>BTHS01000676.1:0-280000 GCA_036184385.1 Tokudaia muenninki
TCCTGGTTGCTACACCTCCCACACTAGTGATTTGCTGAGAATGTCTTTTCTGTGGAGTGGTGGGGGGGGGCCCATTTTCATTTGCTCCCAGGATTTGCCCTCCCCAGTTTCATAGAGGGATAGTCAACATTGCATGTTGACTGCAGAACCAGCAGAGTGGCCAGAGGAAAGAGGACCAGGTCATTATTGTGTTACCCAGACCTACCAGAGTAAAGTCCCAGCTCAACAAGAATCAGCAGGGTTAGGAAGGACCTGAAAGACAGGAACGGGGAGCCAGCCAAGGGAGAAGCTGGAACAGCTTGCTCCTCGAAATGTAGAGGAGAAGCTGTTCCTGTGCCACAGACTAGGAAAAGGGCCTCTGGGGATTAAGCTTGCTCAGGGACTCGAAGATCCTGCTGAGAAATAGGACTGCCTGATCTGGCAAGCCCTGAGGGTGGGCATGATGCAATGTTGCTGGTAGTGAGGTCCTGGAAGGCCACATTGGTTCATAATTGGTATTCTGGAAAGGCATGCATGGCATTGGCAGAGAGGAATGAAGGAGGAGGAGCATCAAGGCTAAGGGGTATGTATTGTATGTTGGAAAACAGTTTGATTAGTTGATGCCAGAAAACTGCTATGAAGTAAAGTCCTCTTAAAAAGGAAGTAGGACATCAGGCCTATGCAGGAGAAAGGACATTAATATCATTTAGAAGCTTACCAGGGCAACATTGTTGGCCTAGGGTGACCATAGGCAATCTGATCTCACTGTGTATAGGTTGTGATATTTACTTTTCCTCCTCTTCCACTTCTTTCTCATCCTCCTTCTCACCTCTTACTTCTTTTTCATCTTCTTCCTCCTTCTCTTCCTCCTGAGCTTTCTCTGACATCTATCCTTCCTCTTCCAGCATGTCCTCCTCTTCCCCTATAGCACTGGCAATAACTGAGCTGCCGGTAGCTGGTGGTTAAGAGCAAAAAGAGTTGAAACCCTCCACCATAGTCATCCAAAAGTATGTCCAACATAAGTCAAACTGAGTGGCCACTCAGAGGAGTAAGTATTCAAGCACAGGGGGTTGGTAGCACTGTCACCCCTCCCCACAAAAAAACCAAAACCATTGACTATCTCTGCTCAGGTTGTGCTCTCTAACTCAGGTTTAGAAACTATTTGACTCAAGAGGTAGCATTAAGATCCCCAGGAAGTATGAAGCTGCAGCTCTGTCTTAGTTCAGGGTTTCTATTTCTGCACAAACATCACGACCAAGAAGCAAGTCTGGGAGGAAAGGGTTTATTCAGCTTACACCTTCCACACTGCTGCTGATCACCAAAGAAGTCAGGACTGGAACTCAAGCAGGTCAGGAAGCAGGAGCTGATGCAGAGGCCATGGAGGGATGTTTATTACTGGCTTGCTTCCCCTGGCTTGCTCAGCTTGCTCTCTTGTAGAACCCAGGACTCCCAGCCCTGGGATGTTACCACCCACAAAGGGCCCTACTCCCTCCCCTCTTGATCACTAATTGAGAAAAAGTCCCACAGCTGGATCTCATGGAGGCATTTCCTCAGGGAAGTTCCTTTTTCTGTGATAACTCCAGCCTGTGTCAAGTTGACACACAGAACCAGCCAGTACAGGCACCAAAGCAACGAAATCTGCAAAGGGCCCTACGATTGGACAGTGGTACATTAAGATCAAAGAAACCAGAATAACTTGCAGGACTGTCGTAAACAATGTCCTAGAAATCATGATGATGTGCCCGACAACTTGTGCCATATTATTTGATGGCTTTCTTCTGGCAGGCTACAGAGGTTGTGGCTTATTTAAATAATGATAGAAGTATCAGAAGAAGGAGGATGGAGATGCAGGTAGACCAAAGAGCCTGAAAATATTCCAACATTTCAACATTTCATTTCAACATTTCAACATGTCATTGGATTTGGCCCCCCAGATTCAACAAAATAGTTGAACTTTCGCTTCCTCAGTTTCTGTCCTGAATACCACAAACTACCATATGGAGTGCAAGTAGTATGCCATGTCTGCAAGATCACTGGAATGTCACTGCCACCCACACACAAGCAGTGTGCCCTGAAGACAATAGCAGCTCTAAGTGCAGACCTTGGAGTAGTAGCACTGATCTGAACATCGTAGAAAAATTATCCTAAATACAATTGGAAAGATGGGTACAAAATGTAGAAGAGCTGGGAAAGAGAAAACAATGCTCACCTTCATCATAGAGATTGTCAACGAATTAGGATATCTCCAGTTTGTGTGGGATGTGAACTCATGTGTCTCTAATGGGCAAAAGAAAAAAATGCAAGATTGCAGGACCAGCAAGATGGTGCAATCAGAAGGGCACTTGCTGCCAAGCCTGATGACCTGAGTTAAATCCACATAGCCCACATGATAGAAGAAAACAAACTCCTCTAAGTTGTCCTCTAACATGTATTCTGTGACCCATATATGTACATATATATGCATAATAAATAAATTACTGATATATGCAAAAGAAATGGATTCATGTACAACTAGTGGGTAGTAGTTGTCTATGGGATTGATTACTAAGTTCATTCTGTGGCCTGAACAAAGATAATGAACAACAGGTAAAACAGCAGATAAAGTCATGGAGAAAGGGAAAGGAACAGCTTCCTATTTAGGATGAATGAGGCTGGTTTGGCTGTTTTAATGGCATGCTGAGTCCTGCCTTCACTTCCCCTGTCTGCTTACATTCCACTAACTTCCCTTCAACACAGACCATTACAGAAATTCATAGCTGGTCAAAATGCATAGAGCAACATACTGTGGATTGCCTTAACTAACACATCTAAAATACAACCCTACAACTAAGTCTCAGTTATCAGACGGATTGAAAGTATGTAAGAGCCAGAGGAACAAGATACTTACTGCAGAACAAAATTTTCTATATGTGATGTGGGCTCTACACACCAGTGAAATATCACTTACCTAAACAAGTTCAGCACAATGACAACACCGGGGAAATCTCACAAGGCCCTATATTTTGATGAAATCTACAGTAATTAATAACCACTGAGAGAGGAAGCTTCAGTCTACTCTAAGGATGAGCTCGCTGATAGATTATCTAATCCCAGTCATCCCTAAACCCATACATATAGGAGAAACATTAAATGTACTCAGCAGGTTGCATTTCAATGTGTGTATAACTAATTCTAAGTATAACTATATACTTGCATGTAAATATTTATATTGTATGTATATAAATAAATATATAAAGAATATATATATATTCTTAATATATATATATATTTAATATATATGTATATATATATATTAAAAAAGAAATTCACCTTCTACCACAGATGAGACACCATGAATCTGTAGATGTTTTTCAAATGCACACTAGGACCTATCAGCCTGACCGATTTTAGCTAAACAGATATAAGCTTTCCTTAAGTCAGATCCCATGAAAACCAAGCTACAAAACCTAAACAAGGACAATACCAATAGACATTCTAACATTGATGTCGGAAATTTCACCATGGATCTGCCCCTAGACAAAGAACTATAGGCAACTAAGGAATGCTAAGAGTAGGAGAGTTACCATTCCCTAGTGATGAACTCACCATTTGGTTATCCAATACCAATACCCCAAAACATATACATGCAAGAAACGCAAAATGGAATCATCAGGGTGTATTTGTATATCTATGTATATATATGCATAATAACAATAAAAATCAAAGAGAAAGAGGCTGAAAATTTGAGAGGAAACAATGGAAGCCAAATAGGAGAACTTTGAGGAGGCTACAGAGAAATGATGCAATTTCATAAAAATAAAAATCCCTGTCATGAGCCATAAGAATGGTTTTTAGAGGGAAGAAATGGAAGTGAGTGGCAATTTCTGTATTGATCCACAGAACAAAGAGATTTATTTGATGGCAAGCTGAAGTGTATTTGGAAATTCAAAGCACCACTGACGATGTGGCCATATAATCACACAATAGTGTTTAGAATAATCCTACCATCAAGTAACCAGAGGAGGGTGGCCATCTTATTCTACTTGTGCATAGTAATGCTCAGTGGACAAGCTCACCATATTGTAGGGGAACACATTCCTAATTAGGATCTACATGAAGAGACACTATCAACCAGAGAAGCAGTTGGAAGAAACCAATGCAAGACTGAGAGAGGGGTGGGTGGACAAGTAGAGGGTAAATGCAAGGGTAGACCACTATGCCTAAGAGGTACTGTTATCTAGCAATCTACATATCAGGAGGACCCACTCTAATACCCAAGCTTGTTCTAACTAAGGGACTAGTTAGAGTTCTGGGTTAGGGAAATAGTCACAGTAACCATCCCTCCATCCTGAGGAGTACAAGGGCGAAAGGTGTTTCTCAGCTCATAGAGGACCCATGACAATATACATATTATCAGAAAGGGGAGTTTTATGAGAAGTTTCAGCACATATTTGCATCGAAAAGAGAAGAGTTGGGGCCTTCCCAACTACCTATCCTCTTACCTATCCTTTGGCCTGGCCTCCCTCTCCAGACTGGCTGGGAAGCCATCTTGATGACATCATATGACAAAGAGAATGCTGACTTCAACAGATGCCTACTGAGAACTTTTGGTCACTATAATTGGGTATTCCTACTGGAACCAAAGGCACATTGTTTTGATGGGACAGGGACTTGGGGTCTGCTTTCTAGAGCACTCCTGATGCTTGTAATAGTATCATGGCTAGTCAGAATGTGGAAAAGGATTGTGAAGCCAACATGAACCCAGGTGTTGATCAAGAGCATGGAAGCAAGGTCCTCCCTAATACTTTACCTGATTCAGAGGCAAATTCAAGAGAGAGTCTGGTGAAGCAAGATGACCAAGATGCGATACAATGTCCAGCCTTAGAAGAAAAGCCCCCAGCTGAAGACGAAAGCAAACTTATAGACAATGAGGAAGGTGACATTGACCTTATCAGCCTTTCCTTCCCCAGGAAGCTCTGGACCATAGTGCAAAGTGAGTCATTCAAGTCTGTGAATTGGACTGAGGAAGGAGACACCATCATAATTGAAGTAGACCATTTCCAGAGAGAGGTCCTTCAGCACACGAGGGCAAAGAAGATTTTTGAAACAGACAGCTTGAAGGGTTTTATTCACTAGCTCAACCTGCATGGATTCAGGAAGATATGCCCTGGGGCTCCTGAGGTTTCCTCTGGAGAGAACAAGAGAGTAATGGTAAAGTTCAAAGGTCTTTGGTGTTCCACTTTTAATAACAGAAGTATATGCATATCTCCCCTCCCTGTGACACAAACAATATCAGTTTTTACTTCCAAGGATAACTGTTTCAGCAGTAGATATTACTTACCGAAAGGTGAAAGTATAGACTTTGAATGTCATGGCTTTGTTCTTAAATTACATGGGGCCCACCTAAAAGTCTACAGTCAAAAACAATGGTGATAAGAGGGTAGGAAATAAATGGGGTGTGTTCGTGTGTGTGAGTGTGTATGTGTGTGTGTGTGTATGAAAGAGAGAGAGAGACAGAGAGAGGCAGAGACAAAGACAGAGAGACAGAGAGAGAGAGACAGACATATATAGAGACAGACAGAGAAAAAGAGAAAGAGAGAGAGAGCATTATAAACCAAAATTACAAATCATTTATTTTTACCGAGGTAATGCCATAAAATACAAGGGTACATGCCAACTCAAGTTATTTTTTTTTTCATCACAAATTAAGATACTGTGATAGGTGCAGGCAATGTTGTCAGGGATCAACACATGCTTCATCCCAGTATAGCTAAAATATTCATTTTGTTTCAGATATACCGCAATTTCAATTTTCAGAGAGATAAGCCTGGACTCCTTGATTATATATGGGGAAAAGAAGACCATGGAAATCTTACTCACCAAGCGATCTATGTACCAATTCCACTTAGGGCTTCTCAAGAGCCAACTTCGAAAAAAAAGATGTTACCTACCAGATGTTCTCCACGAATCTATCGTAAGCCTGAGAAAGAAGATGATGAAGAGTCCAAGAAAAAAAAAGTCCAAAGACCAAGGCCCCAAAGGAAATCATTGCTTTGTGTTCTCTAATGTATGGGCTATGAAAACGATTCCTGGATGTTCCATAGAAAACCAGTGTCTTGGGGAGTCAAGCAACCCAACTAGGGAGGACAACTCAGGGAATGTCATATGTATGCCTCAAGCTGCTTCTGAAATTCAAGGTACAGAAGAAGTGCCCAGTGCCAACTCCTCAAGATACCCCATTTTGATTTCTATGATGCTTCTGTATAACAACAGCTGCTCTGTCATATTGTCTGCCCTCTCAGAGAGGCCACCAAATGAGACCAGTGAGGAAAAAGAGCAGGAAGGGTCCTCAGATTACAAATATGTAATATGCCAGTCCATAAACAATGGTCCTCGTTTATAAACTCCCAGGCCCCAAGAGATCAGTAGAAAAACATTTTTATAATAATTATTTCGGCATCAAAAAGAGGACTCTCATGATGCTAAATAAATTATCTAAATGACAATTTGGAATCTGTGTACCATGTGACCCTCTGTAGCATTCTGTTTCCTTGTCTTCTGTGTCCGTGCATTTGCACTGCCGGTTCATGAGAAGCAGCGGTGATTTACATGCTCAGCAAAACATTTTTTTTAATGTTTTTATTAGGTATATTCTTTATCTACATTTCAAATAATTTCTCTCTTACTGGTTC
Organism: Tokudaia muenninki; assembly: GCA_036184385.1. Lineage (NCBI taxonomy): Eukaryota > Metazoa > Chordata > Mammalia > Rodentia > Muridae > Tokudaia > Tokudaia muenninki. The sequence goes on from BTHS01000676.1 coordinate 6,651, forward strand.
CCTCCTCCCCAAAAGTCCCTGGAAGAGTTCAATGGACAGTGTAGAGGAATACCAGGAAGGGGTGGTGGGAGTGGGTTGGTTGGGGAGCAGGGGAAGGGAAGAGGGCATATGGGACATTCAGCAAAACATTTTGACTACTGGAGTGGAGAGCAAGCCTAGCAAGATCAGCTCCCGTGACACTTGTCCATGGGCTGCAGATCTGGGCATGTCTCCTCACACTACTGAAGTGCATTAAAGCAGGAGATTGGATTCCCCAAGGTCCCTGCCTCAAGAAGGTTACTAAGCAGCAGCTGAGGTTCACTACCAAGCATCTATTAGCCCTGTATAAGAATACTTTAAACTAGGTGCATATCTGCTAAGGGGTGAAGAGTACTATACCCTGACCCCTGAGCTGTAGGCCCCTCCTCTCAGAGTTTGGGGGTGGGAAATTGCCTGGCATATTAAGAAGACAGACTTTAGAAACATTGCAAAAGACCTGCAAAATGTTACTTCATAATGTCCACCACCCAAAATTTCTTAACCCACCCCTGGGAACCAAAGTTGTAGTTAGGGTTTTTAAGGTAAATACCTGGGTAAATATTTACTAAGGTAAATACTCCTTCCCCCTTGCCTGGGGGAACCTCTACATTGAGCTCTTGCAGTGCAAAAGAATTGAGCATGGTTGGGCTTCTCAATGGATTCCTCTCTTCACCAAAGATTTGCCAGGCTATTGATATCTGCTCACTGCCTGACCCCAGACTGAAATATCAGCATGGGCAAACACACATGGTGTGTGTCTGTGTGGAGAAGGTGCAGGGGCAGATAGGCAACATGATACATCTCTACTATCCAGACAACAGTAGGACCAAAGTAAGCTTGAGCATAGAAGTATTTTCCTGGTAGTTTTCCATTTCCATGAATGCCAAGATATTTTGGTGTGTGTCCTCAAGCCCAGAGAGGCAAAGAAGGCGAGAAATCCTCATCGTCATCCCCTGTATGAGAAAATAGTAAGCTAGATGGGTCTAGGAACACACACAGTAGGCTATGCTCTGCAAGGCAATGATGGCTCAATGTTGCCTTGGCTTTAGAGTCTGCACTGCAATAATGAGTTGATAGGGCTGTTATTTAGTTGTTGACTTTGCAACATATCTGCCCCTCCTCCATGCCCACAGTGATCACACCCTCCTTGCCAAGGGACCAAGCTCTAAAAGCCACTCCAGTCACCCAGTGTCCTTGCTGCCTGCCACAGGCATTACAGGGTGCATACAGTCATGTACATATAATACCATGCCATGAGAAGACCCTTTCCTGACTTTAGCTCTTGGAACACACACAGGAACAGAGGCTCAGAATGGAGCAGAAATTCCTCCAGTCTGAGGAACCCTGGCCTAGGCAGCCCAGCCCAGCTCCTCTGGCAGGCCTTAGAAGGACTGCTGTTTCAAGAAGGTTCAAGACTCACTCTGCATCTCCATCTCCCACCAAAAGAGATCCTAAGGACTCCTTCCTAAGCTGACAGCAGCAGGTTCCTCACCCTTACAGGGAGCATCTGTCACTGTTCTGTCAAATCTGCACCCTGGCCAGCACAAGGACTCAATCGCCTTAAGGTCATTGTTCACCAACTCTTATGCATCAAGGACTGGAAAGTCATTTATTTGTGCATGCAGTAGTATGAATTGGACTCTAGGAGACTACGTTGGACACAACAGTCTTTGGCGTGCTCTAATCATTCAGTGCTGGGGCAAGGTCTGTATGTAGTACAGAGCCAGGAAGGAAAGAGAATTGAGAAAAAGAGCAGCAGATTAAAAGAGTCAGGATGAAGCCAACGTAAGGGCAGTGCTGAGAGAGATGAGGCCTTGCTGAAAGGTCAGGAAAAGGTGCAGAGGAGAGCTGTGGGCCTGATGGAATGAGTTGGGAGGCGGGGCTGTGAAAGGAGCAAGACAGGCCAATGAGTGCTTGGAACAGGAGTATTAGACCTGGCTGGAGTTTTGAGGTAATGTAGGGGTGAGGCTCTGAGTGGTCACATAGGAGTCAGGGTAGGTCACTGCCTACTGACAGTGCTGGAGAGGGATATGGGAATAGCAAACCTAGGATGTGAGTGGGGCTGAGAGGAATGATGTAGACCTGAGAGGGCTTAGGAAGGAGGACAGCTTGGCTGTGAGTTCTGAGGTAGGAAGGAGAGGCACTGCTGTGAATCCAGACCCATGGAGGCAGACATATCGAGTACCAAAGAGAGGCTGTAGCTGGAGTGTGAGTTAGGAGTTGAAGACGGTCCATGAATAATGACCTAGTACACAATATCTATGTACTGACAGGAAGTGACCTAGAAATTTGAGGGAATTTTTCCCTGAATCCTGATACAATGAGATCTCTGAGGTAGAGTTGAAATGTTGTCTATTGCAGGAGCTGGGTAGGCCTGTGAGCTCTGAGGAAGGAGTTGTAAGGAGTTTTCAGGGCTTCCAGATCTACAAGGGCAAAGTCGATAGTGGTAGAGTAGGGAGAAGTGCAGGGCAGAGCTGTGGATCCTGAGATAAGATGCTGGAGTGGGGCAGCACACAGAGGAACAGATGTGGAATATTTGGGCTGAAATTAAGTTGTGGGTAGTCCATGTGCGTGTTGTACAGGTAGGGAGAGGGCTGTGGCACAAGGTGCAGGACTGGGCATTGGTAGATAGACTCAAAGTGTCTTGTAGACTTGCTGGGCCGAATTGGAGGAAGACTTCAAAAAGGCTGAGTCGACAAGGGGCTGTTCTCTCTTATCTAGTGAGATGCATGTCTCCTGCCCAAAATGCTCCAGATAACAAGGCTTATGGATGGAGTGGACTGGTGGGGAGGGGCAGTCAATCCGTTCCTCATGGGAGAATCCATGAATGGTTACTCCTTCCACCCCTGCCGGTCTCTAGCAAGACTCCTTCTTCCTTTGATGACTCTTTCTTTCTGCCTACCACTTGAGCACCTCTGGTCATTTGTTCAGGAAGTAAAAGCTCATTCCTCTTGTATAGTGTGGTCCAATGATGAAGAAATCAGTATACTATGTTGCAGTCTGCAGATAGTGACATTTGTGTGCCCTTAAGCAAAAGACCAGAGGTACTCCCTCTGTGACACTTGGTGATCTACTTCAAACTACCCCTTCAGCAGCACCTATTATATGACAGTCCCTAGCCTGGGAATATTGTTTTGGGGTTCCCACCTGAGCTACTCTACTTGGTGTTTCTGTAAGGAAAGGCCTGAGGCAGAGTCTCAGTGCCATGATTTTTATTTAGCCTGTATGGTTGGGGCCTTTGGTTAGGCTTACATATCCTTACAGAACTAATCATGAACAATTCAAAGAAGGAAGAAAAAGAGCCACAGTGGGCTGGGGTCCTACAATCTCTCTCTTTAAAGTTCCTATCCTTTAAAAATATAAGGACTGCACCAAAGTTCAGCCTAAATATTTATGATTGTACCCATAGCCAAAGTCCACTCTCTTCCTTGACAGATAAGCTTCTCATTGCTGCAAATGTTGGCTGAATATCGAGGTTCAGCTTATCAATATGCCTAGAGTAAATAATGGTTGATTGAATGCTCAGCCCTAAACAGGCAATTCATACCATCCCATCTAAAGCTGTGTGGATGAGGGCAAGAACATTGAGGAAGAGGCAGCAGGAAAATGCCAGAGCCAGAAGATGACGTGAAATGCTATCTACGGCTTACGACACCAGGCTTGCAAAGCATGTCTTAGAGCCGCTGTGGTGGTTTGTCTGCACTGAGCCTGTGGGAGTCTTGGCTTTTAAACTGCCAATCTTGAGTTGGGGAGGGAGGGGTTCTTGGGACTTGCCTTAATTAGCTCTGCTATTGTTGCACTAAATAACATGCAAAGAGCTACTTGGACAGGAAAGGGCTCATTTGGCTTATGCTTCCACTTTTCACCTTTGAAGGAAGGCAGGAGAGGAACTCAAGAAAGACAGGAACCTGGAGGAGGGCACTGATGCAGAGGCCACGAATTATTGCTGCTTACTGGCATGCTGTCCTGTAAATTCTAGTAATTGTCTCATTCAGGGTTTCTATTGCAATTCTGAAACACAATGACCATAGAAACTTGGAGACGAAAGTATTTATTTGGCTTACATTTCCAGGACATTTTTCACCTTTGAAGGATGGCAGTGCAGAATAACAAGGCAGGAAGCTGGAGGCAGAGACTGAAGGAGGAGGCCATGGAAGGATGCTGCTCACTGGCTTTATGTCCATGGCTTGCTCAGATAGCTTCTTGTTTTTAATTTTTATTTTTATTTTCTTATATTCTTTATTTACATTCCAAATGATTTCCCCTTTCCCGGTAACCCCCCTCCCCAAAAGTCCCATAAGCACTCTTCCCTCCCCCGCCGTCCCCCATTTACCTAAGAATTTCATGAATTCATTGTTTTTAATTGCTGAGTAGTATTCCATTGTGTAAGTATACATGGAAAATATCTCTGATAAAATTGAAGAAATATATAGAAAAACATGTTAAGATTGACTATTTCATGGAAAAATTATACAGATAAAATGGTAGACATAAAAATATTCCTAATTTGATTGAAAGTGGAATTATAAACATTTTTTGACAAAATTGAAAATCTACAAAGAAAATATTTCTGATAAAACTCAAGAAATATATAGAAAAACACGTTAAAACAGACTATTTCATGGAAAATTATACAGATAAGATGGTAGGCATAAAAATATTCCTAAATTGATTGAAAGTAGAAGTAAAAACATTTTCTCATAAAATTGAAGATTTACATGGAAAAGATCTCTGATAAAATTGAAGAAATTTATACAGATAAGTTGGTAAGAATTAAAATATTCCTAAGTTGATTGAAAGTAGAATTATAAACACTTTCTGATAAAACTGAAGATTTACATGGAAATTATTTCTGATAAAATTGAAAAAACATATATGGAAAAACATTAAAATTGAAGATTATCATGGAAAATTATACAGATAAAATGGTGAGCATAAAAATATTTCTAAGTTGACTGAAAGTGAAATTATAACTATTTTCTGATAAAATTGAAGATTTACATGCAAAATATCTCTGATAAAATTGAAGAAATATTTATAAAAATGGGTTAAGATTGAGTATTTTATGGAAAAGTTATACAGATAAAATGGTAGGCATGAAAATATTCCTAAGTTTTTGAAAGTGGAATTATAAACACTTTCTGATAAAATTGAAGATCTACAAGGAAAATATCCCTGAAAAAATTCAAGAACTATATAGAAAAACGTGTTAAAACTGACTATTACATGGAAAATTATACAGATAAAATGGAAGGTATAAAAATGTTCCTAAGTTGATTGAAAGTAAAATTATAGACATTGTCTGATAAAACCGAAGATCCACATGGAAAATACTTCTGACAAAATTGAAGAAAAATACAGAGAAACGTTAAAACTGAAGATTTTCATGGACAATTATACCGACAAAATGGTAGGCACAAAAACATTCCTAAATTGATTGAAAGTGGAACTACAAACAGCCCCTCCCCTCGACAAAACCAAAGATCTACTTGAAAAACACCTTCGACAAAATCGAAGAAATACACAGAAAAAATGTTAAAATTAAAGATTATAATGGAAAATAACACAGTCAAAATGGTAGACACAAAAATCATTACTGAATTGAAAGAGGAGTCACAAACATTTTCTGATAAAATCTAAGATCCACATGAAAAACATCTCTGTTAGACTGTTTTTTGTTGAGTCTATTGAGGTTATAAAATATTAAGGAATAGTGATTGTTGCTTCCTGTTATTTTTGATGTTCTTTTTATGTTTGTGTGGTTACTTTCTTTTGGGTTTGTTGGAAAAAGATTACTTTCTTGCTTTTTCTAGGGTGTAGTTTCCCTCCTCATGTTGCCGTTTTCTATCTATTATCCTTTGTAGGGCTGGATTTGTGGAAAGATATTGTGTAAATTTGGTTTTATCATGGAATATCTTGGTTTCTCCATCTATGGTAATTTGGAGTTTTGCTGGGTACAGTAGTTTGGGCTGACATTTGTGTTCTCTTAGGATCTGTATGAGAAGAAATCAATAAATCATCTGTATATTGGATAATATAAGCAAAAGGGAAGCATAACCTTATTGGATCTATAGTTTGGGCCACATATCTTTGACAAAGGGTGGGGCTATTAGCCATTCCTTGCGGTAACACACGCCATTGAAAGCGAGGATTAGGGCCCACATGATTAGTAACAGGAATGGAGAAAGCAAAGCGGATGCAATCCTCCGGATGGAGGGGAATGGAAAAGAAACAATCGTTTATATCAATGACTATTTTACAAAAGCCTTTAGGGATGGCTATAGGAGAGGGCAAACCAGGTTGTAAGGCCCCCATAGGGACCATGGTCTTATTGACTGCTCTGAGGTCCTGTAACAGTCTCCAAGAGCCATTTTTCTTTTCTATAACAAAGATGGGGGTGTTCCATGGCAAAGTGGAGTGTTCAAGGTGCCCTTGTAACAACTGTTCCTGCACCAACTTTAGGGCAGCCTGTATCTTTTCTTGAGGCATAGACCACTGATCGATCCAGATTGGGTCATCTGATTTCCAAGATATTTTGTCAGCCTGAAGTGCAGGGGGAACAGCGGTCTCTAGGAAAAAAGGTCTGCTCCTAAACCTCCTCTATCTGTTTTGGGTGTGGGGACTAAGGGTTCTGTAATTCCCTGTTCATGTTTACCTAGTCCCTTTCCAGGGAGGAACCCTGTTTTTAACATTTGATAAGTAATGACTTCATTAGGACTGCACATCATCATCCCCATCTTGGAGAGAATATCCCTTCCCCAGAGGTTAACAAGGAGTCCAGGAACCACAAATAGTCTAACCATGCCTGTATTATTTTCTTTGTCTTTCCAGGTCAGGAACTTTGAACTCTGAAGTGTATCTTGTGACTGGCCTATCCCTCTTAGATGTGTGGCGGTAGCCTCGAGGGGCCAAGTTGATGGCCAATGTCTAGAGGAAAGCATTGTTGCATCCGCCCCAGTTTCCAAATTCCCTGGAACTGTTTGCCATCTAGCCAGAGCATCATCATGGGTCTTTCATCAGTTAATTTTTGAACCCAATAGATATCTGAGGAGCCGGGGGAGGAGGAGTCACGCCCTTCTTTCACATGAGAGAATTGTCCCACAAAGGGAAGTGGCAAGGCTTGGGCAATGTGCTGTCCAGCCCTGAGCATCAAGGGGCCTCGCGTTGCAGTAGCCAGGAATTTAATCTCTCCAGAGTAATCAGTATCAATCACGGAGGGAAGAATAACAAGCCCCTGAAGGGCACTAGAGGCTTGTCCGATAATTAGGAAAAACATACCAGATGGTGGGTCCAAACTTTCCAGACTCTTTAATAATGGTTCCTTCTTCGGGGGTTATAACCCTGGTGGTGGAGGAAAACAAGTCCAGTCCTGCACTCCCTGCTGTTGCCCTAGATAAGCTGGTGTCGCAGGAGTTTGGTGCTGTACTTGGGGGTGTGTGATCATCTGTGGGTAGGGGCCCCGGTGCGGGGCCCCTTGGCTGTTTCCCTGGACTGCAGAGAGGGCTTGCCCATTAGCACCAGTTTTAGACCGACATTCTTTAGCCCAATGGCGGCCTTTCCTAGAGTAAGGACAAACTCCTGGTGCAGTAAGCTTAGGGGCCCCTTGGCCAACGACGGGATTAAATGGCTGGCTGGGGTTGAGAGCTCTACATTCTCTAGCAAAGTGGCCAGGCTGCCCACATCTAAAGCATGTTTTGCCTCTAGGGTGGCCAGAATCTCCAGTTTTTTGGAACACAGCCCCGATAGCTAAACTGATAGACTTGGACACTTGATGTGAAAAGGAGCCAACATCATTGCAAAGTTTAATCATTCCCGTAATATCAAGATCTTTGGTCTTGCCTCGTAACGCTGCTCTACACGCCGAGTTAGCGTTTTCAAGAGCAAGCTGCTTAACGAGGAGACCCTCACTTTCACTTTGACCTAGGATTCTTTCTGCTGCTTCCTGTAACCTCCCCACAAATTGAGCGTAGGGTTCCTGGGCCCCCTGGACTATTTTAGTTTAAGGGGTGGTGAGGGCTTCTGTAGCAGGAACCGCTCTCCAGGCAGATAAGGCGGCCTGCGCTGTTTGAGTGAGTACGCCAGGGGACAATCCTAATTGTTTTTCCTTGGAGGCAAATGGGCCCCTCCTACACAACTTGTCTGCCGTCCAAGAGGCGGTCCTGCCTAGGTACTATCTAACTCGGACTCCTCCCTGGCTTGTCTGGCACGTGCCCTGGTCATAACAGGAAAAGTTAGCTTTGGCTGGGATTTTTTACAGTGTTAGATGGTCTTTTTTGGTGCATCTTGTCCCTTTCTCATGGTCTCCTGCAAATTTTGAATATCTAAAGTAAGATCTCCTAATTCCTGCTATAATTGTAAAACTTGCCTAAGGCCGGGAATTTGTTCCTGAAGTGCAGCCTTAGTTTGGGTTAGTCCCTCTACCACTGTGATCAGCAAGGGCGCAGGGGGAGCTGACGGTAATGGGGGCAAATAGGGTGGGGGGCGATTGGGTCTGGAATTTTGAGTGAAAAATATCTGGGAATGTCGAGGTCCAGGACTGTATCTCTCTTCCTCATATCTAGCAGCCCCTCCTCTAATTCAGCCTCAGAGGCTGGATCGAGGTCCGAATCAAAAAGGCAGCGAGATTGATATCGTTCATTCTTGCCTCTTTTTCGATTGTTGAAAATCTCTTTAAGAGAGGGATAGATGGTCTTTGGGTCTTTGGACGCACTGGGATCTTCCAGGGAATGTAGCGTCTTGGGCGGGGGACTTACCCCCTCTCCTAACATATCGATAATAATAATGGAGGGGCAAGGAGAATGAAGCTCACCGCTTTTACTTTCATTTTTACATGACATTGGCCGTGAAGCCTGCAAGAAGTCCTCTGCTATAGTTAAGAGACGGGCATTCTCTCCCCCTTTCTCACCATCTTGTATTATTTCTCTAATAATGCCCCAAAAACTAAAATATGCAGCGGACACTGGGTCAGCAGTTTTTAAAAGTTTATTAATACCTTTACGAACCTTATTCCACATGAGTGGATGTATATCAGGGCCACTTAAAACCAGCTAATGACATTTTTCATCAACTAAACAAAAGAACCTAATTAAATCTTTTTTCTTAACTCTTATTCCTCTCTCCCTGAGCAAACGCTTGATTTCTCCTATAAAACAAGCTTCCTTAGACAATTGTTTCCCCATGACAATTGGACAACAATTATTTGGCCAAACTCACCTCCCTTTCCAGCGACACACGAGCGATGTGGCATGAAAGGTCCTCGATTCCTTTTCCTGGGGTTCCTCCATCGTCTGGTAGTTGGCCATGCTTCGGGTCCCTGTTCGGGTGCCACTTGACCTGTCCAGCAGATCTAGTTATTCAGGGTCCTGAAGAGGCGCTACCTGAGGGTCATGGGGGAGAGAGAAGAACGCGACCAAGCAAGATTCCATTTATCAAGGTCTCATTTATTGTCACACAGGCAGCACGTTTTAAGCAGTGGGGATGAGGAAGTTGGGAAGGGGAGTTAGGGGGAAGTGAGCTATGGGCCAAGCCCTGAGTGAGAAAGTTCCCTTACACCTTCCAGGATGCCTCTCCTTTTCAAATACTTTTACATGAACACCACCATTTCACCTTGGGCAGTACAATGGGTTCATCAGAGAGTGTGGTGTCCTTTGCTTTCTGCAGATGACCGCCACCTGCAGAAACTCAAGACTTCACTTCCTACTCCAGATAAGCTGCTTGGATTCAAGATGTACCCCATTGACTTTGAGAAGGTATTTGGTGTGGGGTAGCTGGGATGGTTAGGATGCTGGACACAGATGCCTAGCAGGAGGCTTTTGTCAAAACTGTGGGCCTACAGTGGTCTCCTTCTGTTTAAAAGAGAAGCTTTTTTTGAGGAAGTGTGAGAGCTACATCTGTGGGCCTAAGAGATGATAATTACAATACAGTCAGGAATTAGGCTGGCTTAGTAAAGTAGGGATAACAGCTGCTTCTCTAAGATTCATTAGTTCACTGGTCCTGGGACTTGGCTATGTTCCTAGTACTGGGTTTGATTTCCACAAACCACAACAGGTCAGTATTCAGTCTTTTTAATGACTACATATACAGCACAACTGCTCCTAACACATGGGAAGAGAAGGTAGAAAAAAATGTAAGAGTCAGGGGATTTAAAAATAAAAAAAAAAAAAGCTGGTGCTTTGAGATTGTGTCTCCTAGGCATGACAGAAACAAGATCTGAACAAATCCCAATAAATAAGCCTTCCTTTGTTGACAAGAGATGGACAATTAGGAGTACTATATCTCCCTCATTATTTGGTGATTTTATTAAATCGTAGGCATGGTGCGTGGTTGCCCCCCCCTCTCTCTCCCTCCCTCCCTACCTCCCTCCCTCCCTCCCTTCCTCCCTCCCTCTCTGTCTGTCTCTCTCTCTGTCTCTCCAGTCCCTTTGTCCCCCTCTATCTGTCTGTCATTCTGTCTGTCTCTGTGTGTGGATGTTTTGTATGTTTGTCCATGCACATGGGTGTGTGTGTGTGTACATGTGTGTGTACTTGTGTGTATATGTGTACACATGAATGTATGTTTTTGTGTTCATGAGCACACAGGAGAATTAACTTTTTAGGAACTTTCTACTTTATTAGGTTTCTGCATACCACTGGCATCGCCATAATTTTAGCTGCCTTTCTTCAGTTTGTTTGCCACACCTACTCACTGCAGTAGCCTAGTCTAGTGGACCTACATCTCTAGTACAAGTAGGAGTGAAGCCTACTTGATCATGGTGGACAAAGCGTTTTTAAGTGTTCTTGGATTAGGTTTGCAAGTGCTTCACTGAGTACTTTTGCATCTGTGTTCATAAGGGCAATTGATCTGTAGTTCTCTTTCTTTTTTTCAGTCTTTATGTGGTTTGATTTTCAGGGTAGCTGTGTCCTCATTGACTAGTGCTCTGTTTCCATTTTGTAGAGTAATGTTATGAGCATTGGCATGAAGTCTTTTGAAAGTCTGGTAAAATTCAGTGCTAAAATTATATGGCTCTGGACTTTATTAGTCTCAGAAAATTTTAAAGACTACTTCTATTCCACTAGAAGTTGTAGGTATTTTTAAATTGTTTATCTGGTTTTGATTTAACTTTGGTCAGTGTTTCTTAAGGGGAAAAATTAGCCATTCCTTTTTAGACTTTCCATCCTGGTATAGAGTACAGGTTTTTAAAGTATGTCCTTACAATTCTTTGGATTTCTTCTCTGTCTGTTGTCATGGCCCCTTTGTTTTTGAATTTTGAATTTGTTTTGTTTGTGAATTTTTTGTTTGTTTATTTATTTGGATATTCGTTCTCTTCCCTGTAGCTAAATTATATAAGAGTTTGTCAGTCTTAATTGCTTTTCTTAATAAACCAACTGTTGTTTCATTGAGCCTTTGTATTGTTTGCTCATTTGTTTCTGGTTTATTGATTTCAACCCTGAGTTTGATTATTTCTTGTTGTTTACTCCTCTTGGGTATGATTTCTGCATTTTGTGCTAGAGCTTATGAGAACTCTTTTGTAAGCAATTTGTGCTATGAACTTTCCTCTTTGAATGGCCCTCATTTTGTCCCTTAAGTTTTGATTTGCTGCATATTCATTTACATTCAGTGCTAGAAAGTATTTTATTTCTAGTTTCCATGTTGACCCATTTTTTTATTCAGTAGGGAACTGTTCAGTTTTCTTAAGCTTATAAGGTTTCTGTTTTTTGTGTTGTTGATCTCCATGGTGATCAGAAAGGATGAAGCGTGTTATTTCAACTTTGTTGTATCTGTTAAAACTTTGTGTCTGAGCACATGTTCAATTCTTCAACAAAGTCCCATAGGGGCTTAGAAGGAGTGTTCCTTTGTGTTTGGGTGAAATGTTCTGTAAATACCTGTTAAGTCCATTTGGTTTATAACTTCAGTAGACTCCACCATTTCTCTGTTTAGTGTGTGGATATTCTGTCCATTGGAAAGACTGTGGTATTAAAGATGCCCACTATCAGCGAGGGAGGGTCAGGGCATGATTTACAAATTTGGATGCCTTTGTGTGTGGAGCATAGAAATTTAGACTTGAAATGTCTTCTCGTTTGATTTTCTTTTGATGAGTGTGTACTGTCCTTTCCCCATCTCTTCTGATTAGTTTTAGTTTGAAATTTATTTTGTTAAATATTAAAATGGCCATACTAGCTTGTTTCTTGGGTCCATATTTTCTCCTGTCTTTTTACCCTGAGGTGATTGATGTCTATCCTTGATGTTGAACTATATTTCTTACATGCAGCCAAAACAGAGATACTGTTTTCCCATCCGTTCTTTTAGTGTTTTGTCTATTATTTGAGGGAGTGAGAATATTGGTTTTGGTATCATTAGCCATTGACTGTTGATTCCTGTTAGTTTGTTGGTGATAGAGAGTTAGGCATGTCCGAGGGTGTGTTTCAGTCCTTCTGTCTATCCATGTCCCACCCTTCTTTCAATGTCCTAGTCTGGGATTATTATTTAGCCCAGTGTTTTCTTTAGTGTAACTTCCTTAGGTTGAAGTTTTCTTTCTTGCACCATTTTTATGGCTGAGTTTGTAGACAGATAATGCTTAAGTTTGGTTTTTTTTTGTTTGTTTTCATTTGATTTTCATTTTTTTTTTAATTTTCCTTTATCATGGAATGTCTTATTCTCTCCATGTATAGTGATTGAAATTGTTGGTTACGGTATTCTGGGCTGGCATCTATGGTCTGTTATAGTCTCCAGAACATCACCTCTCCTGGCTTCTAAGGGTTTTAAGGTCTCCCTTGAAGTTAGGTGTAATTCTGATAGGTCTACCTTTATTTGTTACATGGTCCTTCTCCCTTGCAGCTTTTAATGTGCTTTCTTTGTTGTGTATGTTTGGTATTTTGATTATTACATGGCAAGAGGACTTTGTTTTCTGGTCCAGATCTACTTGGTGCTCTGTATGCTTCTTGTAATTTGATATGCATTTATTTCTTTAGGGTAGAGAGCTTTTCTTCTATGATTTTGCTGAAAATACTGCCTGAGTCTTTGCACTGGAATTTTCCTCTTTCCTCTAGCACCATTATCCTTAGGTTTGGTCTTTTCATGGAGTCTTGGATTTTCTTTGACTCAGGACTTCATTTATTCTATGGTATCTTTAGCACCTGAGAATCTCTCTTCCGTCTTCTCTATTCTGATGTTGAAGCTTGCCTCTTGAAGTTCCTGTCCCACTTCCTATGCTTTTAATTTCCAATTTCCCCCAGTTTGGGATTTTTTTTTTATTGAATCTGTTTTCGCTTTCAGGTCTTGAACTGTTTTGTTCATTCCTTTCCACTACTTTGTTGGTGTTTTTATAGATTACTTATACATTACTTACTATTAATTACTCAAGGAGATTTGCTCATTTCCTCTTTAAGGAGCTTTCTCATATCCATAAAATCTGTTTTTAGGTTTAAGGCGTTTCACTTGTTTTCCAGACATGATGGTTCTGAGTAGAGTATGGCTTCTGTCTGCTTCCTGTAGGAAAACTTTCTGGGGGGTCCTGATAGGTGTGGGGACTGGGGTTTCCAGGTAAAATGTGTTTCTTAGTATTGGAACCTGAGACTTAGGAACTGGAATGGACTTGGGATTAGGACACGGTTATACAAGGAGGACGGAAAGCAGGGTGTTTGACTAGGAGGTGACAAGTCATTGCCATGGTTATAGGTGCAGAGAGTTAGGAGAGACCACAGCAGATGGTCTAGTAAAGAGCTTATGTGGTTCTGGTTTCCCAGGGAAGGCTTGCTGAAATTGGGGAATGAAACAAAGCAGTTAGGGGGGGAGATATGTGGGATTTTTAGAGATGAAGTGTGGTGGAGAGCTACCACAGGTAGTCTGTTCCATAGCTAGGGATGAGGCTTATAGATTTGATTTGAAGGAGCTGAGGGGGAGGGGGAGAGGTGGTCAAAGTTAGCCTACCTGTTTTCTGGGCCAGAATGGCCTGTAGTTTCCCAGAGAGGGCCTCCTGTAGTTCAGATCTGGGACAAAGCACAGAATGTGTGGAGGGAGGTTAGGAAGGAAAGATCTGTGGGGTGCACTAGAGATGAGTGGGGAGACTGCTACACTATAGGTATTCTGCTGCAGAGTTAGGGATGATAGTAGGGGATTAGACTTGGAGGATCAGAAGGAGAGGTGAAGGTCTGCAGTTAGCCTACCTGCTTTACTCAGTGGCCTGTGAGTTGGTAGAGTCCCAGTAGACAATTAATATGGGGAAAAGTGGGAGGGGTGTTATTGGAACCCACCCATAGGCAGAGAAATACAGGCAACTAAGGAAGTCTGAGGGTTGGAGAAATATTCTTCCCCAGTGTTGAGTCTTGTTATTGTTTATTCATTACCAAGTTTTCATCCCTGAAATCATGGAGTACAAGTAGTGCTCACAGACTGAGTAGATTCCATTTAGGTGTTATATTTAAATATGAGCAAGTCAGGGGCCATGGTTTTTAAAGAGAAAGCAGAGATCAGAGTAGTCAGGAAGGATTTGGAGGAGGGAAGGTTAGGGAGAATTGACATAATTTATATTTGACTTAACAACAACAAACTTGAAAACACCTGTACAGCAGTATCCACTTACTTCATATGGTCATCAGAGTTAACCATACATAGTTGGGGGATGCAGTGGTATCCTCAGTAGTCATTCACTCTCTTATTTCTCCACTCTAATAATAAAAAAGGATGATCACAGCAACTTTCACATGGATTTCATTGTGGCTGTATCCAACCTCCGAGCTGAAAACTATGGCATTCCCCCTGCAGACCGGCACAAGGTAATAGGACTCTGTGATGTACCACTGTCCCTTGACCAGACTGATTTTCCTTCATTTGGGCCTTCTGTAGACCCCTGCTTCTTCCTAAACAGTAAACCCTGGTGGTCACTGTCTGTCTCACAGAGCAAACTGATTGCAGGCAAGATCATCCCAGCCATTGCAACCTCCACATCAGCTATAGTTGGCCTTGTGTGTCTGGAGCTGTACAATGTGGTTCAGGGCCACCAACAACTGGAGTCTTATAAAAGCAGTTTTATCAACTTGGCTCTGCCTTTCTTTAGTTTCCCTGCACCTCTGGCTCCAGCGTGTTACCAGGTATGTGACCTAAAAGTATGTGTCGAAATGTTGATGTTACCATTCAGGGAAGCTGAGTACATCCATATTGTATGTTTGTGTGCATGTGGTCATATGTAGGTGGAGGGTGGGCTTCACAGCAGATGAGGTGTTCCATCACAGAGATGCATTTTGATGTCTCTGTTCATTCATCAACCACATGGACACCATAATTGTAGTTCAGGCCAGGAATTGCTAGAGTGTGAGATTCTGTCTGAGCAAAGCAGAAAACAAATGCCGGAAGGGTGCTGATGAAAAACTGCATGGCGAGCTACAAGGGATGTTAAATGATGGAGGGAGAAACCAGGGTCTTAGTGGTGTGTGTCCTTTTCCTTACAAAGATTCAAGCTTCCTAATTATGGTTAGGTAATGTCACAACTGTGTTTTTGATAATAGAGCTGTGTTTCATGCAGTTGTAGTATGTTAAGGACGTTTGGGGTAGCCCCCTCTTAGCACTTATCTTTGTCCTCTAGTACTATGATCAAGGGTGGACATTGTGGGATCGCTTTGATGTGCAGGGACTGCAACCTAGCGCTGAGGAGATGACCCTCAAGCAGTTTCTAGACAACTTTAAGGTAGGACTCCTTCCTCTGTGAACTCCCCTTTGTGGGTACTTGTCCATTTGAGTAGCCCTGTCCACTCTCAGTCACCGGTCCAATCTCTTCTAACCTCTGCAGACAGAGCACAACTTGGAAGTCACCATGCGGTCCCAGGGTGTGTCTATGCTCTATTCCTTCTTTATGCCAGCCACCAAGCTCAAGGAACGGTTGGATCAGCCGTGCGTTAGACTCTGGGCTGGTGGGATAGGAAGCCATTCATGAGATTCTCAACTACCCACGAGTAGTGTGCTGCTCATGGTCCCCCATTCTTTTTCTGTAATCTGTTACCACCCTTCCTTCTATGTTTGTTTGCTTCCTTATTACATCTCCTGTTCCTTGATTTCAGGATGACAGAGATTGTGAGCTGTGTGTCAAAGCAAAACCTGGTCCATCATGTGAAATCCCTTGTGTTTGAGATGTGCTGAAACAATGAGAGTGGAGAAGACATCGAGGTTCCTTATGTACGATACATCATCTGCTGATCTCATACTCTGTTCTTTCAGATCCCTCAGTCTATATCAAAACCTTGCTAGTTATGATGAAACCTGAGTTTAGACCTCCTTGTTCCTAAGACCTTTGTCTAATGCTGTTTTTACTTTGTTAAGAACTGAAATTCATAATAATAAACTTTCAGTCTGTAAGTAGTGAGTCTTCTCCTTTCAAGGGAAGATGTGCTTCTGCCCCAAGGAAGAAGTGCACAACTTATCCTAAACTTGCACCTCTTAAAATGTGACACAGTCCAGCTTCACAGAAGCAGCATGAACATTATCTAGTATGTCAGTTACAATACTCAGCTGTTCTTAATACTCTTGCTGTTTCTCCTTAGGAGAAATGAAGCCTGTGGCTGCAAGACCATCATGAGGCAGTCAGCCCATACCTAACATTGATACACTTTCTTTTCTCTTGTCACATACCAGTCCTAGCAATGTTCAGGTGAAGCAGAGATTCTAGTCCTGGCTGATCTGGGTTGGGATCCTGTGTCTTACCTTTGTCTCATCTCCTGATCATCCTGAAATGGCCTGCCTTGGATTATTATATAATCTGCGACATGTGTGTCCTTATGAAGCAAGACTCTAGGGGTTTCATTCTAGGAAAGATTCCTGCTATTACTATGCTTTTCCTGTTATTTTTATACATATATATATGTATATTTTTATACATACATATATATGTGTATGTATGTATATATATATATACATATATATATCATATGTTATCATATATATATATTGATATCTATATATACATATATATATAGATATAGATATAGATATGATATAGATATAGATATAGATATAGATATAGATATAGATATAGATATAGATATAGATGATATAGATATAGATATAGATATATATCAATCACTAAGTAATAGCACAACCCTTTGGAGATGATCTCTGTGGATCCACATAGATCTTGGAGTGATGCAATATAGACAAATAAATGACTTAAGTCTTAATGAAGGTCCTATAAGAATTCCTAAAATTATATCTGTGATTATTAAACTCTTTTAAAGTGGGACTGTTATTAGGTCCTTTTCTGATAATCAAAATTGCAATGAGAACTCTGCCAGTCTTCCAAGTGTCACCAGTTAATTGCTCTTAGATGGCAACCTGACTTTCTCCTACTCAGAGCACCTTCCAAGAGATTGTAAAAAAATTAACCAAAGATTCTAAAAAGGGAACTAATGATTTATTATAGGTGCTAAAATATTGACTGGATTTATCTGTACAAAACTTCGCTAATAACTTAGCTATGGTTTTAATCCTTCCATAAACCTGTAGAGCTGAGCCAGGTGATGGATATTTAGTCAAGTAATTAGTGCTAATGGATACACATGTAAATATTCTCTGTTGTAAATTTTCAATTTGTAACTTGATTTTTTTTGTGTGTGAACTTGTGATGAACTTTGCTACATGATCATGTATTCGAAATGATGTTTAAGTGTTGAGTAAAAAGAGTCAGAACTGAGTTGAGAAACAGAGCTCAGAAGTTTTTAGACAGAACTGAACTCAAGAACTTAGAAATGTAGCATAGCTTTCAGAAAAAAGGCATTGGAAGTAAGAGAATTTGTGACTTCTGAGCAGGATAAGACAGCAAGTTTTAAAGGAGAATGCAGAGTGGAATAATGTAGAAACTGTAGGTAACTTAAAAAAATACCTAAGAGTGCAATGTGCAGAGTACAGAGGGAAAGAGGAAAAAAGAAGCAGAGAGCAGAAGGAGCAGGCAGTCTTCTCCTTAGAACAGGTCCTTTCTTAATAACAAGGCAGGCATAGTCCTAGTAAAAGGAAGAAAGCTTTTTTTCTTACAAACATCGATTTAATTCATTTAGTATTAAAAGGGTAGAAGCTTTTTCTTACTCTATGCAATAAAGATTGGAGCTCATTTCTCACCCAGAATGAATGAGTTCTTTCTGCACCAGGATTTGGTCTTTTGCTCCATATGCATATGTGAATATGGATGTGTATGTATATATGTACTTGTAAGAATGCATGGAAGTTGGGCCCAACTGGTTTGAATGGAAATGTATAAATCTGCATGCATGAATCTGTTTATGAACTTAATGTGAGATTATGCATATTTGTGTATGTAAATGTTTTTCCTTCTGGGAGTGTTATTCTCTTCTCCTGGTTCAATAAAAGATTACTGCTCCAAACTTCCTCCCAGACCAACAAGGAAGAGGCTTCTGGACAATTAATCCTTAATCTACTCTTTTAGGGTGAGGTACTAGTACCTGAGACTTCAGGCTCTGGCCTCAGAGGAACATGGAAGGCTGGTCAGCTACAGCAGCCTACAAAATTAGACTTAGATAAGTAAACTTTTTATTATACAGCAACCCTAAATATCTCATAAGACAAAGTCTTACACTCCACTGACACTCTTTCCCCTCCACTGACTTAAGAAGAACCAACAAGAAAGAAGAACATCCATGCTGGGCCTGGGCTGCAACATTTTGTTTACCTGCCAGTTGCTCATCTGAGGCAAGGGGATAAAAGGTTGTTACTAGAAATAAGGGCCTTAAAATTGGTTACTGCTTAACATATGCATCATTATTGAATATGTTGGGTTTGCCTAGACTTTCATGTAATCTGCCTCCTTTACTTTGGACAGCTCTTCTCATTTAGGAACATTATTAGGCCAAGGATGCTGTCTCTTGTCAAGTTGCTTCCCACTCTTACATGCACCTATTTCTGCTTTGACTGAGAACTGTATATTGCTTCTCCTATGACTTTGGGGTTATTGAGTTGAAATGTCTGAAGGCTCCCTAGGTGGACACTTTTGTGAAAGGTGTTCACTCCTGAGATGTTGTGATTTCAGGGATCTTGCTTCCTCATCTGGATATTTGCATTCCTTCATTTTCTGCAGTTCTGACCTCCTGTTCATGAATGGTGGTTGTTTAAACTTAGCATGGAAGGTGTTATGTAGAGTTACATGGATTTAAAAAGACAGCTCTGCTCAGTGTATTTATGTGGGTTGCTGTTGCTTTGTCTCATAGTGGAAATAAAACTGGTAGAATAAGAGCATAGTCTTGGAGACCTAAAGTAATTCTGAAGAAAATGCTTGTGTAAATAAGTTGTTACTTTCTCTGGCAGGTTTCAATACTCTTTTTCATCCAGTAGGCTCTGTAGTTCTAATATTTTCTTTTATTGTTTTATAAAAATGTTCCCTTATGGTACATTTTGATCATGTTGTCCCTTCCTTCAAACTCCTCCTCACCTCATAGCTTTGCAAACATTTACTGCTCTGTGAGATAATAATATCATAATATCCCTTCCGTAACCTTTTCCCTTTCTCACTATACCCTCCAATACACTCTTCTTTGCTCTTCAACATTCATGGCCATTTTTTTGTTACTTGTTGTTTTATACACACACACACACACACACACACACAAACACACATTTATATCTCTGTCTGTCTGTCTGTCTGTCTGTCTGTCTGTCTGTCTATACATTAATACAAACTGCTCCCTCTGTCCAGTGTAACTTGTATGTATGTCCACAGGATTGTGTATTTAGTATAGGATAAACAATTGGTGTGCTTCTCCCTGGAAAGGCCTATGCTCCCATTCTCAGCATTCCTCAGTTGCCTGTAGTTCTTTGTCTAGGATTATTTAAAGAACGTCCTTGTCCACATTAGTATGTTTATTGTTGTTCTTCTTGTTCAGCTCATGTTTAGGTGCTCAACTTGGTGTGAATTTGTCACATTACAAGAGACACAGTCTCACAGCATGTGAGACTCCCTGATCCTCTGGCTCTTAAACTCTTCCTTTCCCCTCTTTCTGTGGTGATTTTTGAGCTTAGGTACAGAAATTGTATTTGTTGGCACAGGGCTCCACAAATTTCTGCATTGTGATTGGATACAGTTTCTGTGTTTTTGCAAAGGTGTCTATCTCTTTGCAGAGAATTTTCTTTGATGAAGGGTGAGCACTAAACAATCTGTGGGTGTAGGGACAAAATACTGAGAATGTAGTCGGGGATTATGCTGAATAAGTAAAGTTGTCGTGGTTGTAGGTTCCTGTCCGAGATCCATGACTATATTGGTGTTGAGTAGGTCTTTGGGTTTCCAGTACTGATGTTTTAAATATAGTGTGGCCAGAAAGGACCTTTTTAGGTCACCTGTTCTTTGACTTATAAACCTCTCCTGTATTTATGTGGGCACACATTTCCCTGAATTTTGGGGGTTTGGAGCTATGATTCCATTGGATATTTATTCATTTATTTTTGGTCTCCTTTCTTTCTAGCTCCTTGTTCTATACATGGATTTTTTTTTAAAAAAGGAAGTTCATGTTTATTTCATACATTTATGCTGTATGTACATGAACTACCCAATAAACACTCTTTGTTTCTACAAATTACAGACATTCAAACTTCCCCCCTCATTTTCACATACATGGCTTCATCTTTTTATTAAATTGCTTGATTAATTTAAATTCCAAATGTTGCCTCTCTCTCTGGTCCCCCCCCAGAGTTCTTCACCCTATGTCCTTCACCTCTGCTTCTGAGAGGGTGCTCCCACACCTACCCACCTGTACCTCACCAATACCAGTCTCTCCCTTCCCAAGGGCATCAAGGTTGTATAGATTAAGCACATCCTTTCCCACTGAAGGCAGACAAGGCAGTCCTCTGCTACCTCTGTGCCTGGAGTCATAGACCATCCCATGTTTGCTCTTTGGTTGGTGGCTCAGTCTCTGGGGTCTCTGAGGGATCCGAGATTAGTTGACATTCCCTTCAATTCCATTTAATCCTTCCCCTAATTCTTCCATGGGTTCCCTGGTCTCAGTCCAATGGTGGGCTGTAAGTTTCTGTATCTGTTTCAGTCAGCAGCTTAGAACCTCTCAAGAGGACACAGCCTCTTACTAGGCTCCTGTCTTCAAGCACAGCAGAGCATCAGTAATAGTGTCAGGGTTTTGTACCTGCCCATGGGATGGATCCCAATCTGGGCCTAGTCACTGAATGTCCTATCCTGAGGATTGTGGTCTTGGGGGTATCAAGTAAATTGGGTTTCTTGTTACTGGGACTGTACATTAAGGAATGCTGATAGTCTAGGGACACTTCCCTCAACTGAGTAACAACTCATGCCTACCAAATGCTAAGGAAGTAGTATCACTGAATGTAATGTCAGCCCCTGTCCTCTGTTTTTCTCTGGCCACACCTTGCCAGTCCTCCAGATCCAAGCACCTGGAGTTTCCTTCTCCCACTAGAGGGTATCTCAGGACTGCCCTACTGCCTGCTGATACCTGAGGTAATATGAATCACCTGGAACTTGGCCGTGGCTGCTTCTTGCTTGCTGCCTGTTCCATGGACAGCTAGCCTCTGCTTTCTATAATTTGGGTTCACAGGACAAATAATATTCTATGACTTAAGAGAACCAACTCCTTGGGAGCTTTTGGTCCTCCGAGTTGTCTAATACTTTCCAGTAAGATGTGTCTTTCTCAGGGATAGGAGAGGGGCCCTTTCCACATCTCAGCAGGCTACTAAGGCAAAGACAAAATTGCCACCCTTGGCATCCTGCCATATTATATTTTACACTAAACTGCAGGCCTGCTCCACTCCCTACTTCCCACATCTGGGTAACAGCTCATGGCTAACAAATGCTAAGGGAGTAGAGTCCCCGAATGGCCTTCCAGTCCCAGGTCTTTATCTTTTCTCCAGCCACACCTTTCTAGAACTCAGATCTAAGTATCTGGCTTAATAGACCCAGATTCTTGTTAACTTGTGGTCCTCTAGCATTCTCAACTACTTTCCAATAATATGGCTCTATGTCAAACACAGGAGAAGGAGGACTTTTCATTTACCAGGGCCAAATTATTTACTCTTTTGCCAGTGTCAAAACACATCATGTAGGACAAGGGAATTGACAGATCCCATCACCATCTACACTAAACCTTGAATCCTCCCGTAATGGTCAATATTCTGAAGCTCTTCTTGCCCTGAACAGTCCAGCTGGCCACTGACAGGTCAGCCTCAAGGACCTTGTATTCAAGGACCTTGACAGAAAAGTGGACAAACACAGGCTGGGGGAACACAGCACAAGTCAAATAACCTTGTATCAGGGACACTCCTTTCTCAAACATTCTCTCCTACAGATGCAATGGGGAAGGCTAGGCCAAGGGAAATGATCCAGCCTTCCCAGGGAAATCGACAAAAATATTATGAGGAATAAAACCAGTATCCACACTCCCTGACCACTCCTCACTCTTAACGGCTGATTTCATAGGCTGTCCATACCTAAACTGCTGCTACAGTGGGCACCCTTCTCCCACCAGGATATACTATGTGAAGACAGTGAACAGCACACTCTTCTGGGGCCTTCTAGAAACATTGTATCTTTTCAAGCCAGACTTTGCCTAGCTTGTTTCTCCCGAGAGTCCCTGTTAGCCTTTCAAGCTTCTCTCTTCTGTCCTTGCTAATAGCCTGGCTTAATTTAGGAAATCCTCAAGGGACATTTGCAAGAGGCACTGGGAAGCAAGTGCATTTCAGGATGATGCTTGGAACCTTTCTGTAACACAGCATGGAAGTGGTGAGGTCAAATACCACATTCAAATAAAAAAAAAAACTTCTCTAGTTGAAGGAAGTCCATGTCTGCTGTAAACACACATTGAGTAAGGTATTGGTACAAGAAAGTCCCCATATATTCTCATCCCCCCTCTGTCTCTGTCTGTCTCTGTCTCTGTCGGTGTCTGTCTGTGTATCTCTCTCTCTCTCTCTCTATCTCTCTCTGTCTGTCTTTGCAGAATGAATGAACAGAATGGATACGTAGCCTGCTAGAGCATCAAGCCAGAGAAATTGAAGCATTTGACTCTAAAAGCATGAGATTAGGTTCTAGTAACATGGTCCTTTCTAATCTCTCCACTGAGGCAGCCACAGCTACCCAGGAGCTTCTAGTTGGTCTCACAATTCTATTGGGGGATGCAGGAGCTCACTGGGGTCATCCCATCGGTGGTACACCACAAGCTTGGGGTCATCTGATGCAAAGTGATCAGATGACCATGGGGTCTCCCTCAGGGTCAATTCAAAGGGTACCTCGAGGTAGCAGTATGGGAGTCCGCAATAGCCCCAGGCTCTGAGATGCACAACTTCTGGGGGATGGATGGACAGAACAGGGCATGAGAGGAAGCATGAGTGTCTCTTCATACATATCCAATGGGTCACACATGTCTGACACATAATTATTGAAAGTGGCAATTCCACAAATAATAATTGAAAATTCTGCAAGAGCTGTCTGCCAAAAGAAACTGCCTACAGACATCATCACAGCAGCCTCCTCACTTGGGTACGACCCTGTGGAAGCTTTGCATATGGTATATTTTATTCATCTTTGTAAAGCGCTGTTTTCTGTTTACTAATTGGGATGTCATAGTATTTGGCTGCCTGGGTTGTTTTGGACAACTTTTCGTTTTTCTGTTAATCTTGAGGAAAAAGTTTAAAGTGGAAATAGATAAATATTTAAAGTATGTGGCAAAAAAGGCTTAATTAGAAGGGGTATTATCTGAGCAATATAAAAATAAAATGAAGCAAATTAATCTGAATCATAAATTTTGGGTATCCATAGTCTAAGAAATTTGTTGGAAGATCAAAAGTCCTCCTTCATATTCCAAATTCTGGCAGTCACTGACAGCAGGCATCATCCATACTGAAACACATTCTTATTGAAATATACTTCCAATCTTCACCAGTGTGTTTTCTTTTATATATAAATAAAATAAATATTAATATTTTATTGAATAGAATCTTCATTTACATTTCAAGTGGTAAAATGTTTTACAGTTTCCCCTCTACCCAAACCCCCCAACACCTCCTCCCACTCCCTGCCTCCAAGTATATGCTCCTTCACCTGACCCAATCCCACCTTCCCCCCCCCCAATTGCTCCTTGTTGCAGCATCTATTTAGGCTTCACCTGACCAAGGACCACTCCTCCCACTGATGCCCAACAAGGCATTCCTCTGCCACATTTTTTGGCTGGAACCATGTGTTCCCCTTGGTTGCTGGTTTAGACCCTGGGAATCCTGGAGCATCTAGGTGGTCAACATTGTTGTTCTTCCCTTGGGCTTTAAACCCATTCAGCTTCTCCAGACCACCCTCCAACTCCTCCATGGGGACCCCACTCCCAGATTCATGGATGGCTACAGGCATCTGAGTCTGTATGTATACGGCTCTGGCAAGGCCGCTCCGAAGACAACCATGGTATGCTCCTTTTGATATGTGCTTCTTGTCGTCCATAGTAGTGTTGCGTTTTGGTGACTAATTATAGGTTGAATTCCCAGGTAGAGCAGTCTGTGGATAGCTTTTTCTTCAGTTCCTGATCTACACTTTGCCTCCATTATTGCTCCTGTAAGTGTATTGCTCCCTTTCTCAGAGGATCCCAAGCACCCCCAATTCAGTCTACCACCCTCTTGAGCTTCCTGTGGTCTGTGAATTGTAACTTGTTGATTTTGAGCTTTTGGGCTAACATCCACTTATCAGTGAGTGCAAACCATGTGCATTCTTTTGTGATTGGGTTACCTTGCTCAGGATGACACTTTCTAGTTCCATCCATTTGCCTAAGAATTTCATGAATTCATTGTTTTTAATAGCTGAATAGTACTCCATTGTGTATATATACCACATTTTCTTTATCCATTCCTCAGTTGAAGGACATCTGGGTTCTTTACAGCTTCTGGCTATTATGAATAAGGCAGCTATGAACATACTTTAGCAGGTGTCCTTATTACATGTAGGAGCATCTTCTGGGTATATGACCAGGAGTGGTATAGCTGGGTCCTCAGGAAGTATTATGTCCAATTTTCTGAGGAATCACCAAACTGATTTCCAGAGGGTTTTACCAGCTTGCAATCCCACCAACAATGGAGAAGTGTTCCTCTTTCCCCACATCCTCTCCAACATCTGCTGTCCCCTGAGTTTTTCATCTTAGCCATTCTGATCGATATGAGGTGGAATCTCAGTGTTGTTTCGATTTGCATTTCCCTGATAACTAAGGATGTTGAACATTTCTTTAGGTGCTTTAGAGCCATTCGAGTTTCCTCTCTTGAGAATTCCCTGTTTACCTCTGTACCCCAATTTTTAATAGTGTTATTTGACTCTCTTGAGCCTAACTTCTTGAGTTCTTTGTATAGCTTGGATATTAGTCCTCTCTCAGATGTAGGATTGGTAAAGATCTTTTCCCAATTTGTTGGTTGTCTTTTTGTCCTACTGACAGCGTCCTTTGCAGCTTCTTGAGGTCCCATTTGTCAATTCTTGTTCTTAGGACATAAGCCATTGGTGTTCTGTTCAGGAACATTTCCCCTCTACCTATGTGATCAAGAATCTTCCCCACTTTCTCCTCTATAAGCTTCAGTGTGTCTGGTTTTATGTGTAAGTCCTTGATACACTTGGACTTACAAGGAGATAAGAAAGGGTCAATTTGCATTATTCTACGTGCTGACCGCCAGTTGATCCAGCACCATTTGTTAAAAATTCTGTCTTTTTTCCACTGGATGTTTTTATCTCCTTTGTGAAATATCAAATGACCGTACGTGTGTGGGTTCTTTTCTGGGTCTTCTATTCTATACCATTTATCTTCCTGCCTGTCACCATACCAATACCTTATAGTTTTTATCACTATAACTCTGTAGTAGAGCTTGAGTTCAGGGATGGTGATTCCCCCAGATCTTTTGTTGTGGAGAATAGTTTTTGCAATCCTGTGTTTCTTGTTATTCCAGATGAATTTGAGCATAGCTCTTTCTAGATCTATGAAGAATTGATTTGGGATTTTGATGGGAATTGCATTGAATCTTTAGATTGCTTTCTGCAAGTTGGCCATTTTTACTATATTGATCCTGCCAATCCATGAAAATGGGAGATCTTTTCATCCTCTGAGATCTTCTTTGATTTCTTTCTTCAGAAGTTTAAAGTTTTTGTCATAGAGATCTTTCACTTGCTTCACTAGGGTCCTACCAAAGTATGAAATATTATTTGAGACTATTGTGAAGGGTGTCATTTCCCTGATTTCTTCCTCAGCTTGTTTATCCTTTGAGTAGAGGAAAGCTACTGATGTTCTTGAGGTAATTTTATATCCAGGCACTTTGCTGAAGTTGTTTATCAGCTTTAGGAGTTCTCTGGTAGAAGATTTTGGGTCGCATAAGTATACGATCATATCATCTGCAAATAGTGATATTTTCGACTCCTTCTTTTCCAATTTGTATACCTTTGACCTCTTTTTGTTGTCTGTTTGCTCTGGCTAGAACTTCAAGTTCTATATTGAATAGATAGGGAGAGAGTGAGTTGCCTTGTCTGGTCTCCGATTTTAGCAGGATTGCTTCAAGTTCCTTTCCATTTAGTTTGATGTTAGCTGCTAGCTTGCAGTATATTGCTTTCACTGTATTTAGGTATGGGCCTTGGATTCCTGTTCTCTCTAAGACTTTTATCATAAAGGAATACTAGATTTTGTCAAAAGATTTTTCTGCATCTAATAAATTGACCATGTGGTTTTTTTCCTTGAGTTTGTTTATATAGTGGATTATGTTGATGTATTTCTGTATATTGAACCATGCTTGCATCCCTGGATGATCGTGGTGAATTATAGTTTTGATGCATTCTTGATTTCGATTGGCCATAATTTCGTTGAGAATTTTTGCATTGATATTCACGAGGGAGATTGGTCTGAAGTACTCCTTCCTTCTTTGGTATTTGTTTGCTTTAGGTATCAGCATTATTGTGGCTTCATAGAATGAGTTGTGTAGTCTTCCTTGAGTTTCTATTTTGTGGAATAATTTGAAGTGTATCAGTATTAGCTCTTCTCTGAAGATCTGATAGAATTCCCCACTAAAGCCATCTGGCCCTGGGCTCTTTTCTTGTGGGAGACTATTAGTGACTGCTTCTATTTCCTCAGCACTTATGGGACTATTTAGAGGGTTTATCTGATCCTGTTCTAAAGTTGGCAGCTGGGATGCATCAAGAAACTTGTCAATTTCATCCTGATTTTAAACGTTTGGTGAGTATAAGTTCTTGTAGTCGTAGGAACTGATTATTTTCTAAATTTCCACAGTTTTTTTATGTCTCCTTTTTCATTAATGATTTTATTAATTTGGGTTGTGCTTTTTTGCCCTCTGGTTAGTGTGGCTAAGGGTATATCTATCTTGTTGATTTTCTCAAAGGACCATCTCCTGGTTTTCTTGATTCTTGGTTAAGTTCTTTTTGTTTCTATTTGGTTGGTTTCAGCCCTGAATTTGAATATTTCCTGGTGCCACTCCTCATGAATGTAATTGCTTCTTTTTGTTCTAGAGCTTTCATGTGCTCTGTCAAGCTGTTAGTGTAGGCTCTCTCCATTTTGTTTTTGGAGGCACTCAGAGCTAAGTGTTTTCCTCTTAGCTCTGCTTTCAATGTGTCCCCTAAGTTTTGGTTTGATGTGTATTCATTTTCATTGAATTTTAAAAAGTCTTCAATTTCTTCTTTATTTCTTCTTTGACCAAGCTATTGTTGAGAAGAGCATTGTTCACAGTCCATGGATATGCGTGTTTTCCATTGTTTTTTTTTTGCTCTTAAGACTAGCCATAGTCCATGATGATCTGATAAGGTGCATGGAGTAATTTCAATATTACTGTATCTGTTGAGTCCTGTTTTGTGACCAACTATATGGGTAATTTTGGAGAAGGCGCCATGAGGTGCTAAGAACAATGTATATTCTTTTGCTTTAGGGTGGAGTGTTCAATAAATACCTGTTAGATCCACTAGGTTCATAACTTAAGTTAGTTTCACTGTGTCTCTGTTTAGTTTCTGTTTCCTTGATTTGTCCTTTATTGAAAGTGGGGTGCTGAAGTCTCCCACTATTTTTGTGTGGAGTTCAATGTGTGATTTGAGCTTTAGTAAAGTTTCTTTTATGAATGTGGAAGCCATTGCTTTAGGAGCATATATATTCAGAATTGAGAGCTTATCTTTGTAGACTTTTCCTTTGATCAGAATGAAGTGACCCTCTTTATCTTTTTTGACAACTTTGTGTTGAAAGTCAATTTTACCTGATATAAGAATGGCTACTTCAGCTTGTTTCTTGGGACCATTTGCTTGAAAACTTGCTTTCCAACTTTTGACTCTGAAGTAGTGACTGCCTTTGTATCTTAGGTGGGTTTCTTGTATGCAGCAAACAGTTGGGTCCCGTTGTTAGTATCCAGTCTGTTAGTCTATGTCTTTTTAATGGGGAATTGAGACCATTGATGTTAAGAGATATTAAGGAAATTGATTGTTGCTTACTGTTTTCTTCTTTGTTAAAGGTGAAATTCTGTTTGTGTAGCTATCTTCTATTGCATTTGTTGAAAAATTACTTTATTGCTTTTTCCGTGTTGTGTTTTCCCGCCTTGTGTTGCTATTTTCCACACATTATCCTTTGTAGAGCTGGATTTGTGGAAATATATTGTGTAAATTTCCTTTTGTTATGGAATGTCTTGTTTTATTCATCTATGGTAGTTGACAGTTTTGCTGGGTATGGCAGCCTGGAATGACATTTATGTTCTCTTAGGGTCTGTATGTCATCTGCCCAGGATCTTCTAGCTTTTATAGTTTCTGCTGAGAAGTCTGGGGTAATTCTGATAGATCTGCCTTTATATGTTACTTGACCTTTTTCCCTAACTGCTTTTAATATTCTTTCTTTGTTGGGTGCATTTGGTGTTTTGATTATTATGTGACCATAGGAATGTCTACTCTGTTCCAGACTGTTTGGAGTTCTGTAGGCTTCTAGTATGTTCATGGGCATCTCTTTCTTTAGGTTAGGGAAATTTTCATCCATAGTTTTCTTGAAGATGTTTACTGGCACTTTAAGATGTAAATCATTGTTCTCTTCTATACCAATAATCCTAAGGTTGGATCTTTTCATTGCGTCCTGGTTTTCCTGGATGTTTTGTGTTACCAGCTTTTTGCATTTTGTATTTTCTTTGACTGTTGAGTCAATGTTTTCTATGGAATCTTCACCATCTGAAATTCTTTCTTATATCTCTCATATTCTATTGTTGATGCTTGCATCTATGACTCCTGAATTCTTTCCAAGGTTTTCTATCTCCAGAGACATATCACTTTGTGATTTCTTTATAGATTCTACTTCCATTTTTAGATCTTGGATAGTTTTGTTCAGTTCCTTAACTTGTTTGTTTGTGTTTTCCTGAAATTCTTTAAGGGATTTTTGTGTTGCCTCTTTAAGGGCTTCTACCTTTTGACCCATGTTCTCCTGTGTTTCAAGAGAGATTTTTGTGATTCTTCTTTAAGGGCTTCTGCATGTTGACACATGTTCTCCCATAGTTACCTATGGGATTTTTTTGTTGCCTCTTTAAGGGTTTCTACGTGTTGACCCATGTTTTCCAATATTTCTTTAAAGGAGTTTTGTATGTCCTCTTTAAGGGCTTCTACCAGTTGACACTTATTTTCTTGCATTTCTTAAGGGATTTTTGTGATTCTTCTATAAGGGCTTCTACTCGTTGATCCATGTTCTCATTTATTTCTTTAAGGGAGTTATTTATGTCCTTCTTGAATTCCTCCAACAGCACCATGAGATGTGAATTTAAATCCAGCTCTTGCTTTTCTGATGTGATGGAGTATCCTGGATTTGCTGTTGTGGGAGAACTGGATTCTGATGGTGCCTTGTTGCCTTGGTTTCTGTTGGTAATGACGTTGGTTTGCCTTCATCCATCTAGTTACCTCCAGTGTTACCTGGTCTTGCTGTCTCTGACTGTGACTTCTCTGTCCTTCAGGCCTGTGTATCTGCACCCCTGGGATCCCCTTTCCTACAAATGTCCTGCATACAGCTGGTTTTCCAGGAAGAGTCAGGAAATGGGGTCTTCCCTATGGCAGACTTGGCAATGGATGAATGTCCTGCACACTGCAGGTTCTTGAATGCCCTGCTGCTGCTGGATCTCAGGAAATGCTGGCTTCACTCATGCAGTCCTGGCACAGGCTGAATGCCCCGAGGCTGCTGGATCTTCAATGCCTACTGCTGTTGGATCTCCAATGCCCTGCTGATGCTGGATCTGGAATGTCCTACTGCTGCTGGATCTCAAATGCCCCACTGCTGGATCTTGAATGCCCTGCTGCTGCTGGATCTCCAGTGTTCCTCTGCTGCTGGGTCTCTAGAAAGCACCAGAAATTGGGTCTTCACCTGTGGCAGACATAGCACAGGTCTACAACATCAGAATGAACAGGACAGACAGCAAAGGAGGGAGAGGTGAAAGAGACAGAAGGGGCATGGTGGTACAGGGGAAAGGCAAGTTTACATGGTTGCTGGGTAGTGAGTGAGTCCCAACCTGAGGCTCTGGGCTTCCAGAGGTGGGACTGTTTCTAACTGAGTGTCCCGCTGTTGCTGTGTCTCTTGAAATCAGCTGGAAATGGGGTCTTCCCCCATGGCAGACCTAGCACAGGTCTACCAAGTCAGAACAAACAGGAGGGCAGCAAAGGAGGGACATGTGTTTTCTTTATTTATGAATTGATATGATTTCTCAACCTCATTTGGACTAAAAAACAGAAGACCATGAACATGAAAAGATGCATTTACATTTTCAGTGGTAGAAAATCATTTAGTTCTTGGCTAAGCACTTCAGAAATTTGTCAGATTCTATAGGTTGTTTCATCATAAGATGGAGTTGCTTCAGGAGATCATAAGCTGTGTGACTCTTGCACTGACAAGCCTCTGAACTTTCAGAGGGAAAAACTAGAGGACCAGAGGGGACCCTGAATGTTCCTGTGACAAGAATGTTCAGCAGGGACAAGGAGGTAAAGCCTGTGTAGCCTGACATTTTGTTTCTTGTACAATGCCTCATCTCACTCAAACTGTAACAGCCCCAAAACTGTACCTTTGCTTTACTTGTAGAAAAATGAAGGCATAAAACCAAGCAAATACCAACAAAATTGAATGATGTGAATTTGTGAACTGCCATCTATTAGAATATTCATCACACTACAGAGACATAATTTTATTATCCCCTTTTTAGCTTATGGGAATTCCTGTTTACAAGTAGCAATAGTCAATTATTTAAATATTTAGTTGTCACCAGGAGTCACTGAGCCAATGACAACCAGCTGCTGACTAATTTTCGCAATGTAGTTATTGCTTCATTTGCATATACTCTGTGCTTAATTGCTGTTTTTGTTGCTGTAGTAACTTACAAATTCTTAATTCCTTGAGACTTAGTGACCCATCGGACTCCATGTTCGTATCACAGAATAGTCAAAAGAAGTCTCTAGTTTTAGTGCTAATATACTCCTGAGGAAGAAACTAGGTAGTTTGCCAAATGAAAGAAAACAAAAATGGAAGATATTATATAGTGATCAGGGACCACTAACATTTGGGGAGGGTGTTTTGTCTGTTCTTCAATGAGGAACCAATCCATTGTTCTTCATCAATGTTAGTTAATATCCTATTGCTTGTGTGGAGCTTGAGTTGGTGGTAGACTAGAGCCAATGCCCTCTTTTAGTGAGAGACCTGAGTTTTGTTTGTTTTTAATTAGTTATTATCCTGCTCCCTTTTCAGCTCTCTTGAGTTCTTGCTACTAACTCTGGGTCCTTCTTTTCATTTAGGTAGATGATAAGCCTTTTCTTAATCATAAT
Organism: Tokudaia muenninki; assembly: GCA_036184385.1. NCBI lineage: Eukaryota > Metazoa > Chordata > Mammalia > Rodentia > Muridae > Tokudaia > Tokudaia muenninki. The sequence goes on from BTHS01000676.1 coordinate 38,413, forward strand.
TAGAATAAACTAGTGACCAAATTGTCATCTGCTGCTATGGAAGTTCTTGGTTTTCTTAACCACATTTCATATCTTGTCCAGATATGTTAATCCATGACTTACCATCTTCAGAAGTTTCTGACACTAATTAAAAGAAAAATTAGATCAGGATGTGGTAGGAAATTCCTATACTCCCAGCATTTAGGAGGCAGGGATAGGAATCTCAGATTCATGGCTGCCTTCAAGTGTTTCAATAAAGGAAGAGTAAAAGAAAGGTAGATGCTATAGCATAGGTCCTTTGAAAAGCCAATAGAAGTTAATAGCATTCTCACAAACTTGTAGGAATGGTTTTAAATATATTCCCCATCTGTTTTTAGGTAAATATATACTGTAGCTAATGAAAAGAACTTTTCTTTTAGTTTTTGTTGTTGTTGTTGTTTGTTTATTTTTCATTCAAAATACTATTAAAGAGTTTCAAACAAATTGAGAATCTTATGCGTTTGGGGGAATGAAGGGAAAGCTTTAGAGTTTAATAGGTCATTCAAAACTTTAGAAAATGACACCTTTAAAAACTCACAAAATTCCTAGGCAAATGGTCAGAACTTTAAAATATCATCCTTAGTGAGATAACCCAATCACAAAAGAACACACATGGTATGCAGTCACTGATAAGGGGATATTAACCCAGAATCTCAGAATACCCTAGACACAATTTACATATCAATAGATTTCCAAGAAAATGGAAGGAGAGACCCTAGGTCCTGGAAATACTGTATGGATGTAGGGGAATGCCAAGGCAGAGAAGCGAGAGGTGGGAAAAAGTGGGAGGGAAGGGGGCTTATGAGACTTGTGGGGAGGGAGGAAATGGGAAAGGGGAAATGATTTGGAATGTAAATAAGAAAAAACTTAGAAAAAAAAAGCTATTCTGGCAACTGTCTGCTACAAGAAAGTAGGATTGATAAAGAAAATCAGACGGTGCTAGACATTTCTTCAAGCTACTACCAGAAACAGATATCACCCATTGTGAGAGTCACTTGGTCAAATATAGTTACTGATTCCACTTTGATCATAATGCACTCATACCACTGTGACTGAATCCTCACTAACTGTTGTGTCCAATAAGGATTTCTGCCTCATCTAATTGTGTGGCACTCAGTTTTTCATGAAGGTCATTATACCTGGATTATATCATCAATTTTGTTAAAATGCATGAAGTTGCCCATGATTAAAATGAATAGGTTTGTGTTTATAACCTATAATAACACTAGTGGAATCATGTATACAGCAGGAATCGACACAGTAAAAAAATGGATAGTTGGAAAATTTGAAAGGATATGAAATGCCCTGAAATCAGGGCAAGTACTTTATGAGGAAAAAAAAGTGTCTGAGGCCATACTATCTGGACATAATATGGATATTCTAGAAATCCAGTCTGCCTCCCTGCTCATCTACCTTCCTTCCTGCCTGCCTGCCTCCATCCCTCCTTCTTTCTCTCTCCCTCCCTCCCCCATCCCTTCTTCAAGCCCTATCTCCCTCCCTTCTTCAATCCCTCTCTTTCTCTCTCTCTTTCTTTCTTTCTTTCTTTCTTTCTTTCTTTCTTTCTTTCTTTCTTTCTTTCTTTCTTTCTTTCTCTCTCTCTCTCTCTCTCTCTCTCTCTTTCTTTCTTTCTTTCTTTCTTTCTATCGTCCTTTCTTTCTTCCAATTAGAGAAAGTAATGGTTGTTAATAGTACACAGCATATGACTTTTAAAAACTCACAGATCAGTTTTTTAGAACATAGAGTGTCTGACTCAACAGACTTCAGAGCTTCAGGTTTACTGGAGTCCACTTCATCTCCCTGCTCACAGAATATTTTGTCACACAGCTCATAGCTTCAGACATTCTAGAGCACAGAGTAAATTACTGTTGTCTCCTTCCCAGTTACTGACAATGCCTCCCACCTCATTTCCTACCCACCCCTGCAAAGATAGACATGGTGCCTGCTGGTTATATATATTCAAGAGCTTAATGGGAAAGTTTAATCACTTAAATATTTTTCTTATTTCTTATTTTCTCATTTCTTGAATTTGAAAAATTCAAAACTGAGGCTTAGTTACCAGCAGGCTCCTAGTTCCCTAATTAAAAAAAAAATCAAAGAAGGGTTCCCTAATGCCCCAACCCCTGCTGCAACAAGCTCAACAGACTCTTCCAAGGGGCTTAAAATGAATTAAAAATAAAAGATAGGGAAATAAAATTCCTGATCTTAAAAGAGAAAACATTAGGAAAGTCTTTATAGACTTTTTCAATCTTCTACATCAAGCTATAAGAAGTCAGTAAAGAGATTGCTGTCACCTTATTTTCCCCCAATACATTATGAAATGGGAAATCTGTCTAGGCCTGGATATTTTTGAAATGTAAAAGTCAGGCCTTGCTTTTCCTAGACCCAATATGTTTCCCACTGAGCTGGTTAAAAAGGCAAATACTCTTCAGTAAAAATACAACACCTAACTATCATGCAGTTGTTGTTCCTGATTAAAAATTTCTGTTTATTCATCCATTTCTCTCTGATGATAAAAAAAGAAAAAAACAGAGGCTTGCTCTTTCAATAACTAATCAAATACTTATGTTTCATAGCATTAAGGGAAAGAAGACCATGACTTTAAAACTGAAAAGGCTTTTAGTTTTTTAAAGAAAGGTTAAAATGGGAAAAGGGAGGTAAAAGTTAAACAGGTTGTAAAAACAGTTAAAATTCATGAGATTTGTCTGTATAAAAGAAGTTGAACAGTTTATACTGGTTGTAGTGGTTGAACAGTAAGATTTAGGTCTGCTTTCAAAGTATTTGCTTTACGGGGACCTAGTTTGATTTGAAAACATTTTAGTCTAGATGTTTTTGTGTTTTTGGCTTGCTTTTGGATCTCTGAAGGCAGTTTGGTTTCTGGCTATTTAGCTTTTTAAAGAATTTTCATTGTTTTGTAACTTTAAAAGCATTTTGGTATTTGATTTGCTTTGTTTTTTGGTTTTATTGTCTTTGAAATGTTTTGTTCCATTATTATTTGGCTTATGTCTCCTGACACACCTCCTCAAAGAGATGGTGCTGTGTGGTTCCACAGTGACTCTGTGTACTTACCAGGACTGTAGTTTGGGAATTTTATGAGTGCTTGATGAAAAAGTTTCTGAAGAGAAAAAAGGCACTTGATCCCAGTGTTGTGTTTATAAAAAGATAATGAGAGGAGGAGATATGTTCTATGTAGTTGTGGTAAGGTGTGGGGGAAGGGGATCCCTCGAAGGGACCTGAGGGAACAGCCACAGGAAGGTATTGTAGAGAATTGAAGAGGTCATCTCAGAGCCTGGAAAATTTCACCAGGCACCCTCCGCTCCTGGAATAGACGGGTCAGAGAGCATGTAGGCCACAAGAAAGAAGCTCATTTAGTCCCCTACTACCTTATTCCCTAAAGGCCAATCATTATAAAGGGCACACTGTTCCACCAATCATATTGTGCCTAGTTGTTGCTGATACTTAATATTATGCCCCTGGAGCCTATATAAAAACTCACTGAACAGGCCACCCAAGGTCGCCACCTCTCCTTACGGGTGCCCCGAACCCTTGGGACAGTCCACAGGGTCTATGAATCACCTGGGAAAGAATGAAGGCAGGAGATACAGAAAAACAGACATCAGGTCAAGTATACTGATCAAGCTGTCATTTTTTTTTCTCATAAGGGGTTATAAAGGGTAGCAAGCAGGAAATGGGGAGGGGTGAGTGGGTGAGGCATTAAAGAATATGTTCTAACTTGTCCTTAACATTCCAAGAGACCTAGCGAATAGCTACAGAACATTGGGAGGGACAGTCATTGTTTCAGATGGGTCGCTATGACTTGTTCCTAGGATCTAAAAAAAAAGTTGGCCATGACTGTAGGATATTAGCCGGCAAAGAGTCCAGTTGCATGCTGTGTTGCTATGGAACCCAACTCTAGGAGAGCTGTGTTTGTTCTGCAAGTGCGTATCCTGTTTGACTAAGGCTTGTAGTAGTAGTTTTCCAATTTAGCCATTATGTAAGTCAAGGTAAGGGGCTATGAGTTGCAGAGAGAGTGACTCCTGGCATCTCCCCCTTCTCTATATAGTAATGAAGAGGGGATGAGGCATCCATAGAGAATTGAATAGAAGAGGCCCCAAAACCAGGGAGTGTGCCTGATTTAGGAGCGTCCCACATTTTTCCAACACCAATGACCCATCACTGGAGATCCCTGCCAGTTCCCATGGATTCCTGTCATACGTAGGTGTGGTTTTGGGAAGGTCTTTGGTCAGCCACTCAGCAGGGTAGCAAGCTAGCATGGGTGCCTTGATTTTGCAGAATTTGTGAAAAGGGGATAGGGGTTCCTTCTAAAGTCCCAACTGGAAAAGCAAAGCAGAGATGTTGTTTCTGCCAAGGTTCACAATTGTGCCATTCTGACTGTCTCGTGACCACTTTAGTGTACCATTCCTCATAAAGATACATAAATCACCCACTGTTCTTTTAGTGTCAGAGGGGAGACCCAACCCGTCTTAGAGACCACAATGTACCTAGCCAGAATACCTGTACTCCTCAGGCTCAGGAGTGAACAAGGCACCCCCAGCTGTTGAAGGCAGAATCTTATGTAGGTCTTTCCTGACTTTTGCAAGCAAAGGAAGCTTAACTTTTGCTATTAGAGTTTAGAATAAGCACATTGATACAAGCCTTTTGGTTTTGTTTTGTTTTTTTCTACCTCGCTGTTGTCTGCCAGTTTGGGAGAGCCTCCTTTTTCAAGTTAAGTACAGCTGGTTCTCAGGAGGACTTTGTGGTCCTGTGGTTTGAAAAACAGTCTAAACTATAGGAACTTAAATCTCATTTTACCTGAGAAATTCAAATACAAATACCAATCTGAACAATAAGGAGAATATAAGTGGTCCTGTCATTATTTAAGCCATAGTAAAATCAATAATGAAGGCAGAAGTGGAGGAGTCAGCCTCTAATACCAGTGACTTAAGCCAGGTACTTCTTTGGATAAGTCTGCAGCATGGTCCGGAGAAGATGGTCTCATGGTACAAGTTGAGAAAATCGATCCCCAAAGCAGTATATTGAAGGGACTCCAAACACATATCCCCCTGGCTAGCATGGACAAGCAACATTTTGGGAGAAAGTGGAGTGTATTAACATGCACACACACACACACACACACATATACACTCACACACACATACTCATACATACATACACACACACACACACACACACACACACACACACTGAGACACACTCACACATTGATGATGGTTCAGGGAGGGGAGAGGAGTTCTAGAGTGACAATTTTAGAGATAAACCGTCATCAGACAGACACTCTAGCCAGTTTTGTGAGTAATAAATATTAAAATGCAAGGATTTGGGAAACTCAAGAACTCTAAAGAAAACTATGGCCAAACTGGTGTCTTTTGAGAACTTAACACAGTCCTAGGCAATGGAATTTTAAAATAATAATTATTTTAAAAATAGTCAATCTACTTTATTTAACATGTAAATGTATGATAACAAGAAAACTGATAGAAACACAATTTACCTGGAACCTCAGTTCACACACGTATCAGAACCCACAGAAGATTTTCCTACAGGCAGCACACTGTTGCCATACTCTATTTAGAACCATCATATATGGAAGTGCAAGTGAAAAGGCTTAAACTTAAAAACAGATTTTATGGATATGATAAAGTTCCTTAAAGAGGAAATTAGCAAATCTCCTAGAGTAATTAATCTATAAAAACACCAACAAATTAGTGGAAGGAAATGAATAAAATAGTTCAACCTGAAAGCAAAAACAGATTCAATAACAAAACACACACACACACACACACACACACACACACACACACACACACTGGGGGAAACTGGAAATGAAAAATGCCTGCTTGCTAATGAATACCTGCCCATAGACTGTTGAATCCTTAGCTTCTTTAAAACCAAAGGCATCATCAACTAATATGTCTTTATTCTCTTTTTCTCCCTTGATGCTAGGAGTTAAAACCTGTAGCAGTCAATCAAGAGATTTACTATTGAGGCCCATCCTAACCTTTTGAGTGGTACGTTTTTTTATGGAATGCCATTTTCAAAGGTTCAGCCTGAATATTCATTCATTCATTCATTCATTCATTCATTCATTCATTCATTCATTGTGAAACTGTAGCACCTAGAACACAACTTTCCAAAGTCAGTTTTCTCCTTCCATACATAAGCTGCCCTGGGATCAAACACAGGCTAGATAATATGTTTTATCCTCTGATCCATTTCTCAGGACTCTGAAGTGATTCTGAAGAATCTAGAGTCCTAGCTCATGAGAACATCTTCCTTTACATCATACCAAAAATTGCTTTAAAGTAAATGGAAAGATGGTTTAGTAGTTAAGAGCACTGGCTGCTCAGGCAGAGGAACCAGGTTCAGTTCAAATTCCCATGTGGTGTGGTGACTCAGTACAGTCTATAACTCCTATTTCAGAAGATCAGATACTCTCAGCTCTCCATGAGCATGAAGTATGAGTATGGTGTGCATACCCCCCCCTCTCTCTCTGCAATCACACATACACATAAAATAAAAAAATTAAATCTGTTACTATTCAGAATCTAAGAACACAAATCAATATAATCATATAGGTAAAAATAAAGTTTTTTGAAAAACATTTTAAGATGTGGATAGTGATTACTTACTAGAGTCTGCACAGTAAATTAGCAGGTACTAACACAACTGTTGCTGCAAACATTTTTCACAAATGTTTAATGGTCCTCATGATACTTGTAAATGCGCAGGTGATTTCTTGGCAATCCAAGTTTATATGGTGCAAGAGGTAAAAGTCAAATTATAAACATATGTTAACTTACATTCCAACCATTGTCTTCCTAATTTGGATCTTGCTATTTCATGAAGGAATGAAGGAAGGGAAGGAGGGTGGGATGCATGGAGGGGGGATGGAAGGAGGGAGAGAGGAAAGGAAGATTGAAAAACAAACTACTTAATGATAGGAGTCAATGTTCAGTGATTATAACATGTATACAAATAAAATATGTGGCAATAGGTCAGGTCTAGAGATAGATATTCTGAGAAAATGCAAAAAGCAAAAAACGTGTAACCCAAAACATCCAGGAAATACAGGACACAATGAGAAGTCCAAACCTAAGGATTATAGGTATAGATGAGAGTGATATGGCAATATAATACTAGATATAGAGGATTACAAAAATTATAGCTATTAACACTAGAACTACACACCAAGAAATGAGAATTGTAAAAACACCTAATTCATAAACGTATATAGTTGGGGAGCTCAGTGGTTAAGAACACTGGATGCTCTCCCAGAGGACACTGGTTCAATTCCTAACACCCAAATAGTAGCAAACAACTCCTTGTAACTCCAGATCCTGGGGCTCTGTACTCTTCATGCACATGCTACACAAACATACATGCAGGCAAAACAAACATATACACAAAAAATAAATGAATTAAAAAAGCTATAGTGAAGGGACTTTAACTGACCTGAGCATGGCAAACATGTCTCTGGTACTCCATACAGCTTGAAATTGGTGAGCAAGGTTCTGGCATTCGGTGCCTTTCTTCACCATTCCCTCTGCTTCCCTAAAAGTCATTATATTCCTTAAACAAGCCACCAAGGTCTATTGCTTTATTTGGTCTCTTCCTCCTTCCAAGACTGATTACCATGAGCCAACTATCAAAGTACTGAAGTCCAGCAATAAAAAGTCACTTTGGCTCACCTAATTAACATGCCCTGCTAAAATTAAACACCTCATCCTAAATGGGGTTTCTTCCCCTTATACCTTTATAAACTGCCATTTGTCTGAGCCACGACTGACTCCTTTATCCAAAGTAATCCTTTGGCCTGCTCCCTTCTGGGACAAATATTCCTCCTTCCTCCTCCTCTATTCCGGTCTTTTTCTCTTACTCCCTGCCCTTTGTTTCTCTGGGGGAAATAAATCTTGGGGCTGAGAACTTGGTCTTGAGGGTCCTACACTGTTACTTTCCCTATCATAGAGGAATGGTAGGGGATGGAAGAAAGAAATGCAGAAAATGTCTAAGTCGATGATAACAAGCCAGATCCTGTTTCAATCCCAGGACAGGAGGCTGAGAGGCCTATTTAACATATCAAATTACACCTGGCCCCTAGGTTCTCCCAACATCCCTCAGACCTTTCCCCTTAAAGGGTGTGGCTGGCTTACCCTACCCTCTATTTTGACCTCTTTTTCTTGCCCAGGAGTTAGACTTGCCCTTCCCCCACAGGCACTTTCACACACACATACACACACACACACACACACACACACACACACACTCACACACTCAAACACCTGACATTTTGGTTACCCATTCTTTTATTTTTTTTTCTGCCTTTGTCATCCTGGCTGCTGTACTTGGTTCCTTTCCCTCTCTTCCCATTCCCTTTCCCCCACAGGGCTCAGGATCATGTCTATTCACAACTCTCCCAGATGTCCCTGCCTCTGGTTATGCTCTCCCTTTTAACTACAATAAACTTTCTTGTTCACTCTACCAAGGAGCAATCATTTACTTTCCTTTCTTTTTTATTTCTTTTTTCTTCATTCATCTGATGCCCATACTGGGAGTCACTCCACCCACTAAATTTGATTCTGGAGTCTACCTCTTCAGCTGCTTCTTTCCTCCACCTTATCTAACTCCATCTCTCCTCACCTAATCAGTAGGTGTTCTCGCTCCCTCTTACCCCCGTCCAGGCTGCCCACCACAAGGGCATATCTCATTCACACCCTTTTGGACCACCTGCCTATGGGCATATCTCTACTACTTCTTTGAGCACCTGGGCAATTCTACCCATTAAGACACTTGTACCTCTCCAGTTGCTTTCTGTACCTGCTCTGTCCCCTTGTCTCTTATGTTCTACTGGTTGTCACTAGAAAGCTCTCTGCTTTGTCTGCTTTCACTAGGAAACCCACACCAGTGTACAGGCAAGCTGCTTCTTACCCTTCCAGACCCCCATCACCTGGAAAAGGACACTTTTCTTCTGTGATTTGGAACATTTCTCTCTGATAAATCTCTCTAGTTCCCAAAGACAGAAACACAGAATTTATTCTTACAAGTTATCCTCTGTAACTAGAGAGTTAGAGGCAGGTGATCTCTGAGCTAAAGGACAGCCTGGTCTACAGATTGAGTGCTAGAAACCCAATCTCCACAAACAAAAATCAAATGAAATAAAACCAACAATAATAATTACAAAAGAAGGAAAACACAAACAAACTACAAGCTGTTCCCTAATCCCTAACATGTATGCTCTGCCTGTCACACACACACACACACACATACACACACACACACACTTTTCAAAAAATGATTCACTTTCTCCACAATAAGTGTATTAAATACAATAAACAATTATTAACAGGAAATTAATCTTATTTTATTTCTCTATGTTACTCTCAAGTACACATTTACAGTATTATCACTTCTTTTAAGCATTTTGTTGTATTTCAGAATGTGTACAAAGATGGAAGAGTTAGCAGGCAATTTCAAATGCATTTCCTTTAAGACTTTGTAATTTTTATAAAGTTTTGGTTAGAGCAAGTCTTCTAGCTTTGGTAATCATTAAAAAAATAAAACAATACTGTCACAGTAAATAAGGTAAGTACAATCCATATCTATGCAAATATATCACATTTACATTGCCAAACTTTTTTATTACTTTTCAAAAGTCTAATATACTTAAAATAAAACAAGTGTATCTGAGAAATACAAAAGTTTAAAAAATGTTATTTTAAGTTTATTTAAATTCCTATAGTTAAGATTTTCACCCAAACATATACTTTTATATTACTTCAGGAAAAAAGAAAATGAACGAATTCTTAGATATAAAGAACAGAGTTTTACAGAACACTACACTGCATAGCAACTAAATTCTGAGGAGGATAAACAAAGGTGCTAGAAGGTAGAGGAGGATGTCAAGCATCAATTACTTAAGAATTCTAACCCTATAAATATAACATCTGATAATAAGTATCACTGGCACAAAAAATAAAATAGCAGCAGAAACAGAATATGAAGTACTGTAAGAGCCAAAGGTGCTGCTTATCAAATAGGAAATTTCTTCCCACATACCAGTAGCTTAGTAAAGGAAGAAAATAAATTTCTTCTTCAAAATTTGTAAGAGTCAAATCCAATGAGCTGGATTCATTTTATATGTATCACAAGTAGGAATACCTTTAAAATGTTACTTCACAAAAATTAAAAGAAACAATTTTTATTTTCTAGCAAATACCAATATATATATGATACCAAAGGGAGAAAAAAAGCTAAGAAAAATAAAAAACTGGCTGAAATTGCCAATTTTATGTTCTTAGGAAAATTTCTAAGTTTGTAAAATGATGTTATAACTGCCTCTATGTTTTCCTTTCCATTAAAGACCAGATTCAAAGAAAAATAAAGTCCTGTGTTACACCTTTCCAGAAAAATTCATGTACAATGCTGAAATTGTATTAACATATTCTATCCATAAAAAAAGCTTTATCTTCTGTTTTTCAACTATCAAGGTTAAGGAGAATACCATTATTTTTACTAAGCTCCTTATTTTCCCTCTAATTCTCCACCTAAGTTTTAGTTTTTCTGAATATCAAGTGTACAAATGATATTATATATCTCTGGATTTTTCCAGGTTATTGTAAATTTAATAATTTCATTAAAGATTTGTTATTTTAAAAAAGGAACAGATATACCTAAAATTTAAGCTGCATTTCATTGCCAAACTTATAAAGTACTCTATAAGCCAAAACAGACTTCTTTAAATCTGTAAAACTTCATCTTCAGTAGTTCTTGTTTATAGAACAAAACAATTACAAACTATTACTTCAAGACAAACTATTACAAAACAAGAAAAAGCAAATATTTTCATTAAAATTTTACAAAATTCTGCTATACAGGAGGAAAAGAATACAACAAGCCAAATGAAAATGATGATTAAACAAAAATGAAAACTAAGCCCAAACCCAGTCAACATCTTATAATCAGCAGTGGTTGACACTCAAATAGAAGTTGCATTGTCAAAAATCTAAAAATATTAAGATAGGGAAATTATTTCCCTATTTTCAGAATGAGACATCATAAAAACCTCTCACTTATGTTAGCAGTATCTCTAATGTGCATATTTTATATCAATGTTATTTTTCATGTTACTTATATTGCTTTTCTTCTTAGAAAAATACCACCGAGATGAGTAAGGTATGATAGCTAAGCTTCTAAGACTAAAATGTCAACACAAAATAAGGATTATGTTGTTAAAATTCACTTCTCTCACTGTAAAGGATATACAGAATATAAAATATATGACACTGGATGTGAACAAGGTTGACTGCTTTTAAAATGAACTTCCTGCTTCAAAGTCAACATTCCTATAGGTTAGGAGATACACTTAGGGCACGCCAACTTCTTTATGATGTCACATTATGTGTTTATTCTTTTCCGAGGGTCTCCAGAATCCTTTCCTGCAGTACTCACAGGGGGAGGATAGTCTTTCGTATGAATGGAGATAAAGTGCTGCTTAAAGCCTGAGGTATCTGTGGTGCTATATTCACAGTATTCACAATGATACACTTTCCTGCCACTGTGGGTCTTCATATGATTTTGAAGCTCACACTGTTGTCTAAATCCCTTTTTACATCTCTTGCACTTAAATGGAACATTCTTTGTGTGAACTGAGAGAATATGGCAACTAAGCAGAAATGGATCTGGACTCTCAAAGTCACAGTGTCTACATTGGTGCATTTTTTTACTTTTGTGGGTAGCCACATGCTTCTTGAGTTCTGAAGGCCTATGAAAACCTTTGCTGCACATGTCACACTTGTGAGGATAGTCCTTTGTGTGAACTTAAGTTATATGTCGCTTTAAATCACTTGAGTTTGAACTCTTATGGTTGCAATATGAACACTAATGTGTTGTACTTTCTTGGTGTACAACAGCATGTTGCTGAGCCTCTTTGGTGTCTGAGAAAGTCAGGAGAGAGATGCCACACTTCAGTGGTATCTCCTTATTATGCTTAGTTTTTATATGTGTTTTCAAGTTAGAAAAGTTTGCAGACTTGTACTCACAATACTGACATTCATAGGACTTCTCTCCAGTCTTATGTGCTTTTTGAGCTCTGATGGGCGACGGAAATCTGCCACATTCTACACAAACTTGAGGAAATTTCTTGCCGTGGACCACCAAATTGTGGTGATTCAATAATGTCTGTTCAGCTGTTTCATAGTCACAGAACTTACACTTATATGTTTTGTTGACTCCTTTTTCTTTATGCACTGTTTTGTGAGTACACAAAGTCCCAGCATGAGAAAGATGCTTCTCACAGTCATCACATTCTGTGGTCTTTTCTGTCTTAATGGTTAGCTTGTGACTTTCCATGTGATTATGTAAGCTTATCTTCTTGTTGGTACTGTAATCACAGTCGGTACAGTGATATTTTTTCTTAGCAAGGTATTCAGGATGGTTTTTAATGTGACTTTTCAAAAACCTCTTGGTCTTAAATATTTTTCCACAAAACATGCAAGGATAGACTATTAAAGTTTGTCCATCAGGAGCAACAGTTACTGCTAAAAAGGAAACAAAACAGGCAAATAGTCAAACTACATTCTTTTTTGTTTCTTCATTAAGTTTAAAGTACATTTTCTGAACTTTACAGTTTTTGACATTCTTTTCATTGATTTTCAACATAGATACTGCAATCATAAGAAAAGAACCTGACTCCCTATGACTGGATTAATTTAATTCTTTCCACTTTAAAAAAAAATCAATGAAGCTTTATCACATTAGAGACCTGTAGGAAATAATTTTCACATAATGCTAAATACTTACTTAGATTCACTATAAACTGAACTTTTAATAATTTTTGATGTTCTTCAACAGTGCTTATAACAATGTAATATACACATATATATTCTCACTAAATAGACATCTCAAAATTCAACTCAAGTAAAGAGTCACATCTTCTTAACAACTGTTCTCCTATCTCTCTCTAGGATATGTTTGTTTAAATGGTATGAAGGTAGTTAAGGCCCATAATTCCAAGTATTGAGGGGAGAGAGGCAGGTGAATCATGAATTCATTGCCAGCTTGACCTGCAAAGGAAGAATATGTCTTCAAAACATAGAAACAAAAGAACTAAGAAAATACTGATTGTTTTAGCTTCACATCAAGCAAACTAATAGTCAAGTAAAAGGGCTCATACTTTGAGGAAGTTGGGTTGCCACTAGTTAGAGGTTAGTCTTGACTAAAATGTGATATCCCTTAAAAAAAGGATAACTAATTTATGGCTTTATTTTTTGTTTAAGCAAAACAACCAGAGAGGTAAGTTATTTTTCCTTAATGTTTGATCTACAGCCTTTTTGTTTTTTACCAAACAAGTGAATCATGACTATCAGTGAATGCAAACTTGTATTTTCAAATTCAATGCATAAAAGCTACCTGTAGTTGAGTAGTCAAAACAAAACAAAATAACCCCAAAACCAAAAAAAAAATAATGATACCCATGTGAACATGCAACAGCATTTCCTCATATAATTTTAAAACAATCTACACAATGGAATTATTTCTTCCTTACATTTTTGGTACTTTTTGGATTCTCGTCTTTTTTTCCTTTTTCGTTTTTGTTTAGGTACTCGGTCAAAGCCACCAGAATCATCTTGGTGCAAGACAGCATTGGTGGTGGCATTCTGGTCTTCAATTTCATCAGAATTATTATCTAACAATGTATATCAAAAATGTGATATAATATTACAAGATATTAGGAAGTACTTATTGGCTACTACAACAATGAAAAGACCTGATTAATAATGTCAGAAAATCCTTTTTTATGAAAAGCAATTTAGAGTACATTTAGTTGAAAATTACCTAACATGGTATTTTGGCAGTTTGCCAAAACTGTAAAGCTATAAGTCAATACAAAAGAAAGCAAATTCCAGGTAGAAAATACGTGTAATCTTAGGTTAAAGAAAATTTTGAACTATATATTCTGAGTTCCCTATTTTTTAATCACTTACTGAATTTAAAATACTCACTTATTTATAAGATCTTAAGATCTCAGAAACCATTTCTCAGTAAATGGATAAGAGGCTGGAAAGACTGCTTACTTAGTTGAGAAAGTGTTTGCATGAAGATTTGTATTTGAAACTGTCACACAAGTTTTTGGCTTTATTTTTTAAAGACTGAATATAGAGGTATATTTTGTAGTCCTAGTACTGGAAAAGAAGGGACAGGTGAATTCCTGGTCAGCTAGCCTAGTGAACTTCAGACCAAAGAAAAGCCACTGTCTATAAATAAATAAATAAATAAATAAATAAATAAATAAATAAATAAATAAATAAATAATCAAAAAACAAGGTAAATTGTATCTCCTGAGAAACAATACAAAAGGTTGTCCTTTGGTCTCCACTGTGAAGCAGTTTCTATCTTAGAGAGCAGTTTATTAAGGTATGGGATGCTTTAAACAGAGACAAAACTATCTATACTGAGGTAAAGCTCAGAAGTTCAGAAAAGGCATGCTACCTGGAAGAGAGAAACACCACTTGCATTGCCTGCAACAGTCTTTAACTTGTCAAAATGCTTATACAGTACTATGCAGGTTTCCAGATTTCATTTGCCATGATGAGATAGGTTGTAGCAATGCAGCTAGCTGTCTTTGGATCATTTCTGTTTTGGTAAGTAACCCCAGATCCCTAAAAATAACTTCAATAAACTCACCAAGTTAGACTTCAGGGGTTATCCATCCTTTAATCTCTGTCACTGTTTCCATATTTGGAATATCTAAACATGTCTTAACATCTCTCCAAGACTAATGTTACACAATGTCTCTACATACATGAGCACATACATACATCCATATTCATACACCTCCTCGCATACATGTACCCCATACCTCAAACAAGAATAAATAAATAAATAAATAAATAAATAAATATTAAATTTTCACACAGTTACTTACAATAAGTTGCTGCCCATGCAATAGGCAGGAAAGCTGCTTTTATTTCACTGTCATCCATCTGTTGTCCATGCTCAGGAGTATCTGCAGCTGTGCCACCAGCATTTTCATCTCCTACAATTACTTCTATATAAAATTCATTTATTTTAGCCATATTTATACACAAATTACCCTTTTTGTGACTAGGTTTAGTATAATCTCAGCGGAAAGTAAGTTTACTTTCATAAAAATTAGAGTATTCAATGAAAGATATTCAATGAAAATGAAGTACATTCCACTTTTTATTTTCAATAATTTATTTCTATTTGATTTTTCAAGCAAAAGACTTACATAATAATCCTAGGCTATTCTGAAAATCAATTTACCACTCAAAAAATTTCTATTTCAGCCTTGCAAGTGCTAGGATTACAAGTGTATGTCATCATGTCTTGGTTTCTATTTCATTTTATTTTTTTATTTTTTAAAGCAACAATTTAAACATAACAAGAACTTCAAGTCTCTAAAAAAAAATTGAAGAAGACCTCAGAAGAAAACTCCTTACAACTCCTTCCTCAGAGCTCACAGGCCTACCCAGCTCCTGCACTAGACGACATTTCAACTCTACCTCAGAGATCACATTGTATCAGGATTCAGGGAAAAATCCCCTCAAATTTCTAGGTCACTTCCTGTCAGTACATAGATCTTGTGTACTAGGTCATTATTCATGGACAGTTTTCAACTCCTAACTCACACTCCAGCTACAGCCTCTCTTTGGTACTCAATATGTCTGCCCCCATGGGTCAGGATTCACAGCAGTGCTTCTCCTTCCTACCTCAGAACACACAGCCCAGCTGTCCTCCTTCCTCAGCCCTCTCAGGTCTACATCATTTCTCTCAGCCCCACTCACATCCTAGGTTTGTTAATCCCCTATCCCTCTCCAGCACTGTCAGTAGGCAGTGACCTACCCTGACTCCTATGTCACCACTCAGAGCCTCACCCCTACATTACCTCAACACTCCAGCCAGGGCTAATACTCCTGTTCCAAGCACTCACTGCCCTGTCTTGCTCCTTTCACAGCCCCGCCTCCCAACTCATTCCATCAGGCCCACAGCTCTCCTCTGCACCTTTTCCAGACCTTTCAGCAAGGCCTCATCACTCTCAGCACTGCCCTTATGTTGGCTTCATCCTGACTCTTTTAATCTGCTTCTCTTTTTCTCAATTCTCTTTCCTTCCTGGCTCTGTACTACATACAGGCCTTGCCCCAGCACTGAATGATTAGAGTACGCCACAGACTGTTGTGTCCAACATAGTCTCCTAATGTCCAATTCATACTACTGCATGCACAAATAAATGGCTTTCTGACCCATCCAGCAGGTCTAGTTATTCAGGGTCCCGAAGAGGCGCTACCTGAGGGTCATGGGGAGAGAAAGAAAGGAGACCAAGCAAGATTCAATTTGTCAAGGTCTCGTTTATTATCACACAGGCAGCACGTTTTAAGCAGTGGGGATGAGGAAGTTGGGAGGGGGAGCTAGGGGGAAGTGACCTTTGCAAAATGCAAAGGAGGGAGGGGTCAAGGTGTTCTAGGCAGCAGGAAGCACAAAGGGTATCTGGTGAAGGCATCTGATATCTGCGCACGTAGGGACATTCCACGGTTAAGGGTGGAGCGATCTGTATTGGCAATTCCTGGGCAGGTCTTTGTTCAACAATCTCATGGTCATAAGACAGCCATGGCTGAATGACCTTGTTTGGCTCCTCACATATCCCCCTTCTTTGTATAATTAATGGAGAGTCTGTCTTAGGCTACATGATGTGCACCCACAGCCAGCACCTAGAGAGAGGGGTAGAGCCTCTGTAATAGGCTACGTGAGGTGCCTCCATGCCCAGAACTTCCAATAGGAGTTTGCTCCCTGGGCGATGGCCTCACGCTACTCCTGTCATGGAGTTACTCCACAGCCCTGGCATCATGCTCTACTGACTGAGTTAGTCAGGCTCTCAGGTGTGCATCTGGCATGTGGCATCATGATACTCCCGTCATGGACGTCTCCATAGCTTTTTATACCAAGGATTTCGGTAGTCTGCTGCCAGGATTGAGAAATCGAGGCCAGCAGAGGGGATGCCCAATGTCTCCTCGTAGGCACCTGGGTCATTATCTCTGACCTCTAGACGATGGTAATGCACTGAAAATGACTTGTTGGTGAAAGCGGCATCCACCTGTGACTTGACAAAAAGAGTTAATTTTTGGAAGGCCCACAGACCAAAAGAAATGAGCATGAGAAGGCCCACCAAAGATCCCAAAAGACTAGGTAAAAGAGTAGAGAACCAAGGGGATGTAGAGAACCAGTTTTGATACCATGATTCTTTTTTCTCTCTTTCTTTCTTGCGGTTTTCTAGACTTTCCCTGACCTTTTTTAGGCTATCTTCAACCAATCCAGTCTTGTCTGCATAAAAGCAGCATTCTTCTTTAAGGACAGTGCATAACCCACCTTGTTGTAAAAAGAGCAAATCTAAACCTCTTCTGTTTTGTAACACTACCTCAGAGAGGGATGTAACACAATCTTTAAGATTCTTTAGTCCGAACTGTAGCTCTTGTAGGCCTCTATCGACCACTGAGCTGAGCTGCGCATACTGCTGACTGGAAGTGACCAAGGAGGCAATTCCTGTTCCGGCCCCTGTGGCTCCCAAACCAAGGAGTGTAGCCAGGGTGACTGCTGTTATAGGTTCTCTCTTTTGTCTGGACAAATGAGTTCCCCTTTCCCAAAAATTAAGGAGCTCATCAGAATCATGAATGGTCAATCGAGGGAGGAGCTTGACAAACACACAATATTCTCTATTCTCTAAAAAGGCAGCTGAAACTATAAAAGTGGTCAATCCCGAGGATCAAGCAAGATAGGAATCATTAGAAACAGCAACGGGAAGCATTAATTACAATAGTTTGATTGCAAACCTCAACCAGGGTCTTGGGGGGCAGCATATCATGCCCCAGAATGCACATGCCTAGGCCAGAAATTTGGCCAAGGGTGAGTCCTTGCTTCTCTGGAGGACTCCACCGCAGAAGCGAGGTATCATTAGTAGGTAATAATTCTCCAAAGCTTGCAATCCCTTCGTAAAAGGGCGGGGATGGTGAATAACAGACCCAACATTCCTATGCTTGGGCAATGGAGCGGTCGCGATGACCTCCTGGGCAGACATAAAGTCTCCAGGGAAGGAGCATTAAGTGTTTTTGCCTGCCTTCAGTGGAACACCCGGGAGACCAGTTAGAATCCGAAAGCTCAGGCATGCTTTTTTGACGGACAAAGGTGTCAGGGGTACCCCAATCCGCACTAGCTCTCCGAGAGAGCTGGTGAGCAACCACCTCATTGGGGCTACACATCATCATCCCCATTTAAGAGAGAATGTCTCTCCCCCAAAGATTGACAGGGAGGCCCTCAACAATAAAAGGCTGCACAGTGCCCAAATTCCCCTCTGAATCTTTCATGTCAACAACTTTGTACTTTGTAAGGTATTTTTAGACTGTCCAATGCCTTGTAAATGCGTCATCGAGGGCTGGAGAGGCCAGGCAGACGGCCAGGAGCTCAAACTAAGAAGTGTGTTGTCAGCTCCCGTATCTATAATGCCATCAAACTTTCGCCCGTCCAACGTAAGGCACAAGGAGGGGCGCTCCTTAGAGAGTTGCTGGACCCAGTAGACATCAGAGGAACCAGGTTGGCTATCTCCTCTGAGCCCTCCCATGTGAGTACCAGAGGAATCAAACAGGAGAGGGAGCGCCTGGGCTATTCTCTGACCAGGGAGAATTGTGATCAGGCCTTTTTCTGCCTTAAAACTTTTATCTCTCCAGTACAGTCTGAGTCCACAAGCGACGGGTGGACACTGAGTCCCTGCATGGTAGCTGAGGCATGCCCTATGATGAGAAAAATTGTGCCAGATGGTGGGGGGTCCAAAAATTCCTGTGGAGAGAACCTAAACACCATCTTGGGGGTTCAAAATTGTGTGGGAGGAGGCACACAGGTCCTGTGCGGGGCCCCTTGGCCAATGATGGGATTAAATGGCTGGCTGGGGTTGAGAGCGCTACATTCTCTAGCAAAGTGACCAGGCTGCCCACATCTAAAGCATGTTTTGCCTAAGGGCGGCCAGAATCTCCAGGCTTTTGGAACACAGCCCCTATAGCTAAACTGATAGACTTGGACACTTGATGTGAGAAGGAGTCAACATCATTGCAAAGTTTAACCATTCCCGTGAGGTCAAGATCTTTAGTCTTGCCTTGTAACGCGGCTCTGCATGCCAAGTTAGCGTTTTCAAGAGCAAGCTGCTTAACGAGGAGCCCCTCACTTTCACTTTGACCTAGGATTCTTTCTACTGCTTCCTGTAACCTCCCCACAAATTGAGCGTAGGGTTCCTGGCCCCCTGGACTATTTTAGTTAAGGGGGTGGTGAGGGCTCCTGTAGCAGGAACCACTCTCCAGGCAGCTAAGGCGGCCTGCGCTGTTTGAGCGAGTATGCCTGGGGACAATCCTAATTGTTTTTCCTCGGAGGCAAATGGGCCTCTCCCACATAACTTGTCCGCCCGCTTCCAAGAGGTGGTCCTGCCTAGAGGGATTTTTCTGTTCCTAGCGGCCAGACTTTCGGCCCTATCTATGAATTCAGATTTCCAAGTTAAGTATTGTCCTCTGATGAGGACAGACTGTACCACCTTAGTCCATTCACTAGGAGTCAGATATCCGGACCCCGCGAGTCCTTCTAAAACGGACAAGGTAAAGGGTGTAGTTAAACCATAATTTTTAACAGCTGAGTGTAATTCTTTGATATGTTTAAGTTTGAGTTTCTTGTATACGGGACGTAAGGTCTCATATTCACCCTGACCAGAATCTACAGCTACCTCATAATCAGTTTCCTCTTCACTACCCTCTCCTTGGTCATGATTAGTACTATCTGGCTTGGGCCCATCTCGGGCCGGCCTAGTTCGTGACCTCGGGCTATCTAACTCGGACTCCTCCCTGGCTTGTCTGGCAAGTGCCCTGGTCATAACAGGAAAAGTTAGCTTTGGCTGGGATCTTTTTATGGCGTTAGGTGGTCTTTTGGGGGAATCTTGTCCCTTTCTAATGGTCTCTTGTAAATTTTGAATATCTAAAGTAAGATCTCCTAATTCCTGCTGTAATTGTAAAACTTGCCTAAGGCCGGTAATTTGTGCCTGAAGTGCAGCCTTAGTTTGGGTTAGTCCCTCTACCACTGCAATTGGCAGGGGCGCAGGGGGAGCTGACAGTAATGAGGGCTAGTAGGGCGGGGGGCGATTGGGTCCAGAATTTTGAGTGAAAAAAATCTGGGAATGTCGAGGTCCAGGACTGTATCTCTCTTCCTCATATCTAGCAGCCTCCTCCTCTAAATCAGCCTCAGAGGCTGGAACGAGGTCTGAATCAAAAAAAAAAAAAAAAGCGAGATTGATATCGTTTGTTCTTGCCTCTTTTTCGATTGTTGGAATTCTCTTTAAGAGAGGGATAGATGGTCTTTGGGTCTTTGGACGCACTGGGATCTTCCAGGGAGTGTAGCATCTTGGGCGGGGGACTTCCCCCCTCTCCCAGCATATCGATAATAATAGAGGGGCAAGGAGAATGAAGCTCACCACTTTTACTTTCATTTTTATGTGACAGCGGCCATGAAGCCTGCAAGAAGTCCTCTGCTATAGTTAAGAGACGGGCATTCTCGCCCCCTTTCTCAGCATCTTGTATTATGTCTCTTATAATGCCCCAATAACTAAAATATGCAGCGGACACTGGGTCACCAGCTTTTAAAAGCTTATTAATATCTTTACCAACCTTATTCCACATAAGTGGGTGTATGCCAGGACAACTTATAACCAACCAAGGACATTTTTCATCAACAAAACAAAAGAACTTAATTAAATCTTTTTTCTTAACTCTTATTCCTCTCTCCCTGTGCAAACGCTTGATTTCTCCTATAAAACAAGCTTCCTTAGACAATTGTTTCCCCATGACAATTGAACGACAATTATTTGGCCACTCACCTCCCTTTCCAGCGACGCACGAGCAATGCGATGCAGCGCGAAAGGTCCTCGATTCCTTTTCCTGGGGTTCCTCCAACATCCAGTAGTTGGCCATGCTTTGGGTTCCTGTTGGGCGCCACTTGACCCATCCAGCAGGTCTAGTTATTCAGGGTCCCGAAGAGGAGCTACCTGAGGGTCATGGGGGAGAGAAAGAAAGGACACCAAGCGAGATTCAACTTGTCAAGGTCTCGTTTATTATCACACAGGCAGCACGTTTTAAGCAGTGGGGATGAGGAAGTTGGGAGGAGGAGGTAGGGGGAACTGACCTTTGCAAAACACAAAGGAGGGAGGGGTCAAGGTGTTCTAGGCAGCAGGAAGCACAAAGGGTATCTGGTGTAGGCATCTGATATCTGAGCACTTAGGGACATTCCTCAGTTAAGGGTGGAGCGATCCATATTGGCAATTCCTGGGCAGGTCTTTGTTCAACAATCTCATGTTCATAAGACAGCCATGGCTGAATGAACTTGTTTGGCTCCCCACAGCTTTCCAGTCCTTGATGCATAAGAGTTGGTGAACAATGACCTTAAGGCGATTGAGGCCTTATGCTGGCCAGGGTGCAGATTTGACAGAACAGTGACAGATGCTCCTTGTAAGGGTGAGGAAACTGCTGCTGTCAGCTTAGGAAGGAGTCCTTAGGATCTCTTTTGGTGGGAGCTGCAGAGTGAGTCTTGAACCTTCCTGAAACAGCAGTCCTTCTAAGGCCTGCCAGAGGAGCTGGGCTGGGGTGCCTAGGCCAGGGTTCCTCAGACTGGAGGAATTTCTGCTCCATTCTGAGCCTCTGTTCCTGTGTGTGTTCCAAGAGCTAAAGTCAGGAAAGAGTCTGCTCATGGCATGGTATTATATGTACATGACTATATGCACCCTGTAATGCCTGTGACAGGCAGCAAGGACACTGGGTGACTGGAGTGGCTTTTAGAGCTTGGTCCCTTGGCAAGGAGGGTGTGACCACTGTGGGCATGGAGGAGGGGCAGATATGTTGCAAAATCAACAACTAAATAACAGCCCTATCAACTCATTATTGCAGTGCAGACTCTAAAGCCAAGGCAACATTGAGCCATCTTTGCCTTGCAGAGCATAGCCTACTGTGTGTGTTCCTAGACCCATCTAGCTTACTATGTTCTCATGCAGGGGATGACAATGAGGATTTCTCGCTTTCTTTTCCTCTCTGGGCTTGAGGACACACACCAAAATATCTTGGCATTCATGGAAATGGAAAACTACCAGGAAATTACTTCTATGCTAAAGCTTAATTTGGTCCTACTGTTGTCTGGATAGTAGAGATGTATAGTGTTGCCTATCTGCCCTTGCACCTTCCCCACACAGACACACACCATGTGTGTTTCTCCATGCTGATATATCAGTCTGGGGTCAGGCACTGAGCAGTTATCAATAGCCTGGCAAATCTGTGGTGAAGAGAGGAATCCATTGAGAAGCCCAACCCATGCACTGCAAGAGCTCAATGTAGAGGTTCCCCCAGGCAAGGGGGAAGGAGTCTCACCCAGGTATTTACCTTAAAAATTCTAACTACAACTCTGGTTCCCAGGGGTGGGTTAAGAAGTTTTGGGTGGTGGACATTATGAAGTAACATTTTGCAGGTCCTTTGCAATGTTTCTAAAGTCTGTCTTCTTAATATGCCAGGCAATTTCCCACCCCCAAATGCTGAGAGGAGGGGCCTACAGCTCAGGGGTCAGGGTATAGTACTCTTCACCCCTTAGCAGATATGCACCTAGTTTAAATTATTCTTATACAGGGCTAATAGATGCTTGGTAGGGACCCTCAGCTGCTGCTTAGTAACTTTCTGGAGGCAGGGACCCTGGCGATTCGAGTCTCCTGCTTTAATGCACTTCAGTAGTGTGAGGAGACATGCCCATAGATCAGCAGCCCATAGATAAGTGTCAGGGGAGCTGAACTTGCTAGGCTTGCTCTCCACTCCAGTAGTCAAAATGTTTTGCTGAATGTCCCATACGCCCTCTTCCCTCCCCCTGCTTCCCAACCAACCCACTCCCATCTCCCCTTCCTGGTATTCCCCTACACTGCCCATTGAGCCCTTCCAGGGACTTTTGGGGAGGGGGGGGAACCAGTAAGAGGGAAATCATTTTAAATGTAAATAAAGAATATACCTAATAAAAACCTTTAAAAAAATGTTTTGCTGAGCGTGTAATTCACTGCTGCTTCTCATGAACCGGCAGTGCAAACGCACAGATGCAGAAGACAAGGAAGCAGAATGCTACAGAGGGTCACATAGTACACAGATTCCACATTGTCATTTAGATAATTTATTTACCATCATGAGTGTCCTCTTTTTGATGCCAAAATAATTATTATAAAAATGTTTTTCCACTGATCTCTTGGGGCCTGTGAGTTTATAAACGAGGACCATTGTTTATGGACTGGCATATTGCATATTTGTATTCTGAGGACCCTTCCTGCTCTTCTTCCTCACGGGTCTCATTTGGTGGCCTCTCTGAAAGGGCAGACAATATGACAGAGCAGCAGTTGTTATACAGAAACATCATAGAACTCAAAATGGGGTATCCTGAGGAGTTGGCATTGGGCACTTCTTCTGTACCTTGAATTTCAGAAGCAGCTTGAGGCATACATATAACATTCCCTGAGTTGTCCTCCCTAGTTGGGTTGCTTGACTCTCCAAGAGACTGGATTTCTATGGAACATCCAGGAATAGTTTTCATAGCCCATACATTAGAGAACACAAAGCACTGATTTCCTTTGGGGCCTTGGTCTTTGGACTTTTTTTTCTTGGACTCTTCATCATCTTCTTTCTCAGGTTTATAATAGAATCATGGAGAACATCTAGTAGGTAACATCATTTTTTTCGAAGTTGGCTCTTGAGAAGCCCTAAGTGGAATTGGTACATAGATCACTTGGTGAGTAAGATTTCCATGGTCTTCTTTTCCCCAGATATAGTCAAGGAGTCCAGGATTATCTCTCTGAAAATTGAAATTGCGGTACATCTGAAACAAAATGAATATTTTAGCTATACTGAGATGAAACATGTGTTGATCCCTGACAACACTGCCTGTACCTATCACAGTGTCTTAATTTGTGCTGAAAAAGAAATAACTTGAGTTGGCTAGTACCCTTGTATTTTATGGCACTACCTCGTTAAAGATAAATGATTTGTAAGTTTGGTTTATAAAGCTCTCTCTCTCTCTCTCTCTCTCTCTCTCTCTCTCTCTCTCTCTCTCTCTCTCTCTCTCTCTCTCTCCCTCTCCCTCTCCCTCTCCCTCTCTCTCTCTCTCTCTCTCTCTCTCTCTCTCTCTCTCTCTCTCTCTCTCTCTCTCTGTTTTTGTCTCTGTCTCTCTCTGACTCTGTCTCTCTCTCTTTCATACACACACACACACACAAACACACACCATTTATTACCTACCCTCTTATCGCCATTGTTTTTGTCTGTAGACTTTTAGGTGGGCCCCATGTAATTTAAGAACAAAGCCATGACGTTCAAAGTCTATGTTTTCACCTTTCAGTAAGTAATTAATATCTACTGCTGAAGCAGTTATCCTTGGAATTAAAGAACTGATACTGTTTGTGTCACCAGGGAGGGGAGCTATGCATATGCTTCTGTTATTAAAAGTGGAACACAAAAGACCTTTGTACTTTACCATTACTCTCCTGTTCTCTCCAGAGGAAACCTCAGGATCCCCAGGGCATATCTTCCTGAATCCATGCAGGTTGAGCTGGTGAATAAAACCCTTCAAGCTGTCTGTTTCAAAAATCTTTTTGCCCCCTTGTGCTGAAGGACCTCTCTCTGGAAAAGGTCTACTTCAATTATGATGGTGTCTCCTTCCTCAGTCCAATTCACAGACTTGAATGACTCACTTTGCACTATGGTCCAGAGCTTCCTGGGGAAGGAAAGGCTGATAAGGTCAATGTCACCTTCCTCATTGTCTCTAAGTTTGCTTTGGTCTTCAGCTGGGGCCTTTTCTTGTAAGGCTGGACATTGTATCGCATCTTGGTCATCTTGCTTCACCAGACTCTCTCTTGAATTTGCCTCTGAATCAGGTAAAGTATTAGGGAGGACCTTGCTTCCATGCTCTTGATCAACAACTGGGTTCATGTTGGTTTTACAATCCTTTTCCACATTCTGACTAGCCATGATACTATTGCAAGCATCAGGAGTGCTCTAGACAGCAGACCACAAGTCCCTGTCCCATCAAGACAATGTGCCTTTGGTTCCAGTAGGAATACCCAATTATAGTGACCATAAAGTTCTAGATTCTCAGTATGCATCTGTTGAAGTCAGCATTCTCTTTGTCATATGATGTCATCAAGATGGCTTCCCAGCCAGTCTGGAGAGGGAGGCCAGGCCAAAGGATAGGTAAGAGGATAGGTAGTTGGGAAGGCCCCAACTCTTCTCTTTTCGATGCAAATATGTGCTGAAAACTCTCATAAAACTCCCCTTTCTGATAATATATATATTGTCATGGGTCCTCTATGAGCTGAGAAACACCTTTCGCCCTTGTACTCCTCAGGATGGAGGGATGGTTACTGTGACTATTTCCCTAACCCAGAACTCTAACTAGTCCCTTAGTTAGAACAAGCTTGGGTATTAGAGTGGGTCCTCCTGATATGTAGATTGCTAGATAACAGTACCTCTTAGGCATAGTGGTCTACCCTTGCATTTACCCTCTACTTGTCCACCCACCCCTCTCTCAGTCTTGCATTGGTTTCTTCCAACTGCTTCTCTGGTTGATAGTGTCTCTTCATGTAGATCCTAATTAGGAATGTGTTCCCCTACAATATGGTGAGCTTGTCCACTGAGCATTACTATGCACAAGTAGAATAAGATGGCCACCCTCCTCTGGTTACTTGATGGTAGGATTATTCTAAACACTATTGTGTGATTATATGGCCACATCGTCAGTGGTGCTTTGAATTTCCAAATACACTTCAGCTTGCCATCAAATAAATCTCTTTGTTCTGTGGATCAATACAGAAATTGCCACTCACTTCCATTTCTTCCCTCTAAAAACCATTCTTATGGCTCATGACAGGGATTTTTATTTTTATGAAATTGCATCATTTCTCTATAGCCTCCTCCAAGTTCTCCTATTTGGCTTCCATTGTTTCCTCTCAAATTTTCAGCCTCTTTCTCTTTGATTTTTATTGTTATTATGCATATATATACATAGATATACAAATACACCCTGATGATTCCATTTTGTGTTTCTTGCATGTATATGTTTTGGGGTATTGGTATTGGATAACCAAATGGGGAGTTCATCCCTAGGGAATGGTAACTCTCCTACTCTTAGCATTCCTTAGTTGCCTATAGTTCTTTGTCTAGGGGCAGATCCCTGGTGAAATTTCCGACATCAATGTTAGAATGTCTATTGGTATTGTCCTTGTTTAGGTTTTGTAGCTTGGTTTTCATGGGATCTGACTTAAGGAAAGCTTATATCTGTTTAGCTAAAATAGGTCAGGCTGATAGGTCCTAGTGTGCATTTGAAAAACATCTACAGATTCATGGTGTCTCATCTGTGGTAGAAGGTGAATTTCTTTTTTAATATATATATATACATATATATTAAATATATATATATTAAGAATATATATATATTCTTTATATATTTATTTATATACATACAATATAAATATTTACATGCAAGTATATAGTTATACTTAGAATTAGTTATACACACATTGAAATGCAACCTGCTGAGTACATTTAATGTTTCTCCTATGTGTATGGGTTTAGGGATGACTGGGATTAGATAATCTATCAGCGAGCTCATCCTTAGAGTAGACTGAAGCTTCCTCTCTCAGTGGTTATTAATTACTGTAGCTTTCATCAAAATATAGGGCCTTGTGAGATTTCCCCGGTGTTGTCATTGTGCTGAACTTGTTTAGGTAAGTGATATTTCACTGGTGTGTAGAGCCCACATCACATATAGAAAATTTTGTTCTGCAGTAAGTATCTTGTTCCTCTGGCTCTTACATACTTTCAATCCGTCTGATAACTGAGACTTAGTTGTAGGGTTGTATTTTAGATGTGTTAGTTAAGGCAATCCACAGTATGTTGCTCTATGCATTTTGACCAGCTATGAATTTCTGTAATGGTCTGTGTTGAAGGGAAGTTAGTGGAATGTAAGCAGACAGGGGAAGTGAAGGCAGGATCCCTGAGACGGTAGCTTCTTTTTTCCAGAAGACTCTGAAAAACTACTGGAATTCACAGGGACATATATCTAGACAGGACCAGTGCGAAAAGAGGGAGGTCTCAGCATGCCATTAAAACAGCCAAGCCAGCCTCACTCATCCTAAAAATGGGAAGCTGTTCCTTTCCATTTCTCCATGACTTTATCTGCTGTTTTTCCTGTTGTTCATATCTTTGTTCAGGCCACAGAATGAACTTAGTAATCAATCCCATAGACAACTACTACCCACTAGTTGTACATGAATCCATTTCTTTTGCATTTTTCAGTAATTTATTTATTGTGCATATATATGTACAAATATGGGTCCCAGAACCCATGTTAGAGGACAACTTAGAGGAGTCTGTTTTCTTCTATCATGTGGGCTATGTGGATTTAACTCAGGTCATCAGGCTTGGCAGCAAGTGCCCTTCTGATTGCACCATCTTGCTGGTCCTGAAATCTTGCATTTTTTTTTTCTTTTACCCATTAGGGACACATGAGCTCACATCCCACACAAACTGGAGATGTCCTGATTCGTTGACAATCTCTATGATGATGGTGAGCATTGTTTTCTCTTTTCCAGCTCTTCTACATTTTGTACCATCTTTCCAATTGTATTTAGGAGATATTTTTCTACGATGTTCAGATCAGTGCAACTACTCCAAGGTCTGCACTTAGAGTTGCTATTGTCTTCAGGGCACACTGCTTGTGTGTGGGTGGCT
Source organism: Tokudaia muenninki (assembly GCA_036184385.1). Classification (NCBI taxonomy): domain Eukaryota; kingdom Metazoa; phylum Chordata; class Mammalia; order Rodentia; family Muridae; genus Tokudaia; species Tokudaia muenninki. The sequence continues at coordinate 66,276 of BTHS01000676.1, forward strand.
GTGGCATTCCAGTGATTTTGCAGACATGGCATACTACTTGCACTCCATATGGTAGTTTGTGGTATTCAGGACACAAACTGAGGAAGCGAAAGTTCAACTATTTTGTTGAATATGGGGGGCCAAATCCAATGAAATGTTGAAATGTTGAAATGAAATGTTGAAATGTTGGAATATTTTCAGGCTCTTTGGTCTACCTTCATCTCCATCCTCATTCTTCTGATACTTCTATCATTATTTAAATAAGCCACAACCTCTGTAGCTTGCCAGAAGAAAGCCATCAAATAATATGGCATGGTCTAGTGTACCCGTGGTTCTGCTCTTTTGTTTACATGACTTAGGGCTGGTGGGGGGGAGAATATAAAGTACAAGTTGTTGGGCACATCATCATGATTTCTAGGACATTGTTTACGACAGTCCTGCCAGTTATTCTGGTTTCCTTGATCTTAGTGTCCCACTGTCCAATCGTAGGGCCCTTTGCAGGTATCATTGCTTTGGTGCTTGTACTGGCTGGTTCTGTGTGTCAACTTGACACAGGCTGGAGTTATCACAGAGAAAGGAACTTCCCTGAGGAAATCCTCCATGAGATCGAGCTGTGGGACATTTTCTCAATTAGTGATCAAGGAGGGAGGGAGTAGGGTCCTTTGTGGGTGGTAACATCCCTGGGCTGGTAGTCCTGGGTTCTATAAGAGAGCAAGCTGAGCAAGCCAGGGGAAGCAAGCCAGTAATAAACATCCCTCCATGGCCTCTGCATCAGCTCCTGCTTCCTGACCTGCTTGAGTTCCAGTCCTGACTTCTTTGGTGATCAACAGCAGTGTGGAAGGTGTAAGCTGAATAAACCCTTTCCTCCCCAACTTGCTTCTTGGTCGTGATGTTTGTGCAGGAATAGAAACCCTGACTAAGACAGAGCTGCAGCTTCATACTCCTTGGGGATCTTAATGCTACCTCTTGAGTCAAATAGTTTCTAAACCTGAGTTAGAGAGCACAACCTGAGCAGAGATAGTCACTGGTTTTGGTTTTTGGGGGGAGGGGTGACAGTGCTCACCAACCCCCTGTGCTTGAATACTTACTCCTCTGAGTGGCCACTCAGTTTGACTTATGTTGGACATACTTTTGGACGACTATGGTGGAGGGTTTCTTCTCCCAACTCTTTCTGCTCTTAACCACCAGCTACCGGCAGCTCAGTTATTGCCAGTGCTATAGGGGAAGAGGAGGACATGCAGGAAGAGGAAGGATAGATGTCAGAGAAAGCTCAGGAGGAAGAGAAGGAGGAAGAAGAAGATGAAAAAGAAGTAGGAGGTGAGAGGGAGGATGAGAAAGAACTGGAAGAGGAGGAAAAGTAAATATCACAACCTGAACACAGTGAGATCAGATTGCCTATGGTCACCCTAGGCCAACAATGTTGCCATGGTAAGCTTCTAAATGATATTAATGTCCTTTATCCTGCATAGGCCTGATGTCCTACTTCCTTTTTAAGAGATCTTTACTTCATAGCAGTTTTCTGGCATCAACTAATCAAACTGTTTTCCAACATACCATATCCCTTAGCCTTGATGCTCCTCCTCCTTCATTCCTCTCTGCCAAGGCCATGCATGCCTTTCCAGAATACCAATTATGAACCAACGTGGCCTCCACTCTTCCAGGACCTCACTACCAGCAACATTGCATCATGCCCACCCTCAAGGCTTGCCAGATCAGGCAGTCCTGTTTCTCAGCAGGTTCTTCGAGTCCCTGAGCAAGCTTAATCCCCAGAGGCCCTCTTCTAGTCTGTGGCACAGGAACAGCTTCCCCTCTACATTTCGAGGAGCATGCTATTCCAGCTTCTCCCTTGGTTGGCTCCCCTTTCCTGTCTTTCAGGTCCTTCCTAACCTGCTTGATTCTTGTTGAGCTGGGACTTTACTCTGGTTAGGTCTGGGTAACACAATAATGACCTGGTCCTCTTTTTCTGGCCACTCTACTGGTTCTGCAGTCAACATGCAATGTTGACTACCCTCTATGAAACTGGGGAGGGCAAATCCTGGGTGCAAATGAAAATATCCCACCTCTCCACAGGACAGACATCCCAGCAAATCTCTAGTGTGGGAGGTGTAGCAACCAGGCAGCCTGCTTGTGCCTGTTGCTGGCAGTATGTGACTTTTTTCTGCTTGCTTCCACTATAACATCAGTGTGATGCTATACCAGGTCTTAACTGACACGGACCTTTCCTAGAGCATACAGAAGCAACCTTGTCATCTTGGGTCATCCAAAAAGACACAGAATTTAGTAGAGCAAAGGATCTTATTAGATTCGCCTCACCCAGATATAGGAAGCAGGAAGCAGGCTTGGAAGGGTGGGTCACAACCTGATAGTGATTCAGGCAGATGAAGAGGAAAGCTTGCTCTGACATTTGTACTCTGTTGAGCCTCGATGGCCATGTCATATCCTTCTAGCACCTGAAACACAGTGGGCCATGGGGGCCATAATGACAGACAGACTGACTAAGTGACTGAATGTATGAATGATGGGTGCTTTGAAAAGCAGAAAGTGAGTGTCAGCTGCAAACACTAGGATGCCCCAGTAGCTTTCTTCACACAGCAGATTCATCCTTGTGGAATCCCTTTCCCGACAGCACACTTCCTAGGAAGATGCTTCCACCAGCCCCCTGGGCATTAGTCACCTGTCTGGATGGTAAATACATCCATGACAAATACTTAGAGGGCATCTGGAGATCTGTTAGCACCAGTGCTTGCACGGCCTGATGCAGGAGAGCTTGTCTTCCAGCATGAAGACACACCGAAGCATGAGATCAGCAGGCTGGGCACTGCCCTGTTAGATGCTCTCTGCAGGTGCATACTTTGCTGACAGGGCTGCTGGGTGTGTTGTCCCCTTGACCTTTCAGTGATGAACCGTGAACAGAGGGAGCAGGAGAAGGACGACGGGGTGGTGGTGGATTTAAGGTGATGAGGGACAGTGGTCTTGAATGTCTGCAAACGATGCTTCCAGAAAGCTCTAGAAGAAAGGCCCTCCTGCAGGATGAAATGTCACTGGGCAGTGTCTTACCATGGTCTTTAGCAGTGCATTTCCTCACAGTGCCGTCTGCTGGCCCATTCCTCCAACTTCACTGGGAACTAAAGATGAAGGGTGATCAGAAGCAGGGGCAGTGAGCACCTTCCATGGTGGAAGTTCTGTCATGCTGAGGGAGCAGGAGTGGAGGTGAGGAGGCTTTGTCATCCCTGCAGATAATTTGTGAGACAGTTCTTCCCCTTTCCCTTATGTTCAGTTCATCCCTCTTCCTCCTGGGCTCCAAGGCCAACCGGCCCCCCTCCATTTTTCCAATTGTTTTAGGCATATCGATATAGGATCATTCTTTTTGACTGCTTCTAAGGTATTCTTCCTTTTTTCTCAGACCTTTGATGTGGTTTGGCTGTAGATTTATTTGTATTTAATCTTGCGATTCTGAAATGTGTCAACTTGTGACTTTTGACAAAATTTGTGCCTCTTCTCCTCTTGCTCCTTGTATTGAGTTTAGTGCTTCTGCCCTCAGCTTCTGGCAACTCCATAGCAGAGATATTGGAACTTTCTCTTTAACCTCTCAGGCCTCTGAGGTGCTGTTCCATTTTTATGTTGTGTGTGTGAGAGAGCAATCTCATTTTTTTAGGGTAAATACCACTGTGTGGAATGACTAGTGTTATTAGGCAAACCTTTGGTTCTTAAGATACAGCCAAACTTTTTTCCAACTGCAACTGTTCTCACCATTTATTTTTCTCTGCTTCATTGCTCTGCCCACTAATCTCTGCTGTGGATGACCTTGTTGATTTCTTTGTGCTTCAGAGATCTGATCTTTAATTTTGAAATTTCCACTGGGTTCTTTGTCCGTTCTATTACTTCCTGAGATGTTGCAATTTTAGTTCATTTTTCTATACAATTGATATACTTGTGCGTATGTGTACGGATGTTTTGCCTGCAAGTACGTTTATTCAGCACATGCATGCAGTGCCCATAGAGGCAAGAAGAGGCTGTCACATTCCTGGTAACTGGACGACATACAGAGTGTCCTGAGCTGCCAGGTAGCTGCTGGGAAGCAAAACTGAGTCCTTTGGAAGAGCAGTGAGTACTGTTGACCACCGAACCATCTGTCTGATCACAAGTTTCAGTTTCTTTAAAGGGAGGGTTTTTTATTGCTCAGTGAAGTATTTTTGTGAAGGTTAATTGACAGGTGATGGAAATGAGCATCTGCAGTGTAGACACTGCAGTTGTTTGGATAGTAAGTAACTTCTTTTGTTGAAATCTGCATATGCTCTTATTGTGTGCCTCAGTATCTTATTTAAACTGTGTTGTAGCTGGAATCCTGTGGCACCACCACTTGAGAGGGAAGATGAGGGGCATTACTCCCTGAGTGAATGGAGAGTATACATCTTCATCTGTCCTCCTTGATTCCCACAAATCCCTTGATCTCCAGGGAAACTTCCTGTGATTTCTCATTGAGGATGGAATGTGGGATTCTGAGCAGGACTTCCTTGTTGCATTCTGATCTGGGAAGGTGAGTGATGCCTCATTACTGCCCTCTCCCATGTAGCCCCATACAACATCATGGAGGATTCTTCTTATTACCACTTGGTCAGATACTAGCCGTCTGGTAAACTTGACATCATGTGGATGGATAAGGGGACACAGTGTGATGGTCACAAACAGGACTAGAACCTGATCATGGTTTGTTGACACAGCTCTCCTCTGAAGACACCAAACTGAAGTGACCTTCTGAACAATCAGTGATCAGAGCAGAGTTCAGGACATTGCAGTTATCTGAGGGTTCATGTAAACTGTGTTTGGAAAAGGTGGGAAGTGAGGCAGTTTGTAAAGATCTGTCTAGCAGACTTGGCTGAGGGGCAGCGCTGCATCTACATCCTTGTGCAGGAGAGCAAGGCAGCATTGAAAAGTGGGGGAACATTGCTTGTGATCTCCTGGGGGCATTAGCATATGCTTCATTTTACAACCACGTGGCAGGAGGCTATGAGGCTGTGGATAGGTGTAGCTCCCTGCAGTTACATCTAACAGGGTACCTGGAAGGGAAGCTGGGGATGAATGGGAAGGCAGTGAAAAGAGATAGAGACCAAGACAACACTTGCTGCTCAAAGTCTCAAGGTTTAATGGAGGACTCAGAATTTTAAGGTTTCAGGCAAGCCCCTTCCCCCAAATTCCAGGGTGTGTTCTGGGAGCTGGTCTGGCTGTTCACTGGGTGTTGGCTCCACTGCTCAGACAACTGAGCAGGTCATTTGCTTAAATCAGGAATTTGCAGATCTGGAGGAACAATCAAGTTCACCTTGGTCTGAATGCTCCACCCTAGGTGGAGGGGATTATGGCTAACACAGGAATTCCCATTCAAAGGCTGGGAGAGGAACTTCACCTTGGTCAAAGTTCCTGCCAGGTGGCATGGCACCTCAATAAGGCTCTCTACAGGTAGGGAAACCCAGGGTACAGGAACAAAATCCAGCCATAGGGAACACAGGAGGCCACATTGGCTTGAGTGAGTGAGGTGCATGTACCAGCCCATAAAGTACATCAGCCAAGTTCTCTGTGCCACTTTGAACCTGCATGACTTGGCCAGTCCTGCTGGGCTGCCTGGTACCATGCAAAGCCAAATCCTGGGCACAATATAAATGTGGGCACACAACAAATACTTAGTGCCTAGCTGCTGTTTCTAGCTCCTGGCTGCACGAACACATTCACCCACTGTTCAGTGTGGGCTGCTGGAACTGGGGGCAACTATGTGAGCAGGATCGCAGGTTTCTGAGATCCTAAAGGGGCTGTCTTGAGAGGAGGAAGGCTGAAAGCTGAAAGTCCTTGGCAGGGAGCTCCTAATTTGCTAACTCCTGCCCCAGAGACATAGTCTAAGGGCTGGGTAGCCCAGGATGGCAGAGGAAGTATAAGGTAGCGAGCTAGAGAATAGGAAGTTAGAGCCACAGCAGGCAATTGTTCAAGGGTGAACACTTTGTGCCTCTCTTTGTGACTACCTGAGTGTGTGCACATAACACACACACACACACACACACACACACACGAATTTCTGATCTACAGTGCAGACAGTAGACCCCAAACAGCCCTTTCAGTGAATATCAAGCCCACACAACATCTCTGGTTCTGCTCTGCTCATGAAGTCTTCAGATGTGTCCACACCACCCAAACTTTACAGAGAGAGAGCATCAAAGCGCCAAAGAGTGAGGTCCCGAACTTGACTTCATAAAGCATTGCTCTCCCACAGCTAGTACCCTCTCCTCCCACCAAGGAGTCCAGGAACCACCAGCAGCTTCTAAAGGACACAGCCCCACCCCAACCCCTGCCAACACAAAGTCAGGTTGAAAAGTGGTAGGTTCTGGGTTGGGGTTTTCTTTTGGGGTTATGTGGTGTTTTGTTTCGTTTTTGTCTTTTTTTTTTTTTTTTTTTTTTTGTAGGAAGGCATCAGCTAAAATGCAGCCTTCCAGATGGCTGGAAGAGGTTGCTGAAAACATTGTTTTCAGCATGCACTTCCAGGAGAAGCTGACAAAATATCAGGCAGGCAGTGTCAGGCTGCCTCTGGGCCAGTAGGGATACCTGGCTAGTGTACACAGGCCCTGTTGTTAGGGAAGAGTAGCAGAGGTGAATGTCACCAAAGATAAATACAGCTGTAGCCTCACATGCAACCAAGCAACCTTCACAGCCTGGCAGCAGAGCCATGGAGTACTAAAGCCAAATGGAGGGCTATGGGCTTCCCCCAAATGCTGGATTTTGCAAAAGAAAGCAGAAATCAGTCCCTCCCACCAGCACACGCTGAACCCTTCTAAGGGATGCCATCTATCCCTAGGTTCCCTCAGAGGGCAGTGGTCTTGCAGGACTACCCCGAGCTGGACTGAGTGGGGCAGGCCACCATGGCCAGCTGACTCACTCTGCCCATCCCCAGATCAGTCAGAAAACCCACAGGTGGCATCCTGAAGCTCAGGGCAGTTCCTGTTTTGAGAGAAACCTGAACAGGCCCATGATGAGCATGCTAGGGCCAGGCCACGGCCTCCACGTGAGGAAGAAAGGAAAGCTCACAGACTCAAGCTTTCTTTTCCTTTAACATTTATATTACTTGTGCGTATATATGTGTATGTCCGTGTTTTTTAGCATATGGCAGGTACGTACTGGTGCCATCAGAATCAGCAAGATGTTGGGCGATTCCCTGAAGCGGGATGTGTGTGCTGGCAGCTGTGAGCTGTCTGATGTGGGTGCTGAGAACGGAACCCAGGTCCTCTACAAGAGCAGGAAGCACTCAACTCTTTGGCCATCTCTTCAGTTCTAGGTGCAACTTTCTTATGACTGGACAAGGGGCTTTCTCAAGCTACCGTTTTCAATATACCGAAGTATATTATGCTTCCCTCTTTCAAGGAGGTGTCCAGATCCGTGAGTGCCACCAAGAATTAGCTGGAGAGCCTCCATTCTTATCTGCTAGTGGAGACACACATCTCTCAATATACCTGGGCATAGGTGTTCTGGAAGATTAGATTCTGGCCCACTCGCAGTTGCTATCCGGGCACCTCACTAGATTGCAATGCCTTTAGTAGATCTCCTTAGAGGTGTATGAGTGACTTCAAGCAGCTGCGCCATTAAAAGTCCCACCCCAGCTAGAATGACCACTTCTCCAAAGTTTCAAAGATGGAGTCTCCTCTCTTCCTCCCCCATGCTCCAGTACCCTCTGAGACCACATGCAGCTGGGAAGTGTGACAAGGGGGAGTGTCTATAGTGTGAGGTGAGGGCCAGATGACCCCAGCCCCCACTCCTGTGAATGAATGTCTATAAGCCCAGCCTTTGGAGAGTGTGGTTTAGGCAAACCAGCAGAGCTGCAGTGGTAAAGATGGTTAACAGCAATGTTATGCCCAGAGGACAGCATTCACCAGAGCCTTCTTCACTCCTGCCCTTCCCGAGAGACTTTATAACATAAGGATAGGTCAGGTTGAAATATCAGAAGCCCTTCCTGGGTCAATGTTAGAGAATCAAGAGAAGGGACCAGAAAAGCCCCCTTCATTCAGAGAACACAGTAAGTGCATTGGTGAAAGAGGGAGCCTGCTCACCTAGTGACATACTTCCAAAGATCTGATTAGGCATTTGTGGTTCAAGGGTTTGGTTTTTAGCTTATGTTTTAAGTGAGGAAATCTCTTGCCTTTCAATGTGAGTACTTGAACACCTGCGCGTTGGCGTTCCCTGGTGGATACGTTTAGAATCCCTGCTTTAGCCCACAGCAAGCAGTGGCCCTGGGCTTGTGTGCTCCAAACAGAGCACCTTCTGCCCATCAGGAGCTCAGCTGAGCTACCAGTCATTGGTCTGAGGGAAAAGTCTCGGCTCAGAAAGGAAGGGAGAGGAAAATGGGGGAGAACTAGACAGAACGTGAAGGGAGTGAAAACCAGAGCCATTGAGAGGTGATGTGGAACACATGAAGGAAGCAAGCAAGCTGTGCCTGGCTTTTTATTTGTCACCATGTGTAAGCCAGGGCAGTAGCTCTGCCAGAGGTCAGCATTGGTGAGAAGTGCATCCTCTGGTCTGTTTCGAGCATTCCTTGGGATTCCTCATACACCTTTAGGGAAGGAAGAGAATCAGAGTCTGGTTGTGATGCAATTCACTTTCATCTTCTTCTGCTAGTGGCAGCCTGGGCTGCTACAAGCCATGGTCACCCAGGCCTGGCCTGGCTGTGTCCATCCACGGTTTCCAGACAGCCAGAGATCAGAGTCTCATCATTTCCTTGTGCATCTGGACACCTAAGCTCCTGATAATAAACCCCATGTGCTCTTCCCTGAATGACATCTGTTTTCAATCAACTGCCAATTTTGTTTCATCTATGGTTTTGTTTGTGTGTTTTAATGTACAGATATATCAACTTTTAAATATTTCTTTTTGGTGCCTTTATATCTTTAACAGGCTTTTTGTAGGTTTTTTTTCCCATAGTCTCATATATCTTAGCTTGACCTCAAATTTGCTATGTAGAAGATCCTTGCCTTGAACTCAAGATTCTCCCGCCTCTACCTCTAAATGCTCACATTATACATGTGCAACACCCACACACCCACCCACCCCCACACGCACACACGCACACACATATACAGATCTTTTTGATATTTATGGACCTTGATTAGTATTTAAACTGGGTACAACAACTATTTTTTTGTTTTTTTATTATTATTATTTTATTTTCTATATTTTTTATTTACATTCCAAATGATTTCCCCTTTCCCAGTTCCCTCCTCTCCGAAAGTCCCATAAGCCCTCTTCCCTCCCCCCATTCCCCATTTACCTAAGAATTTCATGAATTCATTTTTTTTAATTGTTGAGTAGTACTCCATTGTGTAAATATACATGGAAAATATCTCTGATAAAATTGAAGAAATATATAGAAAAACATGTTAAGATTGACTATTTCATGGAAAAATTATACACATAAAATGGTAGGCATAAAAATATTCCTAAGTTGATTGAAAGTGGAATTATAAACATTTTCTAATAAAATTGAAAATCTACAAGGAAAATATTTCTGATAAAATTGAAGGAATTTATACAGATAAATTGGTAGGAATTAAAATATTCCTAAGTTGATTGAAAGTAGAATTATAAACATTTTCTGATAAAATTGAAGATTTACATGGGAAATATTCCTGATAAAATTGGAAAAAATATATGGAAAAACATTAAAATTGAAGATTATCATGGAAAATTATACAGATAAAATGGTAGGCATAAAAATATTTCTAAGTTGATCGAAAGTGAAATTATAAAAATGTTCTGATAAAATTGAAGATTTACATGGAAAATATCTCTGATAAAATTGAAGAAATACATAAAAAATACTTTAAGATTGAGTATTTCATGGAAAAATTCTACCTATAAAATGGTAGGCATAAAGATATTCCTATGTTTTTTTAAAGTGGATTTATAAACACTTCCTGATAAAATTGAAGATCTACAAGGAAAATATTTCTTAAAAACAAAAAAATATGTTAAAGCTGACTATTATATGGAAAATTATACAGATAAAATGGAAGGTATAAAAATGTTCCTAAGTTGATTGAAAGTAAAATTATAGACATTGTCTGATAAAACTGAAGATCCACATGGAAAATACTTCTGACAAAAAAATCCAATCAAACTATATTGTATGAAAAATATTTTAAGTCCAATAATTAACCATAACCTTCTAATTTGGAAAGAGGTAAAAGAGAACATCAATTGGACATGTGTCTCAACAGTGAGAATGATCTATAACCGAAGCTTTTTGCTACACAAATCAGCTAATGTTGTCTCTGCTGATTTTCTAAATTACCTGTAATAGTGAGTGCCTTTTTGGTTTGTTAAACTCTTACCCAAAGTGAGTTAAACAGCTGGTTTTTCAGTGTGGCTTTGGTCTGTGTAGCCATCTACATGATCTTATGTGCCCTCTGGTTGGACAAAATAAATGCTGCACTGGAAACTAAACCAGAACCCAGTCCTGCTTCCGTTCCTCTTGTCTAGGAGTGTCCCAGGACTGTGCTGCTGTGACCAAAGTCCTGCAGTCCCTGCTGGTCCCCGAGTTTGCTCCCAAGTCTGGCATCAGGATCCGTGTTTCTGAGCAGGAGCTGTAGAGTACCAGTGCCACCACCACCTTCGGTGAGAATGCTTCACCTTTCCTTCAGTGATCATCTGTTTGTGTTCTGTTCCACTCAGCCTTCCCTCTGGTGATTGCCACTGGCCATGATTTTCTCTGTATTTCTGAGATTTACCTAGTCTGTGCTTAAGGGTGGATGGGTGGAAGAACAAAAGGTCTGTATCTCATTTCTCTGCACTACAGGCTTATGGAAAAGGTTCATTCCCTTCTTTGTGTGAGTACTTTATAGAATTCTCCTTCTTGTTTCTTCTTGATGTATTTTCATGCAAAAAAAAAAACTGACTGCTCCCTGCCCTCTGGGTGTCTTGAAACCTTTGTTGCTTTGCCTCCTTAGTAACAGGTCACCTCTGTTTTCCCTCTGTGTTCCTGTCCTCTCAGTATCTGCTTAAAGCACACCTTGATTTCTGCACTCCTGTGTCACACTCTGTTTGTTTTCTCTTCTGATCTCCCTGAGGAATCTCTTCTCTTGTACAAATCTCCCAAGTTGATACAGTTTCTCAATTTCCCTTACAGAGTAGTTGTCTCCTGTGAGTGATATATGACCAACCATCCTTCTTTCAGACTTTCCCCTCCTTCATTCACTGTTCATAACAGTATGTCTCTCCCTGTACCATTGCTTGCCATTTCTTTCCATTAACTATAATCTGTCTTCCTGTGAACTTATCTGAATCACTTTCACCAGGTCCATCATCTTCGTCTTAGAAAAGTAAACTCCTATGCCCCTTGAACAACTACTCCCATCCTCTACTACCTTACCATCCCTGAAAACCTTCATCAGCTTTTTTTTTTCAGTCTTATTGACCACTAACTGTAACATATTTGTGGAAACTCAGAGGAGCAAAATCATACCGGATTTTTCTTCCTGTGTCCGATCTATTTTCCTGTGTAATGGCTGTACATTAATATACTCCTGAAATATTTTACAGCTTAGTAGGCCCCTGTATTTGTTAACTTATTGATGGGTAATTGAGGTCCTTCCATCCTTCATCATGTGTGAATGTGCTGCTTCCTTGTGTGAGGTGTTCATCTTTGTTACTGGGGACCGCCAGGTGTTCATGCGTTTGTATTCCTCAGCCCCATATCCCTGTACCCTTTTGGCAGGGGAGTGTATTCTCTCCTTGATGACTCCCCTTCCCTTACACCTACCAGGATGCCTCTCCTTTTCAAATACTTTTTACGTGAACACCACCATTTCACCTTGGGCAGTACAATGGGTTCATCAGAGAGTGTGGTGTCCTTTGCTTTCTGTAGATTACAGCCACCTGGAGAAACTCAAGACTTCACTTCCTCCCCCAGACAAGCTGCTTGGATTCAAGATGTACCCTGTTGACTTTGAGAAGGTATTTGGTGTGGGGTAGCTGGGATAGTTAGGATGCTGGGCACAGATGCCTAGCCAGGAGGCTTTTGTCAAGATTTTGGGCCTACAGTGGTCTCCTTCTATTTAAAAGAGAAGTTTTTTTGAGGAAGTGTGAGAGCTACATCTGTGGGCCTAAGAGATGATAATTACAATACAGTCAGGAATTAGGCTGGCTTACTAAAGTAGGGATAACAGCTGCTTCTCTAAGATTCATTACTTCACTGGTCCTGGGACTTGGCTAGGTTCCTAGTACTGGGCTTGATTTCCACAAACCACAACAGGTCAGTATTCAGTCTGTTCAACGGATACATCTACAGCACAACTGCTCCTAACACATGGGAAGAGAAGGTAGAAAAAAATGTAAGAGTCAGGGGATTTAAAAATAAAAAAAAAAGCTGGTGCTTTGAGATTGTGTCTCCTAGGCATGACAGAAACAAGATCTGAACAAATCCCAATAAAGGAGCCTTCCTTCGTTGACAAGAGATGGACAATTAGGAGTACTATATCTCCCTCATTATTTGGTGATTTTATTAAATCATAGGCATGGTATGTGGATGCCCCTCCCTCCCTCCATTCCTCCCTCCCTCCCTCCATCCTTCCCTCCCTCCCTCCCTCCCTCCCTCCCTCCCTCCCTCCCTCCCTCCCTCCCTCCCTCCCTCCCTCTCTGTCTCTCTCTCTCTCTGTCTCTCTCAGTCTCTCTCTCCCCCTCTGTCTGTCTGTCTGTCTTTCTGTCTGTCTCTGTGTGTGGATGTTTTGTATGTGTGTCCATGCACATGGGTGGGTGGGTGTACATGTGTGTGTACTTGTGTGAATATGTGTACACATGAGTGTATGTGTTTGTGTTCATGAGCACACAGGAGAATTAACTTTTTAGGAACTTTCTACTTTATTAGGTTTCTGCATACCCCTGGCATCGCCATAATTTTAGTTGCCTCTCCCCTTATTTTTTCTTCAGCTTGTTTGAACACTTAGTCCCTGCAGTAGACTAGCCTAGTGGACCTACAGCTCTAGTAAAAGTAGGAGTGAAGCCTACTTGATCATGATGCACAAAGCGTTTTTAAGTGTTCTTGGATTAGGTTTGCAAGTGCTTCACTGAGTACTTTTGCATCTGTGTTCATAAGGGGAATTGATCTGTAGTTCTCTTTCTTTTTTTCAGTCTTTATGTGGTTTGATTTTCAGGGTAGCTGTGTCCTCATTGACTAGTGCTCTGTTTCCATTTTGTAGAGTAATGTTATGATCGTTGGCGTGAAGTCTTTTGAAAGTCTGGTAAAATTCAGTGCTAAAATTATCTGGCTCTGGACTTTATTTGTCTGAGACACTCTTAAAGACTGCTTCTATTCCACTAGAGTTTATAGGTATTTTTAAATTGTTTATCTGATTTTGATTTAACTTTGGTCAGTGTTTCTTAGGGAGAAAATTAGCCATTCCTTTTTAGACTTTCCATCTCGGTGTAGAGTACAGGTTTTTAAAGTATGTCCTTACAATTCTTTGGATTTCTTCTCTGTCTGTTGTCATGGCCCCTTTGTTTTTGAATTTTGAATTTGTTTTGTTTGTGAATTTTTTGTTTGTTTATTTATTTGGATATTCTTTCTCTACCCTGTAGATAAGTTGTATAAGGGTTTGTCAGTCTTGATTGCTTTTCTTAATAAACCAACTGTTGTTTCATTGAACCTTTGTATTGTTTGCTCATTTGTTTCTGGTTTATTGATTTCAACGCTGAGTTTGATTATTTCTTGTTGTTTACTCCTTTTGGCTATGATTTCTGCATTTTGTGCTAGAGCTTATGAGAACTCTTGTGTAAGCAATTTGTGCTATGAACTTTCCTCTTTGAATGGCCCTCATTTTGTCCCTTAAGTTTTGGTTTGCTGCATATTCATTTACATTCAGTGCTAGAAAGTATTTTATTTCTAGTTTCCATGTTGACCCATTTTTTTATTCAGTAGGGAGCTGTTCAGTTTTCTTAAGCTTATAAGTTTTCTGTTTTTTGTGTTGTTGATCTCCATGGTGATCAGAAAGGATGAAGGGTGTTGTTTCAACTTTGTTGTATCTGTTAAAACTTTGTGTCTTAGCACATGTTCAATTCTTCAACAAAGTTCCATGGGGGCTTGCAAGAAGGTGTGTTCCTTTTTGTTGGGATAAAACGTTCTGTAAATACCTGTTAAGTCCATTTAGTTTATAACTTCAATTGACTCCACCATTTCTCTGTTTAGTGTGTGGATATTCTGTCCATTGGTAAGACTGTGTTATTAAAGATGCCCACTATCAGCAAGGAAGGGTCAGGGCGTGATTTACAAATTTGGATGCCTTTGTGTGTGGAACATAGAAATTTAGACTTGAAATGTCTTCTCGTTTGATTTTCTTTGATGAGTGTGTACTGTCCTTTCTCCATCTTTTCTGATTAGTTTTAGTTTGAAACTTGTTTTGTTAAATATTAAAATGGCCACACTAGCTTGTTCCTTGGGTCCATATTTTCTCCTGTCTTTTTACCCTGAGGTGATTGATGTCTATCCTTGATGTTGAACTGTACTTCTTACATGCAGCCAAAATAGAGATACTGTTTTCCCATCCATTATGTTAGTGTTTTGTCTATTATTTGAGGGTTTGAGACAATTGATTTTGATATCACTAGCCATTGATTGATTGTTTCCTGTTAGTTTGCTGGTGATAGAGAGTTAGGCATGTCAGAGGGTGTGTTTCAGTCCTTCTGTCTGTCCATGTCCCTCCCTTCTTTCGATGTCCTTGTCTGGGATTATTATTTAGCCCAGTGTTTTCTTTAGTGTAACTAACTTCCTTAGGTTGAAGTTTTCTCTCTTGCACCGTTTTTATGGCTGAGTTTGTAGACAGATAATGCTTAAGTTTGTTTTTTTTGTTTTGTTTTCTTTGATGTTCATTTTTTTTTTATTTTCCTTTATCATGGAATGTCTTATTCTTTCCATGTATAGTGATTGAAATTGTTGGGTACAGTATTCTGGGCTGGCATCTATGGTCTGTTATAGTCTCCAGAACATCATCGCTCCCGGCTTCTAAGGGTTTTAAGGTCTCCCTTGAAGTTAGGTGTAATTCTGCTAGGTCTACCTTTATTTGTTACACGGTCCTTCTCCCTTGCAGCTTTTAATATGCTTTCTTTGTTGTGTATGTTTGGTGTTTTGATTAATACATGGAGAGAGGACTTTGTTTTCTGGTCCAGATCTACTTGGTGCTCTGTGTGCTTCTTGTAATTTGATATGCACTTATTTCTTTAGGGTAGAGAGCTTGTCTTCTATGATTTTGCTGAAAATACGGCCTGAGTCTTTGCACTGGGATTCTCCTTTTTCCTCTAGCACCATTATTCTTACGTTTGGTCTTTTCATGGAGTCTTGGATTTTCCTTGACTCAGGACTTCATTTATTCCATGGTATCTTTAGCACCTGAGAATCTCTCTTCCATCTTCTTTATTCTGATGTTGAAGCTTGCCTCTTGAAGTTCCTGTCCCACTTCCTATGCTTTTCATTTCCAGTTTCCCCCAGTTCGGGATTTTTTTATTGAATCCTTTTTCGTTTTCAGGTCTTAAACTGTTCTCTTCATTCCTTTCCACTACTTTGTTGATGTTTTTATAGATTAATTCCTCAAGGAGATTTGCTCATTTCCTCTTTATGGAGCTTTCTCATATCCATAAAAGCTGTTTTTAGGTTTAAGGCATTTCACTTGTGCTTCCAGACATGATGGCTCTGAGTAGAGTATGGCTTCTGTGTGCTGCCTGTAGGAAAATCTTCTGGGGGTCCTGATAGGTGTGGGGACTGGGGTTTTCAGGTAAAATGTGTTTCTTAGTATTGGAACCTGAGACTTAGGAACTGGAATGAACTTGGGATTATGACACAGTTATACAAGAAGGAGGGAAAGCAGGGTGTTTGAACAGGATGTGATAAGTCATTGTCATGGTTTTAGGCGCAGAGAGTTAGGAGAGACCACAGCAGAAGGTCTAGTAAAGAGCTTATGTGGTTCTGGTTTCCCAGGGAAGGCTTGCTGAAATTGGGGGATGGAACAAAGCAGTGAGGGGGGGAGATCTGTGGGATCTTTAGAGATGAAGTGTGGTGGAAAGCTACCACAGGTAGTCTGCTCCACAGCTAGGGATGAGGCTTATAGATTTGATTTGAAGGAGCTGAGGGGTAGGGGGAGAGATGGTTAAAGTTAGCCTACCTGTTTTCTGGGCCTGAACGGCCTGTAGTTTCCCAGAGAGGGCCTCCTGTAGTTCAGATCTGGGACAAAGCACAGAATGTGTGGAGGGAGGTTAGGAAGGAAAGATCTGTGGGGTGCACTAGAGATGAGTAGGGAGACTTCTACACTATAGGTATTCTGCTGCAGAGCTGGGGATGATAGTAGGGGATTAGACTTGGAGGATCAGAAGGGGAGGTGAAGGTCTGCAGTTAGCCTACCTGCTTTACTCAGTAGCCTGTGAGTTCACAGAGTCCCAGTAGACACTTAATAGGGGGAAAAGTGGGAGGGGTGTTATTGGAAGCCACCCACAGACAGAGAAGTACAGGCAACTAAGGACGTCTGAGGGTTGGAGAAGTATCCTTCCCCTGTGTTAAGTCTTGTCCTTGTTTATTCATTACCAAGTTGTCATCCCTGAAATCATGGAGTACAAGTAGTCCTCACAGACTGAGTAGATTCCATTTAGGTGCTATATTTAAATATGAGCATGATGGGGGCCATGGTTATTAAAGAGAAAGGGGAATCAGAGGAGTCAGGAAGGATTTGAAGTGGGGAACGTTAGAGAGAATTGACATAATTTTTATTTGACTGAACAACAACAAACTTGAAAACACCTGTACAGCAGTATCCATTTACTTCATATGGTCATCAGAGTTAACCATACGTAGTTGGGGGATGCAGTGGTATCCTCAATAGTCATTCACTCTCTTATTTCTCCACTCTAATAAAAAAGGATGACGACAGCAACTTTCACATGGATTTCATTGTGGCAGCATCCATCCTCCGAGCTGAAAACTATGGCATTTCCCCTGCAGACCGGCACAAGGTAATAGGACTCTGTGATGTACCACTGTCCCTTGACCAGACTGATTTTCCTTCATTTGGGCCTTCGGGAGACCCCTGCTTTATCCCAAACAGTAATCCATGGTCGTCACTGTGTGTCTTACAGAGTAAACTGATTGCAGGCAAGATCATCCCAGCCATGGCAACCACCACATCAGCTGTAGTTGGCCTTGTGTGTCTGGAGCTGTACAATGTGGTTCAGGGCCACCAACAACTGGAGTCTTATAAAAGCAGTTTTTTCAACTTGGCTCTGCCTTTCTTTAGTTTCCCTGCACCTCTGGATTCAGCGTGTTACCAGGTTACAAGAATAGGATGAAATGTTGATGTTACCATTCAGGGAAGTTGAGTACATCCATATTGTATGTTTGTGTGTGTTTGTTCATATGTGGGTGAGATGTGGGCTTCACAGCAGATGAGGTGCTCCATCACTGAGATGCATTTTGATGTCTCTGTTCATTCATCAGCCACATGGACACCATAATTGTAGTTCAGGCCAGGAATTGCTAGAGTGTGAGATTCTGTCTGAGCAAAGCAGAAAACAAATGCAGGAAGGGTGCTGATGAAACACTTCATGGAGAGCTACGAGGGATGTTAAATGAAGGAGGGAGAAACCAGGGTCTTAGTGGTGTGTGTCCTTTTCCTTACAAAGATTCAAGCTGCCTAATCATGGTTAGGTAATACCACAACTGTGTTTTTGATAATAGAGCTGTGGTTAATGCAGTTGTAATATGTTAAGGACGTTTGGGGTCCCCCCTTTTTAGCACTTATCTTTGTCCTCTAGTACTATGATCAAGAGTGGACTTTGTGGGATCACTTTGATGTGCAGGGACTGCAACCTAGCGGTGAGGAGATGACCCTCAAGCAGTTTCTAGAGTACTTTAAGGTAGGACTCCTTCCTCTGTGAACTCCCCTTTGTGGGGACTTGTCCATTTGAGTAGCCCTGTCCATCTCACAGTCACCGGTCCTATCTCTTCTAACCTCTGCAGACAGAGCATAAACTGGAAGTCACCATGCTGTCCCAGGGTGTGTCCATGCTCTATTCCTTCTTTATGCCAGCCACCAAGCTCAAGGAATGGTTGGATCAGCCGTGGGTTAGCCTCTGGGCTGGTGGGAGTGGAAGCCTTTCATGGGATTCTCAACTACCCACGAGTAGTGTTCTGCTCATGGTCCCCCATTCTTTTTCTATAATCTGCTACCACCCTTCCTTCTATTTTGTTTGCTTTCTTCTTACATCTCCTGTTCCTTGATTTCAGGATGACAGAGATTGTGAGCCATGTGTCAAAGTGAAAACTGGGCCATCATGTGAAGTCCCTTGTGTTTGAGATGTGCTGCAACAATGAGAGTGGAGAAGACATCGAAGTTCCTTATGTACGATACATCATCCGCTGATCTCTTACTCTGTTCTTTCAGATCCCTCAGTCTATATCAAAACCTTTCTAGTTTTGATGAAACCTGAATTCAGACCTCCTTGTTCCTATGAGCTTTGTTTAGTGTTGATTTTACTTTGCTAAGAACTGAAATTCATAATAATAAACTTTCAGCCTGTAAGTAGTGAGTCTTCTTTCAAGGGAAGGTGTGCTGCTACCCCAAGGAAGAAGTGCACTCCTTATCCCAAACTGCACCTCTTAAAAGGTGACACAGTCCAGCTTCACAGAAGCAGCATGAACATTATATAGTATTTCAGTTACAGTACTCAGCTGTTCTTAATACTCTTGCTATTTCTCCCTAGAAGAAATGAAGCCTGTGGCTGCAAGGCCATCATGAGGAGGTCGGCCCTTACCTAACGTTGACACCCCTTCATTTCTCTTGTCACATACCAGTCCTAGCAATGTTCAGGTGAAGCAGAGACTCTAGTCCTGGCTGATCTGGGTTGGGATCCTGTGTCTTACCTTTGTCTCATCTCCTGATCATCCTGAAATGGCCTGCTTTGGATTATTATATAATCTGCGACATGTGCACCCTTATGAAGCAAGACTGTAGGGGTTTCATTCTGGGAAAGATTCCTGCTATTACTATGCTTTTCCTGTTATTTTTATACATATATAACAATCACTAAGTAATAGCACAACCCTTTGGAGATGATCTCTGTGGATCCACAAAGATCTTGGAGTGATGCTATATAGACAACTAAATGACTTAAGTCTTAATGAAGGTCCTATAAGAATTCCTAAAATTATATCTGTGATTATTAAGCTCTTTTAAAGCGGGACTGCTATTAGGTCCTTTTCTGATAGTCAAAACTGCAGTGAGAACTCTGACAGTCTCCCAAGTGTCACCAGTTAATTGCTCTTAGATGGTAACGAGACTTTCTCCTACTCAGAGTACCTTCCAAGAGGTTGTAAAAAAATTAACCAAAGATCCTAAAAAGGGAACTAATGATTTATTATAGGTGCTAAAATATTGACTGGATTTATCAGTACAAAACTTCACTAATAAATGAGCTATGGTTTTTAAACCTTCCATGAACCTGTAGAGCTGAGCCTGGTGATGGATATTTAGTTAGGTAATTAGTCCTAATGGATACACATGTAAATATTCTCTGTTGCAAACTTTCAATTTATGACTTGATTTTTTTTGTGTGTGTGAACTTGTGATGAAGTTTGTTACAAGATCATGTATTCGAAAAGATGTTTGAGTGTTGACTAAAAAGAGAAGAGTCTGAACTCAAGAGGTGAGAGGAAATGAGCTGAGGAGAATTTTTTAGACAGAACTGAACTCAAGAACTTAGAAGTGTAGGCATAGCTTTCAGAAAAAAAGACATTGGGAGTAAGAGCATTTATGACTTCTGAGCAGGAGAAGACAGCAAGTTTTAAAGGAGAATGCAGAGTGGAATAATGTAGAAACGATAGGTAACTTAAAAAAATAACTAAGTGTGCAGTGTGCAGTGTGCAGAGGGAAAGAGGAAAAAAAGAAGCAGAAAGCAGAAGGAGCAGTCAGTCTTCTCCTTAGAACCGGTCCTTTCTTAATAACAAGGCAGGCTTAGTCCTGTTAAAATGAAGAAAGCTTTTTTCTTACAAACATCGATTTAATTCATTTAGCATTAAAAGGGTAGAAGCTTTTTCTTTCTGTATGCAATAAAAATTGGAGCCCAGTTTTCACCCAGAATGAATGAGTTCTTTCTGCACCGGGATTTGGTTTTTTGCTCCATATGCCTATGTGAGTATGGATATGTATGAATGTATGTACTTGTAAGAATGCATGGAAGTTGGGCCCAATTGGTTTGAATGGAAATGTATAAATGTGCATTCATGAAGCTGTATATA
Organism: Tokudaia muenninki; assembly: GCA_036184385.1. Lineage (NCBI taxonomy): Eukaryota > Metazoa > Chordata > Mammalia > Rodentia > Muridae > Tokudaia > Tokudaia muenninki. The sequence goes on from BTHS01000676.1 coordinate 86,548, forward strand.
AATTTAATGTGATATTATGCATATTTTGTATGTAAATATTTTTCCTTCTGCAAATGTTATTCTCTTCTCCTGGTTCAATAGAAGTTTACTGCTCCAAACTTCCCCCCAGCCCAACAAAAAAGGCTTCTGGACAATTAATCCTTAATCTACTGTTTTAGGGTGAGGAGCTAGTACCTGAGACTTCAGTCTCTGACTGGCCTCAGGGGAACATGGAAGGCTGGTCAGCTACAGCAGCCTACAAAATTAGACTTAGATAAGTAAACTTTTTATTATACAGCAACCCTAAATATCTCATAAGACAAAGTCTTACACTCCACTGACACTCCTTCCCCTCGACTTACTTAAGAAGAACCAACAAGAAAGAAGAACCTCCATACTGGGCCTGGGCTCCAGCATTTTTTTTCCTGCTAGTTTCTCATCTGAGATAAGGGGATAAAAGGTTGTTACTAGAATAAGGACTTTAAAATTGGTTACTGCTTAACAAGTGCATTATTATCGAATATGTTGGGTTTGCCTAGACTTTCATGTAATCTGCCTCCTTTACTTTGGACAGCTCTTTTCATTTAGGATCATTATTAGGCCAAGGGTGCTGTCTCTTGTCAAGTGGCTTCCCACCCTTACATGCACCTATTTCTGCTTGACTCAGAACTGTACGTTGCTTATTCTCCTATGACTTTGGGGTTATTGCGTTGAAATGTCTGAAGGCTCCCTAGGTGGACACTTTTATGAAAGGTGTTCACTCCTGAGTTGTTGTGATTTCAGGAATCTTGAATCCTCATCTAGATATTTGCATTCCTTCATTTTCTGCAGTTCTGACCTCCTGTTCATGAATGGTGGTTGTTTATACTTACCATGGAAGGTGTTATGTAGAGTTACATGGATTTAAAAAGACAGCTCTGCTCAGTGTAGTTATGTGGGTGGCTGCTACTTTGTCTCATAGTGGAAATAAAACTGGTGGAATAAGATCATAGTCTTGGAGACCTATAGTAATTCTGAAGAAAATGCTTGTGTAAATAAGTTGTTACTTTCTCTGGCAGCTTTCGTTACTCTTTCTCACCCAGTAGGCTCTGTAGTTCTAATATTTTCTTTTATTGTTTTATAAAAATGTTCCCATATGGTACATTTTGACCATGTTTTCCCTTCCTTCAAACTCCTCCTCACCTCATAGCTTTGAAAACATTTACTGCTCTGAGATAATAATGTCATAATATCCTTTCCATAACCCTTTCCCTTTCTCACTAAATCCTCCAATACACTCCTCTTTGCTCTTCGATATTCATGGTCATTCTTTCATTACTTGTTGTTATGTACAGACACACACACACACACACACACACATCTATATCTCTGTCTGTCTGTTTGTCTGTCTTTCTGTCTGTCTTTCTGTCTGTCTTTCTGTCTGTCTGTCTGTCTGTCTGTCTGTCTGTCTGTCTGTCTGTCTGTCTGTCTGAGTGTCTGTCTGTCTGTCTATCTATACATTAATACAAACTTCTCCCTCTGTCAAGTGTAACTTGTATGTATGTCCTCAGGATTGTGTATTTAGTATAGGATAAACAATTGGTGTGCTTCTCCCTGGGAAGGCCTATCCTCCCATTCTCAGCATTCCTCAGTTGCCTGTAGTTCTTTGTCTAGGATTATTTAAAGAACTTCCTTGTCCACATTAGTATGCTTATTGTTGTTCTCCTTGTTCAGCTCATGTTTAGGTACTCAACTTGGTGTGAATTTGTCACATTACAAGAGACACAGTCTCACAGCATGTGAGACTCCCTGATCCTCTGGCTCTTAAACTCTTCCTTTCCCCTCTTTCTGCGGTGATTTTTTGAGCTTATGTACAGAAATTGTACTTGTTGGCACAGGGCTCCACAAATTTCTGCATTTTGGTTGGATACAGTTTTTTTTTTGTTTTTGCAAAGGTCTCTATCCCTTTGCAGAGAAGTTTCTTTGATGAAAGGTGAGCACTAAACAATCTGTGGGTATAGGGACAAAATACTGAGAATGTAGTCGGGGATTATGCTGAATAAGTAAAGTTGTAGTGGTTGCAGTTTCCTGTCCGAGATCCATGACTATGTTGGTGTTGAGTAGATCTTTGAGTTTCCAGTACTGATGTTTTAAATATAGTGTGGCCAGAAAGGACCTTTTTAGGTCACCTGTACTTTGACTTATAAATCTCTCCTGTATTTATGTGGGCACACATTTCCCTGAATTTGGGGGATTGGGAGCTATGATTCCATTGGACGTTTATTCATTTATTTTTGGTCTTCTTTTATTCTAGCTCCTTGTTCTATTCATGGATTTTTTTAAAAAATGAAGTTCATGTTTCCTTTACACATGTATGATGTATGTACATGAACTACCCAATAACACTCTTTGTTTCTACAAATTACAGACATTCAAGCTTCCCCCCTCATTCTCACATACATGGCTTCATCTTTTTATTAAATTGTTTGATTTATTCTCATTCCAAATGTTGCCTCCCTCTCTGGTCCCCCCCCAGAGTTCTTCACTCCATGTCCCTCCCCTCTGCTTCTGAGAGGGTGCTCCCCCACCTACCCACCTGCACCTCACCAACACCAGCCTCCTCCTTCCCTAGGGCAACAAGTTTGTATAGATTAAGCACATCCTTTTCCACTGAAGCCAGACAATGCAGTCCTTTGCTACAGCTGTGCCTGGAGGCATAGACCAGCCCATGTATGCTCTTTGTTTGGTGGCTCAGTCCCTGGGGCCTCTGAGGGATCCAGGGTTAGTTGACTCTGTTGGTCTTCCTATGGTGTTGAAATCCCCTTCAGTTCCTTTTAATCCTTCTCCTAACTCTTCCTTGGAGTCCCTGGTCTCAGTCCAATGGTTGGCTGTAAGTTTCTGGATTTGTTTCAGTCAGCAGCTGAGAACCTCTCAAGAAGACACAGTCACTTACTAGGCTCCTGTCTTCAAGCACAGCAGAGCATCAGTTATAGTGTCATGGTTTTGTACCTGCCCATGGGATGGATCCCAAGTTGGACCCAGTCACTGAATGTCCTATCCTGTGGATTGTGGTCTTGGGAATACCAAGTAAATTTGGTTTCTGGTTTCTGGGATTGTACATTAAGGAATGCTGATAGTCTGGGGACATTTCCCTCAACTGAGTAACAACTCATGCCTACCAAATGCTAAGGAAGTATTATCACTGAATGTAATGTCAGCCCCTGTCCTCTGTTTTTCTCTGGCCACACCTTGCCAGACCTCCAGATCCAAGCACCTGGAGTTTTCCTTCTCCCACTAGAGGGCATCTCAGGACTCTCCTACTGCCTGCAGATACCTGAGGTGATATGAATCTCCTGGAACTTAGCCATGGCTGCTTCTTGCTTGCTGCCTGTTCCATGGACAGCCAGCCACTGCTTTCTATAATTTGGTTCACAGGACAAAGAATATGTCATGGCTTAAGAGAACCAACTGCTTGGGAGCTTTTGGTCCTCTGAGTTGTCTAATACTTTCCAGTAAGGTGTGTCTTTCTCAGGGATAGGAGAGGGGCCCTTTCCACCTCTCAGCAGGCTACTAAGGCAAAGACACCATTTCCAACATTGGCATCCTGCCATATTATATTTTACATTAATCTGCAGGCCTGCTCCACCCCCTACTTCCCTCATCTGGGTAACAGCTCATGACTAACAAATGCTGAGGGAGTAGAGTCCGCGAATGACCTTCCAGTCCCAGGTCTGTATCTTTTCTCCAGCTACACCTTGCTAGAACTAGATGCTATTAAGCATCTGGCTTAATAGACCCAAGTTCTTGTTAACTTGTGGTCCTCTACCATTCTCAACTACTTTCTAATAATATATCTCTATGTCAAACACAGGAGAAGGAGCCCTTTGCATTTACCAGGACCAAATTTTTACTTTTCTGCCAGGGTCAAAACACATTATGTAGGACAAGGAAATTGACAGAGACCATCACTACCCACTCTAAACCTTGAACCCTCCAGTAAAGTGCCCTAAACTGAAGCTCTTGTTGCCCTGTACAGTCCAGCTGGCCACTGGTAGGTCTGCCTCAAGGACCTCGTATTCAAGGAACTTGACAGCAAAGTGGACAAACACAGGCTGGGGGAACACAGCACAAGTCAAAGAACCTTGTATCAGGAACACTGCTGTCTCAAACATTCTCTCCTGCAGATGCAATGGAGAAGGCTAGGCCAAGGGAAACGATCCAGCCTTCCCAGGAAAATCGACAAACATATTATGAGGAATAAAACCAGTATCCACACTCCCTGACTCCTCCTCACTCTTAACGGCTGATTTCATAGGCTGTCCATACCTAAACTGCTGCTACAATGGGCACCCTTCTCACACCAGTATATACTATGTGAAGACAGTGAACAGCACACTCTTCTGGGACCTTCTAGGGACATTGTATCTTTGCAAGCCAGACTTTGACTAGCTTGTTTCTCCTGAGAATCCCCTGTATCTTAGACTTTCAAGCTTCTCTCTTCTGTCCTTGCTAATAGCCTAGCTGCATTTAGGAAATCCTCAAGGGACATTTGCAAGAGGCACTGGGAAGCAAGTGTATTTCAGGATGATGCATGAAACCTTTCTGTAATACAAAATGGAAGTGGTGAGGTCAAATACCACATTCAAATAAAAAACTTCTCTAGTTGAAGGAAGACCATGTCTGCTGTAAACACCCACTGAGTAAAGTATTGGTACACGAAAGTCCCCATCCTCCCCCATCTCTGTCTTTCTCTCTCTCTCTCTCTCTCTCTCTCTCTCTCTCTCTCTCTCTCTCTCTCTCTCTCTGTCTGTCTGTCTCTCTCTCTGTGTCTTTGTAGAATGAATGAACAGAATGAATATATAGCCTGCTTGAGCATCAAGCCAGAGAAATTGAAGCATTTGACTCTGAAAGCATGAAATTAGGTTCTAGTAACATGGTCCTTTCTAATCTCTCCCCTGAGGCATTCAGCCACAGCTACCCAGGAGCTTCTAGTTGGTCTCACAATTCTATTGGGGGTCCAGGAGCTCACTGGGCTCATCCCATGGGTGGTACACCACAAGCTTGGTGTCATCTGATGCAAAGTGGGGCCCAACCATGGGGTCACCCTCAGGGCCAATTCAAGGACTACCTCGAGGTAGCAGTATGGGAGTCCGCAATAGTCAAAAGGCTCTGAGACGCACAGCTTCTCAGCACAGGGCATGAGAAGAAGCATGAATGTCTCTTCATACATATCCATTCTGTCACACAAGTCTGACACATAATTATTGAAAGTGGCCATTCCACACATAATAATTGAAAATTCCTGCAAGAGCTGTCTGCCAAAAGAAACTGCCTACAGACATCATCACAGCAGCCTCCTCACTTGGGTATGACCCTGTGGAAGCTGTGCATATGGTATATTTTATTCGTCTTTGTAAAGCGCTGTTTTCTGTTTACTAATTGGGATGTCATAGGATTTGTCTGCCTGGGCTGTTGTGGACAGCTTTTTGTTTTTCTGTTAATCTTGAGGGAAAAGGTTAAAGTGGAAATAGATAAATATTTCATGTATGTGGCAAACAATGGCTTAATTTGAAGGGGTATTATCTGAGCAACATAAAAATAATATGAAGCAAACTAATCTGAATCATCGCTTTTGGGTATCCTATTCTTAGAGTAGCCTAAGAACTTTGTTGGAAGATCTAAAGCATTCCTTCATATTCCAAATTCTGGCAGGCATCATCCATACTGAAACACATTCTTATTGAGATATACCTCCACACTTCAGCAGTGTGTTTTCTTTATATATAAATAAAATAAATACTTATATTTTATTGAATAGAATCTCCATTTACATTTCACGTGGTAAAACGTTTCCCAGTTTCCCCCCTTCCCAAAACCCCCAACCCCTCCTCCCACTCCCTGCCTCCAAGTATATGCCCCTTCACCCGAACCACTCCCAACTTCACCCCCCTCAATTTCTCCTTGTGGCATCTATTTAGCCTTCACCTGACCAAGGACCACTCCTCCCACTGATGCCCAACAAGGCATTCCTCTGCCACATTTTCTGGCTGGAACCATGTGTTCCCCTTGGTTGCTCGTTTAGACCCTGGGAGTCCTGGAGCATCTAGGTGATCAACATTCTTGTTCTTCCCTTGGGGCTGTAAACCCATTCAGCTTCTCCAGGCCGCCCTCCAACTCCTCCATTGGGGACCCCACTCCCAGATTCATGGTTGGCTACAGGCATCTGAGTCTGTATGTATACGGCTCTGGCAGGGCCCCTCTGACGACAACCATGGCATGCTTCTTTGATATGTGCTTCTTGTCGTCCATAGTAGTGTTGGGTTTTGGTGACTAATTATAGGTTGAATCCCCAAGTAGAGCAGTCTGTGGATAGCTTTTTCTTCAGTTCCTGATCTACACTTTGCCTCCATTATTGCTCCTGTAAGTGTATTGCTCCCTTTCTCAGAGGATCCCAAGCACCCCCAATTCAGTCTACCACCCTCTTGAGCTTCCTGTGGTCTGTGAATTGTAACTTGTTGATTTTGAGCTTTTGGGCTAACATGCACTTGTCAGTGAGTGCAAACCATGTGCATTCTTTTGTGATTGTGTTACCTTGCTCAGGATGACACTTTGTAGTTCCATCCATTTGCCTAAGAATTTCATGAATCCATTGTTTTTAATAGCTAAATAGTACTCCATTGTATATATATTCCACATTTTCTTTATCCATTCCTCAATTGAAGGACCTCTGGGTTCTTTCCAGCTTCTGGCTATTATGAATAAGGCAGCTATGAACATAGTGGAGCAGGTGTCCTTATTACATGTAGGAGCATCTTCTGGGTATATGACCAGGAGAGGTATAGCTGGGTCCTCAGGTAGTATTATGTCCCATTTTCTGACGAATCACCAAACTGATTTCCAGAGGGTTTTACCAGCTTGCAATCCCACCAACAATGGAGAAGTGTTCCTCTTTCCCCACTTCCACTCCAACATCTGGTCTCCCCTGAAACATGGTCTACAGGCCAAATAAAACTCTTTACCTAGGCTGCAAACACTACCCAGCCCACACAGCCATGCTTTCCAGTGACTATTCAAATCTGCCTGGAAGCCTTTCCCTGACTCTGCCCTTATTCACACCTCAATGTGAATCTTTCCTCTTTTGTACCTTCCTCACACTTTCAAGTCCAAAGCCCTCTTTACATTTTAATCTGGCCTTTTTATTTTGATGATAAAAATTCAATCATTCCCCCCTGTACCATAAAGAAACACATATTTTTTTCAATAAAAATGTTTTCATTGATCCATTTATAAAATAGAATGCCCTCAGTCCAAGAAAAACATGGGCCTACATAAGGAGTTTGGGGGCAAGCTGATCTATAGAATACTACCTTATCTTTCTGAGAAAGAAAGGAAGGAAGGAAGGAAGGAAGAAAGAAAGAAAGAAAGAAAGAAAGAAAGAAAGAAAGAAAGAAAGAAAGAAAGAAAGAAAGAAAGAAAGGGAGGAAGAAGGAAAGGAAGAAGGAAAGAAAGAAGGAAAGAAAGAAGAAAGAAGAAAGCCATTGTGGAACCCAATTATTTTGTATGTTAATTTTTAAAGGAGTTTTTAAATGTACAAATAGTTAGAAATTAAAAATTCAACACATTTGATGTGAAATATAAAATACCAAGAGGTATTACCTATTCTTCCATGGTAGAAGAAAGGGGGAATGAATATAAAAAGAATTCAGAGGGCTAGAGATTAGGTCAGTTGGTAAATGCTCACCTGACAATGACAAGGCCTTGCTTTAAATCAAGCATGCAAGCACAGGCACTCAGTCATTCCAAAAGAAGAAAGGAATTTATCCTGCTCAGTGCCATCTTCTGAGACTCTTAACAAGAAGCATGTTTTACTTTTCTGCCAGAGAATTCATCTTAGACACACATCAGAGAAGTGGATAGTGCACAGGGAAGAGTAAGAGACTTTACAGGAATCCCAGATGGTTTTTATTGACTTAACACTGAAACTAGTGGAGAAGATGATGCAACAGAGGCATAGCTGGACACCAATGAGTTATATGAGGCTAAAAAGAAATAACTCATGAACAATAATCCAGAATGATCCATTTTCCCAAAAGCTGCAAGAACTTACTGAACAGTGGCCAAGAAGAGGTGACACATTCTGGGATACAAAAACAACTTTTCCATCTAGGCTCAGTACAATCGAAATATTTTCAAATGACTAATAAAGACAGAATAATAACATAAGTAAATAGTGGAACAATAATAAAATGATAGCTTTATTTCTAAGCATATAAATTAGTATAATAGAACACAGTAAATATATTCCATTTCTTATGTATCAATAAAGTAGGCACATACTTAATTAAAATTCTATTATTCTGCCTCCTACACAGAATCTACTTATCCTTAAGCATGAGATATTTATCAAAAGATGTGTCACTTAGACAAGTTTCAGTGTGCCCAAAATTAACACTAAATTTTCTGTCACATGCTAGGAAGGTTCATTTCTGAGTGTAGATTGTCATTATACATATTTTTTCTGATGTATAATGGACTTATATGCAAACAAATACTTCCTTGTAGAGAACATTTACAAAGATTTTAAAATATATAAAAATGTTTTCAGATGTGATTCTATAAATTTCATTAAGGCTTCTTATATGTGCACGGATGAGAGGTTCCATATAAGTGTATGAGTACATTTCCAATGGCTACACCTAGAACAAAATGTCTCTCCTTCTCTTAGTAACTGTCAATTGCCCAGAGACCCTTTGGAAGAGTTTTGGACTTATGAGCAACTCTCCCTTAACTACTGTTAATTTGTCTATTAATTCTCAGGGATGGGTTGGGCCTCTTGAAATCCCCCTTATCCAATCTGTAATAGTAGAAATGGAAAGTATCTTGGAGGAGAAAAGGGGATATGAGAGAAGAGGAAGAACAAGAGAAAGTAATGGAATATGATATGATCAAAATGCATTATATAAATGAATGAAAATGCCATTGTGAAACTGATTATTACATGCGATTAATATGTGCTTATAAAATATTGAGCTTGCTTATAGTAGAACCAAGCTTATTCTATAGTAAGGGAAGCAAAGTATGTGCCTACTTTATTGATATGTAAGAAATGGAATACATTTACTGTGTTCTATTAAAATAACTATTATATTATAATATCTATTATATTAGATGACTATGAATGTTATGTCCTAATCCATGTCCTAAGTCCACGTATGTTAGAGTCGTGGGAAACTTGTCAGTCACAGATGACTCAGAGATTGGAAATAGAGTAGATGTGTGTTACCAGATAGAACAAGAAGTGAGAAACCATGGTATGAAGTCAGGTTTCCCAAAAGGTGACATTTAGAGCATGTGAAATATCAAAATGTTATCCAGCTAAAGGAAATTTGGATATGTGTGTGCCTGCCTCAGTATCACCTCTAAGAATAGGACAAATAAAGCTAGGCTCCTCTAGGAAGTACTAATCAGATGTCCACATTCACTTAACTTAGTGTTGCAATCCAGACACTGCTTGTGTGATCCTCAACAACTCCAATATTTATTTCAAAGCAGTTCTTCCTTACCCTGATCTGCAATAAAATGATTATTTTAAAAAACAAGCTCATAGAATTCATGCAAATAGATAGTTGCAAATAACAGGATCTCATAGTAAAAACAAAATGGCAGTTCTTTGAAAAAAGCAATACTGGTGATAAATCTTTGATAAAGTGAATTGAATCATGAAAAGCACAATATTTTAAAAATATTATTTATTTTGTGTGTATGATTGTTTTCCCCCTGAATATATGTCTGTACACCATGTGTGTGACTGGTACCCATACAGGCCACAAGGCGGCATCAGATCCTTTGGACCTGGAGCTACAGACAATTGTGAGCTGTTGTGTGAGTGTTGGGAATTAAACCCATATTCTTTGCAAAAGCAGCTAGTACTTTAGAGTGATTATCCATATCTCCATACCATAATCATTAATGAACCAAAACACTAGTTTCAAATATTCTCTTAATACCTGCTGTGATTTGGAACTGGTTTGAGTGTATCCTTGCCCAAACGTTCATGCAAGAGAAGATATTTGTAGCACATAAATAGCAACTGCCCAGCTCCTAGAATCATTATGTGTTAATCAAAAATTGTATGCTACTTTTACTGATGTCAGAGTATTGAATCAAGTATTCTCCACATGCTAGACAAGTTTTATTACTGAGCTAATACCCCCAAGCTACAATTGAAAAACAAAAACTTCAACTTTTTTTCATAGTCAAAATAATGGCTCAAGCTGTCCCTGTTTCCACAGGCCCTACTCTTTTGTTCATTTTTGTGCTTAAAAATAGCTGTGTTCATACTTAGGGAATATGTGTGGCATGAAAACCTTCTCTAAGAAAAGACTTTCCAAGGAAGTTACTAATACCAGACAGAAGCTAAAAGGTGGTAGAGGAACGATCATCCCGGCTTCAGAGCACACACCCAGCGCTTGTGCCTACAAATATCCATGTAGTTTATAGTCAGCCTCTAGAATAGTTTGAATATGCATTTGCTGTCATAAAATAATTGACAGACTTCAAGTGATATATCTTGTGGCCTCTTCATAACACAAATGTCAGTACATGATACCTACATTTATTTTTAGTAAATGTGCTTGCAAGGATAAAAGATATCTTCATGTGGCTTAGGTTTCCATCTAAGAATGTGTATTGTTATAACATTTGTTGTATTATTGTTTGAAGACCTGGGCTTTTACAGCTGTGCTTTGAAAAGTGAGGTAGTACAGCTTCCATTTTATGTGATCCACATATAAAGAACATAAACAACAACTAAAAAGACCCTTACCTGAAGAACCATCTTATGGTGTTCTTCATAGGTATTAAAAACAGGAACTTTGTTTTGTTCATAAGTTGTTCGTACACTTAACATTCCTTTGCATAAAAGAATGACAGGGGTTATATTAAAATAATTATTGATATTAGATTCCTTGAGCATATAATTTAGAGAAATACTTTATTATTTTGTATGGAGGTGCTTATGTGTTCCATAGTTCATGTGTACAGGTTTAAAGACAACTTTTGGGGTTGATTCACTTCTTCCATCTTTATATGGGCTCTGAGGATTGCACTCGGGTCATCAGGCTTGCATGTCATGTGCATTTAACTACCGAACCAGTTCTCACAAAGAAATGATGAAATTGAAAACCAACCAAGAGCTTATAGTGTTCCATTTGGGTCTATCAAAATTCAGGATCAACAATATGACAGAAAAGTTTAAGAACTCTATATAGACCCAAATTTCCAGTCCATAGCTAAGGGCTAAAATTGTACTCTTTTCATTTCTGGACAAAGATCTTTCACTGGAGGATTGTCAGTTCTCAACTATTACTGTTCTTTCTCCTGTTCCCAGGTCTGCTCAACCTGCAGTATACCTGATCTTGTTCTGTTCCTGTCCTAACAGCCCTCTTCATTGACCTGAATCAGTAAAGGAATTCAGTAACAGCATCCCAGCTCAATGCTTTATGTAAAAATGAATTAGCTCCTCTACTCAAAAGAAAAAGTGATATTCCCTTGTGCTGGGTAATTCTGACCTTAGGGAAGGTCAGAGTGCATTCTTGGGGGCTGAGGAGTTCAAGTACCTTCATAAAATAGACAATAAGAACAGGGTTTGTGAAGAATTAGGACAATAGGATGAAGAGTGCTAGCAGCTATAGCCCTTTTGAGGAGAGTTGAAGAAGAAATGCAATGCAATAAGAGGGAGTATACATGGCCTAGAAAATATTTTGAGAAGTTTAGCCACAAAGAGGGAATAGAATCAGGGAAAGTTCTAGAGGAATAATGATGTTAAGAAAATAGTTGTTGCTGGGCGGTGTTGGCACACGGCTTTAGTCCCAGCACTTGGGAGGCAGAGGCAGGAGGATTTCTGAGTTTGAGGCCAGCCTGGTCTACAAAGTGAGTTCCAGGACAGCCAGGGCTACACAGAGAAATCCTGTCTCGAAAAACCAAAATAAATAAATAAATAAATAAATAAATAGTTGTTTCACCTAAGATTAAGAGAGTATGACTATATGTTTATGGGCATAAAGCCATCACATGTCCTTAGCTAAATGTGTACCATAATATAAGCATTGACTTACAAGTCCACATAGACCTTACTATTGTCTGTTTATGCTTCTAGTAAGTTCTATTCTCATAAAAGTCTCAGTAATATTTTACGCATTGAATATATGTCTTCCACCAAAAGCCTTGTAAGTGGAGAGACAAACCATGTATGTAGCCGAAGATATGTCAAGGGCTTCTCCAACCAATTCTCTCTCTCCTAAGCCACTTGAAGCATGGTAAGGACTCTGATGCTCTCAAGTCGGCAATGGTACAAGAAAGAAATGGATATAAGTCAAACCTCTTGGAGAAGGTGCAGAGGCAATAGCTGTCTCACATCTTGAGGATCATGCTCTAAGACTCTTCTTGGATGGTCCATATCCAAATTTATTCATCAGTTTCTGTGGTCTCTTCCACAAATTGCGACGATCTTCATGGGTTGTCTTTGTGTGAAAATTAGAGGCATCCCTAATTAACAGAGAAATAAAAGTGAGCTTTATGTATGGCAATGCTGAGGCTAATTATTCATATGGTGCCCCAATAGGTAGACTAAGTTGAAAGAAAGACAGACCTTTTCATTAATTAAACATTCAAAGTATTCATTACACACCATAACTACTGTGGCAGGATATGTCAAAAATGGCATTAATCTCAATACTCAAGTGGAATGGCAGGAGGATTGTGGATTTGATGCAAGTCTTAGGCTAAATATGAGCTAGTCTCCAAAATAAATAATACATGAACAAGCAAACAAAAAAGTTCTATTTCTATTAAAACAATTAAATGAAAATCAGTGTTACCACCAATTGACTGTGAGTCTGTTAAAAGTAGAGATCAATCCATTCCCATGTCTTCCCAGTATAGTCCATACAATGTCTGGTACTGTTATTTAGCAATCACTTAAATTAAACCTGAATTAGCTTGAGTAAAACGGCAAGGCTATGCTTCCATTCTGTTCTCACCTGCTTTGATAGTAATTCTGACTAGGCCTTACAATGAAATTGGTCTGTGAGTGTAGAAAACCCAAGGAAGAGTCCAAATACCCTTGAGAGAAACAAGCTTCCCTGGGGAACTTTACTTGTCTAGATCTGAAATAACAACAGGGGCCAGGGCAGAAAGCTTTGTCAACTGCATTATGAATTTCTACCTCGTCACTTTTTGTTCTGAATTTCTCTCCATTTTTTCATTCAGGTAAAGGTGGATTCTAAAACCAAATAAGAACAATATTTTACTAAGTAAACATCTTTCTACAATCTATAACATCTACCTGCTGTAGCCCTCTTATATCTACTTAACTATATGCCTGATAAGTATCCTATGTCTATTTTTGCATGTATCCCGTAGTTATCTTATGTCTATCTTCAATCGACAGATCTCCTACACTGCAGCTATTCTGAGTCTTATCTTCCATTTATGGATCATCTATCCCCTAGCTCTCATGGTCCCTTGTTCCATCTAGGTATAATCTATGCTCTAGATACCTTGTATCTATCCCTCTTATATTCCCTCTACTTATCATGTGATTGACTTTCACCTACCAATAGTTCTCCAGTGTCTACATTATCTCTATTATCTACCAAGAATCAGTCTTCTATCTTCTACACACCCTATGTCTATCATCAATATGTCTATTGCCTATCCTCTTAACAATCTGCTATATGCCTTCGATCCAACTATCATTTATTCCCTAGTAATCCTAACATGTGTCTATTTTCCATCTATTAATTATCTATATTCCAGCTATTCTGTGTCTCTCCATGCAATAGACCTCCTATTTCTCTACTATCTATCCTTTATCTTCTTCTCACTGCGCTGCGTCTACCATCAATTCTTTAACCAAATTCTCTTTATTTTACTATCAGCTATCCTCTAGCTACCCTGAGTCTCTAGAAAAGTCATTCATACTTTTAACTACCAGAAATCTCTAATCTCTGCTATCTGTCTGTCTGTCTGTCTGTCTGTCTGTCTGTCTGTCTGTCTGTCTATCTTTCTACCTACCAACCTATCTTCCTATCTATCATCAATCCTTTCACTTTCCTGTCTCTGTCTTACATCTATCATCTATCATCTTGCTATCCTGTGACTCTCCCATCTGTCTATCATCTATCCTCTAGCTAGCCTGTCTATATATACCATCCATGAATCATTTATCTTCTACTTTTCCTACATCCTGTCTGTCTGGCTGTCTGGCTGTCTATATCTATGTATCTATCTATGTGTCTGTCTGCCTATAATCTGTCTGTCTGCCTACCTATCTGTCTGTCTGTCTATCTATCTATCTATCTATCTATCTATCTATCTATCTATCTATCTATCTATCTATCTATCTATCATCTATCTATCTATCTATCTATCTATCTATCTATCTATCTATCTATCTATCTATCTATCTATCTATCTATCATCTATCTATCTATCTATCTATCTATCTATCTATCTATCTATCTATCTATCTATCTATCTGTGATCTATCTATCTATCATCTATCTATCAATCTACCTATCTACCTATCAACCTATGTATCTACCTGTTATCAATCCTCTCGCTTTCCTGTCTCTGTCTTACATCTCTCTCTCATCTATCCTCTAGCTATCCTGTGCCTCTCCCATCTATTTTTCATCTATCCTCTAGATAGCCTGTGTCTCTTTACCATACATGCATCACTTGTCATCTAGCTACCCTGAATATCTGTGATGTATATCAACAATCTATCAGCTAGATATCCTGTGTATCTATACCATTAATGAATCATTTATCTTCTACTTCCCCTGCATCCTGTTTATCTATCTGTCTATCATCTATCTTTCTTTCCTTCCTTCTTTCCTTCCTTCTTTCCTTCCTTCTTTCCTTCCTTCCTTCCTTCCTTCCTTCCTTCCTTCCTTCCTTCCTTCCTTCCTTCCTTCCTTCCTTCCTTTCTTTCTTCTTTCTTTCTTTTTTTTCCTTCTGTCTACCAACCTATGTACCTATCTTTCATCAATCCTCTCACTTTCCCGTCTGTCTTACATCTCTCTATCATCTATCTTCTAGCTATCCTGTGTCTCTCCCATCTATCTGTCATCTATCTTCTAGCTAGCCTGTGTCACTTAACCATCAATGCATCACT
Organism: Tokudaia muenninki; assembly: GCA_036184385.1. Classification (NCBI taxonomy): domain Eukaryota; kingdom Metazoa; phylum Chordata; class Mammalia; order Rodentia; family Muridae; genus Tokudaia; species Tokudaia muenninki. The sequence goes on from BTHS01000676.1 coordinate 101,687, forward strand.
TATTGTATAACTATCCTGAATCTCTGTGATATTTATCTATCATCCATCATCTAACCATCCTATGTATCTATACCATCAATGATTCATTTATCTTCTACTTCCTCTGAATCCTGTCTGTCTGTCTGTCTGTCTGTCTGTCTGTCTGTCTGTCTATCTATATTTCTATATTTCTATCTACATACCAACCTATGTACCTACCTATCTATCATCAATCCTCTCGCTTTCCTGTCCCTAACATCTCTCTCTCTCATCTATCCTCTAGCTATCCTTTGCCTCTCCCATCTGTCTGTCATCTATCCTCTAGCTAGCCTGTGTTTCTTTACCATTGATACATCATTTATCTTCTAGCTACCCTGAATCTCTGTGATATCCATCTATCTATCTTTAATTAATCTATCATCTAATTCTCCTGTGCCCATCCATCTATACACCATCTATCTATCTTCTCGCTATTCTTTGTCTCTATACCATTGATATAGCACTTATGCTCTAGCTACCCTGAATCCCTATAATCTAATTATCAACTCTCCTCTGACTACACTCTTTCTGGCTTCTAGCCATACACTTAATATCTATGCTCCAGGTATCCTGTGTCTCTATAACATCCATGGATCATGTTTCTACTAGCTACCCTGTATTTCTATTTATATGTCTGTCTGTCTGTCTGTCTGTCTGTCTGTCTGTCTGTCTATCGATCTATCGATCTATCTATCTATCTATCTATCTATCTATCTATCTATCTATCTATCTATCTATCTATCTATCTATCTATCTATCTATCTATCGTCTGTCTACCTCACATCTATCATGTATCTATCTCTCATCTACCACCTGTCTGTCTGTCTGTCTACAATCCTCGAGCTCTCCTCTGTATGTCTTCCATCGATCATCAATATTCTAGATATCCTGTGTCTGTATTCCATCTATGTTTCATATATCCTCTAGCTATCCTGTGTCTGTCTTCTATATATCTATCATCTGTCTCCCAAACAACCTGTGTCTCTCTGCCATGTATCTAGTTGTCCCGTGTCTGTCTACAATCCATGTATCACTTATCCTCTGGCTACCATATATCTTTCTTCCATCTATCCTTAACTTCTAGCTCTCCTGGAGTCTCCCTTTCTTATAATTACCCTCTTTCTTTTACCTGTCTTTGTCTATCTCTTATTTATTTATCATGCATCCTCTAGAAGCTAGAGTGTGTCTATTTTGTCTGTCTTCCATCAATCTATCATCTTCTAGTTTTCCTATGTCTAAATTCTATCTATTTCCTATAATCTATCTATCGTGCATCTATGATCTATGTCCCATATCTCCATACATTTAGCATCTTTCCTCTATTTCATATATATATATGTATATATATATATATTTATATATATATATATGTATATATATATGTATCTATATATACATGTCTTTTCTACCCTCTACATATTATGTATCTATCCTCAAATTTCTTTACCCTTTATCTCATATCTCTCCTCTATCATATATCTAATGTTCATCTTTCTTCTTTCTCTTATACCTCTACTCTTCAATTTATCATCTATTATATAATTCTTTATATTCTATAATCTATACTTTGTCATCTATTATTTATAACATATCATCTTTTTAAACCCATGACCTATAATTTATCGGCTATTATTCATCAACATTCATGGTTTCTTTTGTGCTATATAACCCTCATGATAAAACTTGTCGGTATTTAAAAATAAAACTAGTCTGGTCCTTTATGCCAATTGAAAGCATGAGGGTACCAGAGAATGTAAACTGTGGTATAAATAGTATTACTCAAGAAAAGGAATGCTATTTCATGAAGATCAAGTTAGACAGCTAAGCTTAAACATCTCAGATAGTTAACTATATAACCTTATACTAACACCTGATACAACTGAAATATAAAATTATCACATCCACAATATACTGTTGGTGAGTTCACCATTCCTATTTCAATGACTGGGACTAGATTAAACAGGAAATACCTCAGATTTTTGCCCTTACAACAGACCTCCAACTTATTCAACCTTACCTTACCACCCACTTGAAGTCAAATGGTCTTATGATTACTGTATCCTGGCAACTATAGAATGAGATTGATTTAGAACATAAGACTCACTCTCTCTGATTGGTTCAAAAGGCAAGACTGTGATTCATCAGAACACAAGTTTAAGTGCCTGTGGTTGCTGTTAAGAGCCAGATTGTGATTGGTCTAAAATATAAAGTTAAATGACTATTATTGGTCCTAAGAGTCAACATTGTGATTTGTCTAAACATACTCCTTAGTGAATGTGATTGGTAGGTAGTGGCAAGGCTGTGATTGGCCTACAATATAAGCCTTAATGACTGTTACTGGTTCTAAAAGGCAGAGTAGTTGGGCTCAATGTGTCTGTAGGAAGACATTTACCAGTTTCTGCCTTTCTTTCTTGGTTTGTATCACCAGTCCCAATAAAAGTTTTCTCTTAAGAATTCCTTTAAATATATCTATATCTGTATATATCATTACTTTTATTTTACATAAATGTTTTGCCCAAATGTGTATATGTATACCATGTTTATGTTTGATACCTGTGGATGTCAGAAAAATATGTTGTATCTCCTGCAATTTGAGTTACAAATAGTTGTAAGCCATTAAATAGGTTCTGGGAACCAAGTCTAGATCATATGCTGGAGCAACAAGTGTTCCTAATCACAGATCCATTTCTCCATCCCTCTCAAGTGAAATTTTCTTGCCTCCTCTTCAGAATATGAGATAAGATGGTAACTCAAGGATAAGTCATCAGAGGAAGGAGAGGAACAGAAGACGCAGCAGAGCAGCAGTGGCCGCTGAGCTATCAGCAGACTGAACTATGAAAGGTGAAAAGAACAATAGCTGAACAGGTCAAGAGTGACTATGGCAGAAAGAAGGACAGAAGAAGAGCAGCAACAGGAGCTGTAATAGACTTGAGGCTGAAGAACTGTTCCCAGTCTTCAGCGAAGAGCTTTAATGCTGCTTTGTGTTCATAGCTAAGAAATCCCCTACTTCCTTTGTATATATAAGACATAGAAAACTGGCTGCTTCCAAAGGCTGAGATATTACAATTTCCAAGCCTGTCTTAGAGCTGCAAGTCTAACCACAGAGGAAGACTAAAGATACTCTGCTTCCTAGGCTCATACAATAACTGTAACCCTTATTGGGTTAAGGGTCTCAATATCAGAGTCCTGTGCAAGAAATGCAGTCCTAGAGGGTGTCACTTCCTGTCCCTCAGATTACTGTGGATATATTAATTTTTAAATTTTTGTTTTATTTGTTTGCATTGACCTAGAATGTGAATGCCATTTAAATTAGAATTAGAATGTGAATGCCCCCTCAACTCACAATTAAACCTTAAGCTCCAGATTCTCCTGCCTCCAGCTCCCAAATATTGGGATTAGAGGTCTCTGCCATCATATACAATTCCTGCATGGCTGAGATGGAACCCAAATGAATCACAACACCAGCCCAATATTTTATGATTAATTCATGAATTTTTCACCATTCATCTAGCTATGGAAAACAAAGAGCCCCAATTCCCCACAATAATTAAAGAATAAAGAGTATAAAACAGAATGCTTCTTTACTTACTAGATATCAAGTGTTGTTATAAAGCTCCAGTATTCAGGCTGGTAGACAACAATGAAGACGTAAAATATAATGGAACAGAAGTGAAAACACAGTAAGAGAGCTATATATAAAATCTATTTTTGTTTATAATAAAAAGGATGATAATTCTGAGGCTTATGCCATTAAAAGAAAGTCAAAGATTCTAATTGCTATTGTTCTATATCCTAGAGTAAGCAGGCTTCCTATAGAAATAAATTACTGTGAAATCACAGTACTATAACACATTTCTTTCCCAAACAGTGGACAATAATCTGTGCTCTCAAATTTATCACTGAAGATACATGTAAGTGTCAAAACTGTCAACAGTGCAAATAATTCTCTTTAAGAATGTGCTGGTTTTGTTCTCATTTAATTTATTTATTTGTTCGTTTGTTTGTTGGCAATGCTGGGGAAAAAAAACCCAGGCCTTGTATATGCATGGCAAATGTTTCTCTAAAGTTTCATAATCAAACCTTTGTTCTTACTCAATTTAAAATGTCCTTTTAAAAAGAAAACTTATATAGGGGCTCTGTTGTTAAAGTGTTTGCCATGTGTGAACCTGAGGACCTAAGTTTATATTCCAACACCAACATGAAAAAGCCAGGTATGAAGATCTGCATCCTTAATCCTTGCACTGCACTAGGGTCTTGGTAGATACCTGAATATTATTGGCCAACCTCGACAATTAGTGAGCTCTAGGATAGATTCTGGATAGATTCTAGGATAGATCAGAGATAGATTGTATCTGTAAAAAATAAGGTGGAGAGTAATTGAGGAAGAATCATCTTTGGACCCCATTCATTTGTGTACACGTGTGCATGCACATAAAAATGCACAGATAGATACATACTTACAAAAAGAATTGTAAACAGAAACTGTATATATCCATATTTACATATAGTAATAGTTTTACTTATTAAACAGCATTGAACTAGATTTAATTCATTATTGACTTTCTGCAGTAGAGAATCACTTGTAAGTTTCCCATTATGCCAATGGTGTGAATGTTTGCAATAAGGTTCAAAGTCAAAAGAATCATTAAAATCTCTTCAGCTCCTTGGGTCCTCTCTCTGGCTGCTCCATTGAGGAGCCTACTCTCAGTCTACTGATTGACTGTGAGCCATGGGTGTTTTGATCCACTTTCCAATAAGGATCAAAATATCTACACTTTGGTCTTCCTTCGTCTTGACCTTCATGTGGTCTTTGAGTTGTATCTTGGGTATTCCTAGCTTTTGGGCTAATATCCACTTATCAGCGATAGCATACCTGTGTATTCTTTTGTGACTGTGTTACCTCACTCAGGATGATAGTTTCTAGCTCCATCCATTTGCCTGTGAATTTCATTAATTCATTGTATTTAATAGCTGAGTAATACTCCATTGGGTATACATACCACATGAGCTAGAGAGATGGCTCAGCCATGGAGAGTGCTTGCTGCCCTTTCAAAGTTTGATGCGCAGAATCCTCATCAAACAGAGTCCAACCTTCTGGAACTCCAGATCCTGGGGAAAACAATGTTCTTTCTGTTGGCCATGGATATCCCCTTCAATGGTACCCGCAAACCCCCTATATATCCACACTGAAAAAAATCATTAAAACAAAACGAAGAGGATTAGAGGATAATTATTATGCAAATGCCTTTATTTGGACTACTAAATTGCTACCAGATTACATCACTTTTCAGAGTTAGAAAACATAATGATCTTGACAACCATAAGAAAGAGCTTGACAGAGCACGAGTACATCAAGCCCGCCATACATACTTTCCGATTTTTGTGACCTCATCTCCTTGTCATAGGTGAAAAACATAAAAATCCATTGTACACTTTAGCATTCTTTGCTTATCGAATTCCCATCTAAATTGTGAGCCCCCCCCATCCTCAAAAGTGTCATATTCACAGCATTTTAGACTGAAAAGTAGTTTTGTGGTAAAGATTTCCATACAAAGAAGTATGTACTGGACTAACTTATTGAAAACAAAATATTTCATTTCTTTTGAGCATGTGTGTGAGGGGGAAACGGAACCTTAGGGTTCACTTTCCTCCACCTATAAGTTATGCTCTTTTATGTTGTACTTACATAAAAACCACTTTTAAAAAAAGTAGCCAATCAGCAGATGTGTTGGATGTAATCAAAATATTCTTAAATGTATAAATATAACCATGTAGAAAGAATACTGTAGAACGATACTGATTTTAAGTATAAAAGAATGAGAAAAGCTTTTAGTACATTCTGCACAGCCAGTTACTTAAGTGGATTTTCAGCACTACAAAGTAAGCAAAGAATATTCATCTCCATACAGCATAAGATCACGGTTCTCCAGAAAGAGCTGCTAGAATTTGGAAAGCCAAAGGACGAGCTAATAATATTCCTATCTACACATGTAGGCGAGTCTCAAGAGATGGAAATCCCAGGAGGGAAAAGCTACTTAGTTAATACAAAGCAAGCCTGAATGTCAAGGGCAGCATTCTAGGAGGAGAGAGCCAAAGGTTGGCTGTGAGCACGTTCAGGTGTGCTGAGGAGATCCAGCTCTATGGGAAGGAGGAGTTGCTTGTTTACTAAAACACTTTCTCTGAAGGCTGTTATGATTAATTAGTCTTGCTAATCCAAACTAAAAGTCCTTTAAATGACCAAGACTTCTGAAGTCCAGAGCACTTCACCTGGGACTAGCTGACTTGCTAATCATGCACCTACATGTTAGGTTGGCTCTATTGAGATTGGCTATTTTACACTCTCTTCATCCCTCTGCCCATCAAATGGGCAAACACGGTCATGACCATCTTTGGGTTTACTTCCACAAGGTCTTCGGGGAGAGCATATACTCTAGCTCCGATTCTTCTAGCCATAGACACTGCATACCTAGTTTCTGAGGAAACAAAAATCAACATGAATTTTTTTTCTTCAAGAACACCTTTGGACCCATTTTTAAAAAGAGTGTTAATTTATTTTATTTTAAGCCTATTTTTGCCTTCAGGTATGTGTGTGTTAGGGGGTTGGATCCCCTAAAACTGAAGTTATGCACAGTTATGAGATGCCCTGAGGGTACTGGGACCTGAGCCTAGGTCCTCTAGAACAGCCAATGCTCTTAAACACTGAACCATCTCTCCATCCCAAGGACAGTATTTAAGTGATGTACTTGCTTTTTATAACAAGATAGCTGTGATGCAAATTTCTCTATTGAATGTATAACTCAGAGAGCTGGCCATGCTGGCACATGCTCATAATCTTGTAATCACAGTACTCTTGGGGCAAAAGGTGAGGCCAAAAAGTCTTTGTAAGTTTGAAAGCAGTAAGAAGTCCACAGTGACACTGTGCCTCAGAAAACGTAAAATAAAAATTAATAACTTCACATTTGTATTCTGCTTAAATTTTTTGAATTGATTTTTAACTTATACTAAACCACAACATGATATTTATTTTATGTGTGTTCCTGATGACAGAAGAGGTCAGAAGAGGGTATTACCTTTACTGGAAATGGACGTGCCACAATGCATGGGTCTTGGGAACTAAACCCAGGAAGTCTGTAAGAGCAACAAGTGCTCGTCTCTCCAACCCCAAGTTATACTTAGTTTTTCCAGTTCATTATTTTGGATTTTATTTACTCATTTCTTCCCAATATGAAAGGAAAAGTAAGCTTGAAGCACCAAGTTCATACAAAAAGGAAATTGTTATGGAGTAGCATTTGCCTTTAATTCCAGCGCTCAAGAGGAAGAGGCTGGGGTATCTCTCAGTCTGAGAGGCCAGCCTGGTCTACAGACAGTCAGAGAAACTCTTTCTTAAACAAACAAACAAACAAACAAACAAACAACCACCCTACCCCTACCACAAAAAGAAGTGTGTGTGTGTGTGTGTGTGTGTGTGTGTGTGTGTTTGTGTATGTAATTAGCTAGGTTGACTGTATAATGAAATATGAAATTCTCTGTGCAGTGCAATAAACTATCAAATTCTTAAAACATTGGTGAACCTTTGAACCTTCTAAAGTAAAATGTCACAACTAACAAGGGGGAGAGCTCGACTTAGAGTGGATCTTCCTGGCAGGAACACCAGTGTTCTGTGTATGAGCCCAAGTGACCATGCATGGTTGCCCTTACTTGGTGTGATTGTGCTTCTCAACTTCTGTAAGATTCCCACTATCCAAAGGTCATGCAGCATGGTTGGATGGCATCAATACAACCCACAACTGACAAACTGGAAATGATTGTCTTGTCCTATTATGAAAAAGGTAAGAAGCATAAGATTTCCATTGTTTCCAAGTGATGATGTCCTTCTTCATGATAGCATGAACAAGGAAAGGAAAACTTTGTCACAAGCACAACATTAATAAGTTATATTAAGAAAACCCAGGTTGTCACAAAAATACCTGATATTATCTAGCAAACATAACAAATAAAAATCAGTATTCTAACAACTTCAGTTTCCCTGGCCTGAGCCCCAAGTCCCATGGGAGAAGAAAATTAGGGATAATGAAGAAAATACTGGTCTTCTTACCTGGCCACACAGGTTGGAGGGACACTAGGCTTTCCTTTCTTCCTCCAAAGTCCCCAAGTCACTCTCACATGTGGATCCTTCTTTCTGTGATCCCGTACACACGGACGTATCTAACTGTGACAGGGCTAGCCACACGTGCAGCTCACAGTTCTCTGAAGACATTCAAGTGGACTCATGACGCCAGGCACCTAGACACAAAGCAAAATGTGCAATTCTCAATTGTACCCCCAGGAGGCCTGCAGCTCATCCCTTCCCCTGACCACCTACCTCCTCCTAGGTTACTTCACACCAAGGTCCTCTGGGGCCCCACTGGAAAATCACAAGGTGCTATCAAACATACTCTCCATGGGATCACTACCACTGGGTCATAACAACTGGCTGGCCACCTACATATCCACCAAACCTCCTACCTACCTACCTAAGCAACACCTAGTAAGATCTGCCTCTGGCTCGCCAATATATACAGTTGCAGGGACACTTTCCAGGGCAGATGGGCCTCTCAGGATACCAGATGATATATTCCTTGGCCATGTGGGAAACGCTTTTAACTCTCCACCAACAAGCCCTTCTGTCATGAACACTGAGACTCTCCAGAGGATCACCCCTGCACTGCTGAAATCCTATGTCACAGCTGGTGGAAGAAGACTCCTCCAACATCCTCCATGAGACAAGCCTGCCCTTGCTTTCCTATTCCCATTCCTTGCCAAGTTTCGTGGAGGCTTCTTCTCTGATACAACCAGGAGAGCTTTCTCGTTCCAGACAGTCCTGCTCTGGCTTCTCAGAGGAGCAAGGCCTGCAATCCCAAGGAACGACCTGTCCCGCCACCCTCCATATGATTGATAAGCAATTGTCTCTTCCAACAAAACAGTTGTAGTGCCACCGGGAACAAATACTCTGACGTCCCTATTGGACCTTTCTATAATTTGTCCCCACTGGAGCTATGGCCTCTGGATACGAACAGCCTTAATGGTCTCCCCCACATGGAAACTTGTCCTTCTCAGACAATAATGCGTTCAACACCATAAGGGCTGCTATAACCTGGGTCCAAACTGGACCCTCTTCAAGTCTCCCAGGGACGTAGGGACCTGGACAGGGGACACAAAATGGATAGATGCAGAGACACATAGGTGTGCACACGGGCACACACATACACACACACACACACACACACACACACACACACACACTCATAAAGAGACAGAGAGACACAGGGCCAGAAGCAGAGCCAGAGCCTGAGAGATACTCTGGTCTCCATGTCTTCTAGGATCCTAGGCTGTGCATCAGATAATTCCAGAACCATCTCTATTCCAGAAATCCCTGGTCATGGCATGGAAGGCCATGTCATTGCATCCTTCATCCTGGCTCATCTGCCTGTTAGGGAAGAGAGGGTTGTCAGGAGAAGGCCCGTGTAAGCTACCTGCCTGGGAATTGAGCATGCCAGTAAGGTAGCTTTCAAAGGGCCCGGCCGGGATGGTACTGTGGAAGCCTGGCCTGTTTGGACACCCTCGGGAATACAACATAATCTGACTGTTTCTACTCAGGTTCACAGCGAGCTAGGACACTGCCTTGACGCTGCCTAGGCTCCTCACCAACTTGGGGCACACAGTGAGTTTCCCTGCTATAGATGATGGTGGAGCATCCCAGAACATTGAATGTTTCTGGGCCCTTGGGTGTTTTCTGAAGAGGCTTGGAACCCTGATCCCGATCTGCAGCATGGCTCAAGGAGAGAGCCTTTTCCAAAAGAAAGGAAGGAAAAACCCAGAGATAAGCACTAACAATGCGAACTGACTGTCTGCATGGGTGCTCTCCCTCCGCCCTTCCAGAGGCAAAAAAAAAAACAAAAACAAAAAAAAAAAAACGGCCAACCTGCACCAACCAGCAGCCAACATGGAAGCTAAGCGCTAATGTTTCCCAGAAAACAAAGATGGGCTGTGTAGCAGGCTACTGGGGATGCTTAAGGAATGTTTTTGTATGTTGTTGGCTGGGGGAATGGGGGCTATGCGTGTGTGTGTGCGTGTGTGTGTGTGTGTGTGTGTGTGTGTGTGTGTGTGTGAGTGTGTGTGTGGTATTCGTGAGGGTGCATAAGAGACCAGGGATGTGGAGTGTGTAAGGCAGAGATGAAGGGTCACTGATCACAGGCTGACATCAACTGCAGGGAACCTGCCAGCCAGTGAAGGGCCAGCGGTGAGGCCGGCTAGCCCTTAGGCGGGTGAACTGGTAATTTCACTGGACCCTCAGGCAGTCCTACCTTTACCCAGTGCCAATTTCGACCATGGGGGCGGGACCTCAGAAACTAACACCTGGACTTGAGCACCAGGACCTGACTTTGCCCACTTGGTGCCCAGCCAGGCCACTGGGAATGGAGCTGGCCCAGAGATCCACAGGAGGCTGGCCTGGCCCAACCCACAAGGGTGTCCCCTAAAGCTGACAGCCATGTCTCAGTTCTCTTCTTGGGGGTGCAGACTCCAGGGTCCCTGGGCACACTCTCTCAAGAATCTAGGTCAAGGCGGCCAGCCACGAAGTCCCTCCCAGTATGACCCTGGGCCATCAGAGTGGAAATGAAACTGAAGCTCCCTGCTGGTGGAGTCAGAGAGCTCTGGGCATAGGGGAAGTTGAACAGAGGCAACAAGGGGCAGATGTGGGCAATCTACCCCCTCCTTGGGATACCAGGGCAAGCACCAAGTGCTTTCCACCTGGCAGCAGGAGGCCCAGCAGTAGACCCAGTGCATTGGGTGGGCTGTCCTGTGTGCCTGGGATGCCTTCAGTTTCCCTGGCATGAGGCCCAATTCCCATGGGAGATGAAAATTAGGGAAAACGAAAGAAAACCCTGGTCTCCTTACCTGGCCACACAGGTTGGTCTCTCAGGTAGAACTCAATAGGAGTTCTGGAGGATGCTGCCCCACAAAGTCATCCAGTCATCCGTCCTCTTCAGAGGCTCAGGTGGGCAGGCCGCCCACTTCCACAATTTCAGCTGCAAGCATCCTAGCACCCTGAGCTGAGGACAAGGACATATTGAAAGAAGGGATGAATATTCCGACACAACCTCTCATCCTGCCCCCTTGATTACCAGGCCTTGGCTCAGGACCGGCAATTCTAAGCCCCCACTAAGGAAGTATCACCATCGCTAGGCCACCAGGGAACCAGGCATCCTCTATGAGCTAATTACAGATCCCTCACCATCTCTTTCTCCTTCCTACCCCTCCATCCAATCCGCAGCCCACCCCAACCCTTCACTAACAACCAAACAGCACTAGGAGTGGTATGGGGGAAGTACGGGAGTGGGGGGGAGAGGGACACTTGGCTCTCCTTCCTTCCTCAAAGTCCCCAAGTCTCTCTCACATTTAGATCCTCTTTTCAGTGCCCTAGTACATACCCATCTACCTACCTGTGCCAGGGTTAGCCACATGAGCAGCTCACTGCTCTCGGAAGACATTCAAGTGGACCCATGACGACCGGCACCTAGACATACAGCAAAATGAGCAGGTCTCACTTGTCCCCCCCAGGATGCCTGGAGCTCATCCCCTCTCCTGAGCATCTCTAGATTTTCTGTTATGAGGTCCTGTCCCACTGTCCAATCAAGATTCAAGTTCACACAGCAACTCTTCCTGTTCCTCCCCTATCGACACCTTCATACTTCCTTTTTCCTCCAACAATTTTCTTAAGTTCTTCTGCTTATCCAGAGCAACTCAAGTGCCCATTTGTCATGTGGTAAGTTTACTCTTTATTGGTATGCAAAATGTCTTGTGCCATCAATTGGCGCAAATAAGAGAGAGATTTAACCATAAACACACATATAAATTTGCGGATATATATACATATAAAGAGAGAGAGAACACATTAATTACTCCATGTAGATTCATGTGAAATTATCTTGTAAGGACTTTTGTATAGTGTGCTATTTCATTCACCATAAGGAATATAATCACACACCAACATCCATCTATGAGAGAAAGGAGACAGATTGCATTTGGTTTAACAATTGCGATTATAGTTGAAAATCTGTACTAGGGAAAGAATTCCTATTATATACCTAGGATCTTGGAGGTGTGTAACTAGATAGACATTACCACCCCTGTGAGCCTGACAACTTTTGTTCCACTCCTTGGAAAGCATGGAGTGAATCAGGGCCTGGAGTACATGTGTCATTTCTACATTTGTATAGGCAGAGAGATATTAGAGCATTCGCCTGTGAATGCAGTACAACAGCAGAGAGACCCCTCAACTCAAACAAGGTTAAAATTCTGTCTGCTGAGTAAATTGCACACTGTGGCTTGTCAGTGGAGGAGCATGCATTTAATCCCAGCACTTGGAATTCAGAGGCAGGAGGATTTCTGATTTCAAGGCCAGACTGGTCTACAGAGTGAGTTCCAGGACAGCCAGGGCTACACAGAGAAACCCGGTCTTGAAAAAACAAACAAAAAACATGTACACTGTGCTTCTCATAATGCACTTCACACAAATGCTTTGTGTAAACAAACACACACATACACTCACACAAACACACACACATACAACAACATACACATACACACAAGGTTAAAACATAAAATTAAGTATAAAAATAGATCTACACTGCGTGATGTGTTAGCATAGACCTGTAATCTCAGCATCCTGCACATGAAGGATGGAGGGCATTGGGTGTAAAACACTTATTTTGGAAAAAATCAACAACAACAACAATGACAACAAAAACAAGAACAATAACAAAACCAAAGATGAAGCAGGGTCCTAAAGCCTCACAGAAATTAAATCAGCTAGGCATTTCTACACATAGAAATGGCTATGCTGATTTCACAGCTCCATGCCTGGTTCACTGAATAAACCTTCATATATTGTGTTGTTATGAAAAATGGAAAATGGAGAGGGAACCCGCTTCTTTTGTTTGGGGTATTAGGTCATTCCTTTTACATTCTAGACTCTAGAGGGAGCTTAACTTTTCCTACATATGATTTAAAAGTCAGCAAAAAAATGTACTGTATTTGAACATAATATTCATTGTGGGGAATAGGAACTATGATATCTATCACTTCAGAACTTCAGTATGAATAACAAGAAGTACAAGGAAACAGAAACACCCAAATGAAGACGTTTCTGAAAATAAATAGCGTCTGACCTAATTTAAAATAGAAGTTGCTCGATTTAGGCACATTTTCTATTACTATAGACCTTGGTATATCAAAGTATTTCTTTTAGAAGGCCTAAGTTTAATTATTCTTTACTATTCCAGGGAATACATGATTCTGTGGCAGAGTAACTTTTCTTGCTGTTGTGAGACTTTGGTATCTATAATCAGTGCTGTAATAATAATCATAACCATAATTTCACATCTCTGCTGGTTCAGAAGTCTAGAGTCTAGAGCAATGAAAATGCACATGGGCCGCAGGCAGTGGGGTCCACGCCTTTAGTTCCAACACTAGGGAGGTAGAGTGCAGTGCAATCTCCTCTGTGAGTCTGAGGCCAGCTTGCTCTACAGAGTGTGTTCCCGGACAGCCAGAGCTACGCACAGAGAACATGCCCCGAAAAACAAAACAGAACAAGAAAATGAAGAACAGAAAGAATGGCCCTGAGGTTTTGTGAGAACTTGCCAATGCACACTCACAAATGCAGGGGTTTTGCTGCTTTTGTGTGTTGGTCGGCCTGTGTGTTTGAAACACCTGTAATAGTAAAAGTTCTTACTGGTTAAGTTTGGGGAGCCGAAGCAGCCATCCACAGGGCAGGACATGCTTTCTCCATGATATAGTTCAAACCACACCACACCTGCACCTCCCTAAAATCTCTCGGCTTTCACAGCGTTCTATCCCAGAAAAGTGCTTCTGAGTCCCCCAGGAGGATCTTCCACCAAGGCTCTCCAGATGCTGCCCAGAGCACAAAACTCAGTGTCCCTAAACTCAAGAACAAAGCCAGTCCACATGGTGCTCCCTCCTCTGCCCAGAGGGGTCCCGCGGTGCTTCAAAGCCCAAGACCCCCAGCTCAGGGTTACACACTCAGAGAGGGGAGCAGATGCACAAAGACTGCTCTAGTCACCAACTCCTCCCGCATCTCAGAAGGAGTCAGAGGGTTGGGATAAACTTACTTGGTCGAGGCCAGGCTGTCCTGTGATCGAATCTCAGACCTTTGGACGACTGCAATGGCCAGCAGCATTGGCTCGGTGCCATGTCCGTGACTCTTTTTTTTCTATTTTTTTTTTGTTGTTTTTGTATATTTGACACAGGGTTTCTCTGTGTAACCCTGGCTGAGCTGGAACTCACTCAGTAGGCCAATATGATCTCGATCTCAGAAATCTTCCTTCTTCTGCCTCACAAATGCTGATATTAAGGGCATGGTTCACCACTGCCATGCACTGACTCTCTGAAGGCAGCAAGCTTCTGGATTGAGTCTGCGAAGGAACTAAGCTACTGAGCTAACTTTCTTAAGGTAACAAAATTCTGGCCTGACTCTCTTAAGTTACCAAACCTCTGATCTGCATATCTTAAGGCACCAAGCTGCTGAGCTGTCTCTCTAAAGATAACAAGATGGTGACTTTAATTTTTTTTTTTTATTTTTATTTTTTTGGTTTTTGAGACTGATTTTCTCTGTGTAGCTCTGGCTGTCCTGAAACTCACTCTGTAGACCAGTATGGCCTCCAACTCACAAATCTGCCTGCCTCTGCCTCCCAAGTGCTGGGATTAAAGGCAAGCTTCACAACTACCTGATATTCACTCTATTAATTCACCAATTGCTGAGCAGCATCTCTTAATGTACCAAACTATTGAGCTGATTCTCTCAAGGTACCAACCTGCTGTGCTGACTTTCCTAAGGTACAAAGCTGCTGGCCTGACACTCTTAAAGTTACAAGAAGCTGAGCTTACTCTCTTAAGGTACAATGCTCCTGCCCTGACTCTCATAAGTTACCAAGATGATGAGCTGACTCTCTCTTTCATTTTTTTAATTTTTTTTTTTTTACTTTTTTGATTAGAGACAGAGTTTCTCTGTGTAGCTCTGCATGTCCTGTGGTAGACCTGCTTTCCTGCCACTCTGTAGACAAGGCTGATCTCAAACTCAGAAAACTGCCTGCCTCTTGCTCCCAAGTGCTGGTATTAAGGGCATGTGCCATCACAGCCTGATACTGACATTCTGAAGGTACCAACCTGCTGGCCTGATTCTATTAAGGTATCAACCTACAGCGTTGTCACTCTTAAGGTTCCAAACTAAGCTGACTCTCTTAAGGAATCAAGATGATAGCCTGTATTTCATTAGGTAACAAACTCTTGCACTGACTATCTGAAGGCAACAAGCTACTGGCCAGACATTCCTAACTTACCAAGCTGCTGGGTTGAATCTCTTAATGTACCAAAGTGCTGAGTTGCCTCTAAAAATACCAAGAAGATAAGCTAACTATCTTTTTCATTTCTTTTTAATTTTTTATTTTTTGTTTTTTTGAGATAGGGTTTCTCTGTGTAGCCGTGGCAGTCATGGAACTAACTCTGTACACTAGGAGGGCCTCAAACTTAGAAATCTGTCTGCCTCTTCCTACAAAGTGCTGAGAATAAAGGCATGTGCCACTACTGCCTGGTGGTGACTTCCTTAACGTAGCAAGATGCTGGCCTGTCTTTCTTAAGGTACCCAGCTGCTCTCCTGAGCTACTAGCTGACTCTCTAAAAGTAACAAGCTCCTTTCCTGACACTCTAAAAGTACCAACATGCTGAGCTGTTTCTCTCTTTTTTATTTATTTTCAAAGTTTTTTTATTTACATTCCAAATCATTTCCCCTTTCCCGATTCCTCCCTCCCTGAAAGTCCCATAAGCCCCCTTCCCTCCCTCTTTTCCCCATTCAACCCCCTCTCGCTTCTTTGTCCTGGCATTCCACTTCATCCAGTCTTTCCAGGAACAGGGGTCTCTCTTTCCATCTTCTTGGAAATCTATTAATATGCGAATTGTGTCTAGGGTATTCCGAGATTCTGGGTTAATATCCCCTTATCAGTGACTGCATACCATGTGTGTTCTTTTGTGATTGGTTTACTTCACTAAGGAGCATGAAGGCTTAGATCTCGTGAGCCCCATGGTGCCACCTCTTGCTGTCCTGCCGAACTCATGGGAAATGGTACCAGATGAATACTGGGCAGCCCTTAGGACAGCCAGGCTCATCTTATCACCCCAGCAGCTCAGTGGGAGTCCCTTCCACAGCCTCTCCTGAGAGCTTGGTAACCAGTGGGCCTTGTTCTGCAAGCCAACCAATGGGAGCACAGCATGAGCTCACAATGCTCATGTGACTTTTTCATGTCCCACATGACAGGAGGTGACGTCAGGAGATAATTAGAAAGATACCAAGGGACAGTACTAGTCAAGGATAGGAGGCTATCCACAGAGATGCAGAAGTTTACAGTGTAATTTTCTAGTTCCTACCTGGAGAACTTCAATCCCTTTCTCATCAGTGTGAAATCATCCTCCCTCAGAATGGTACTCCAACCCTGAATCCAAACTCTGGTCCCTCTTCATATTATTATGTGTCTCAAGCTTTGCCTGTACTCAGGGCAGAGAAAGAATTTGGGAGCACCAAGGGTGTCCAGGCACTCCAGTTCACAAAATGTGGGAGCATCTTGGGGGAGACCCTGAGGGCTCTGCTCTAGTAGGCCTAAATTATCCCTAGGAGGTGGATCCTTTAGTGAGTATGTCAGAAGTCTCTTCATGTCTCCGGGATTAAAGTCACAGATTCATTAGTCCCCCCCTCTCTGATATTTCCATAGTCGACCAAAGCAGTATACCACACTTCATTGCTGGGTTCACTGTAACCCCTGCTCTCAGTTGTAACAAGGTGGCACAGGACATGTGGCCTCACTACACAACAGGGAAGCTGAGGTTCCACACTTTCCCACTGCCTGCTTACCTCATTTTGATTCTTGTACTGTAATCTGAGACCTTAAGAGAGTAGCTGCTAATATCAGTGTTTGGGCTAGGGCAGGAATCTTCAGAGGAGAGAAAAGGAGTAACTATCTCAACACTTTTGACCAAATCTCATTTCTGTGTAGGCATAAATAACAAGGCATAGACTTTTGTGTTTTGAAATAAATAGGCAGTGATTGAATTGTGCCAAAAAATGTACTCAAGAGGTGTCTGTGTCCTTAATCCCAATGAAGCTAAAACCACAGAATGATTAGACAAAACAGTTAGGGAATTTTACCCCTGGGTTGTTCCTAAGGGGTATCCAGAAGACCCCTGTGTGTTCGTATATGGCTAGGTTACTTTGTAGCCAATGCCTTACTGTGCCAGTGGACCTGCGGTGCAGGATGACTGAGCCTTGGGGAGGTTGTTGGAGAAGCATGAATCTCCTGGCTCTGGGATGAGCTGGATGAGCTGGCCGCTCTGTGGCCTTTCATCCTGTGTCTGGAAAGTGATGCATGTTCATTATAACTCTTTTGCACAGCCCTGATTCTCTAGGCTTCAGGGCCCAGGAAAGAAACTCCTATCTACCAGATAACTGAGAAAATCGGCAGATGACATGCTCTAAGCTCTGCAGGCTGCAATCCGCCGTTTATAACACCTTGCTGGACAGCTCTAGATGGCAATCCTTCCTGGACTCTTCTACCTTCTGAAACCTTGTTCTGTCTGGCCTCACAGGACCTTCCTATTTTTGCAGCTCTTTGAATTTGCTAATGTTTCCCCACTCTTATGACTTTTCGTGCCAGAAAAAAATGTAGACCTTTCTTTTGGGCTTGCCCTCAGTGGGCAGAAGAGGGTTCAGCAGTTCTGAAATCCCTGGATGTGTAATCCACCTGAATGTGAGCACTTGGGCCCAGATTCCTGGTCTCTAACAGAGCCAGAGGTGCTCTGAATTTCTCAGCCATATCCACAGCTCCTGACTCTGGAGGTTTCCTAAGATTTTAACTCATTTCATTTAGGACCTTCTCTAATCCACTGTGTTCTCATTTTCACTTAAATTATACTTGCAAGGACATTATTTCCAATTGAGTTCTTATGTTACTGTTACAGACTGTCATAGACTAGGGGACACTGCTCAAAGACGTCCAGTGCCTGACATACAATGTGTTCAGTAAATGGATCATATCCTGTTTATTTAGTTATTAAACTTCCTTGGTGGGGCTCTTCCCACTGAGGCACAGGGATATCCAAAAGGAAGCTCTATGACAGGGCTCAAGAGAGTAAGGGACATCATCAAACAGAGAAGCTAGATCCCATGAGAAGGGACAGTGGGTAATGGAGAGAGGCTTCGACAGTTAGGAGCACTGACTGCTCTTCCTGAAATCCTTGGTGGGACTTCAGCACTCCCCAGGCACCCTCACACCACACAGTATCTCCAGAGCCAAATGATCTGTCACCCTCTCCTGGCCTACATATGCATTGCCTACATAGTATGCACAGCCAGGCCGGCAGAGGAAGACACTCACACTCATGAAGGAATAGATTAAATTTTAAAAGAGACACATTGATGGGAGGAATGCTTGGAGTACATGGAAAGAAGGAGCCAAGAAGAAAGTCTCTAGAACCTGGGGTCAAGATGATGGAGAGATTACTCAGTGGTTAAGAACACTGGCTTTTCTTTCAGGGGACCCAAATTCAATTCCCAGTAGCCACATGACAGTACACAACCATCTCTAATTCCTAATCCAGGGGACCTGACACCATCACACAGACAGTCAAAACACCAAAGTACATAGAACAAAATAAATGAATAAATATATAAAAGAATGGAATCATTAAAAAAGCGTCTGGTGTTAACTTTGATGGATGACAGAAGCAAGCAGGAAAAGATGATCCTCATGTTCATAAGGAGAGTCCGCTAAGTACTTTGTTACCTTAAGAAAGTCAGGGCAGCAACTTGATACCTTACGAGAGTCAGCTGATTATCTTGGTACCTGAAGAAATCAGGTCAGTAGATTGGTATCTTCAGAGAGTCAGCTCAACAGCTTGGTACTTTAAGAGAGTCAGGCCAGCAGCGTGGTACCTTAAGAGAGTCAGTCCAGAAGTTTGGTACCTTTAAAGAGTCAGGACAGCAGCTCGGTGCCTTAAGTGAGTCGGGCCAGCAGCTTGGTACCTTAAGGGAGTCAGCTCAGAACCTTGGTACCATAAAAGAATCGGCCAGAAGCTCGGTGCATTAAGAGACTCAGTGCAGTAGTTTGTTATCTTAAGAGATTCAGTTCAGCATCTTGGTACCTTAAGAGTGTCAGGCAAGGAGCTGGGTGCCTTCAGAGAGTCATCTCAGCATCTTTGTACCTTAAGAGAGACATGCCAGCAGTTGCTATATTAACCGAGTCATGCCAGCATCTTGGTACATTAAAAGAGTCAGGCCAGCAGCTTTGTACCTCAAGAGAGTCAGGCCAGCATTCACAAATTCAGCACAGCATCATGGTAACTTAAGAGCATCAGTTCAGTAGATTGGTTCCTCAAGAGGGTCAGGTCAGAATCTTGGTACCTTATAAGAGTCAGTTCAGGAGTTTGGTACATTAAGAGAAGCAGCTCAGCAATTGGTACCTTAAGAGAGTCAGTGCCAAGTATTTGTGGAGCATGCCTTTAATCCAAGCACTTGTGTGGCAGAGGCAGGCAGATTTATGAGTTTGAGGCCAGCCTGGTCTACAGAGTGAGTACCAGGACAGCTAGGGCTACACAGAGAAATCCTGTCTCAAAGATGCAAAAAATAAAAAAAAATTAAGAAAAAAAGGAACCAGAGAGTCAGCTCATCATCTTGGTATATTTAGAGATAGCTCAGCAGCTTGCTACCTTAAGAGGGTCATCCCATTAGCTTGGTGCATTCAGATAGTCGTCTCAGTATCTTTGTTCCAAAACAGTGTCAAGCCAGCAGCTTGGTACCATACTGGCCAGCAACTTGGTATCTTTAAGAGAGTCAGCTCAGTAGTTTGGGGCCTTAAGAGAGTCAGATCAGCAATTGGTACCTAAAGAAAGTCAGTGCCAGGCAGTGTTGGCACATACCTTTTATCCCTGTAATGGGAGGCAGAGGCAGGCAGATTTCTGAATTTGAAGCCAGCCTGGTTTACAATGTGAGTTTCAGGATAGCCAAGGCTACACAGAGAAACCAGGACTCAAAAAATAAAAAAAAATAAGAATTTAAAAAATAGAAAGAGAGAGTCAGCTCAGCAGCTTGGTACCTTAAGAGAGTCAGCCCAGCAGCTTGGTACCCTCTGAGTGTCAGCTCAGTACCTTGGTATATTAAGAGAATCAAGCCAGCAGTTGGTACCTTAAGAGAGTCAGCTCAGTACCTTGCTGTCTTAAGATAGTCAGGCCAGCAGATTGATGCCTTCAGAGAGTCAGTGCCAGGGAGTGGTGGCACAAGCCTTTAATTCTAGCACTTGGGAGGCAGAGGAAAGGAAGCTTCTGATTTCGAGGGCAGTGTGGTCTGCAGAGTGACTTCCAGTATAGTCAGAGCTACACAGAGAAACCCTGTCCCCAAAAAAAAACCCCAAAAATAAAAATCAAAAATGTAAAAAGAAAGACTCATCTCAGGAACTTGGACCCTTAAGAGTAGCAGCTCAGTAGCTTGGTATCTTAAGAGAGTCAGGTAAGCAGCTTGGAACCATAAGAGAATCAGCTCATCATCTTGGTGCCTTCAGTGAGTCTGTCCAACAGTTTGATACCTTAAGAGAGTCAGGCCAGCAGCTTGGTGCCTTCAAAGGATCAATTCAGCAGTTTGGTACCTTAAGAGAGTCATCCCAGCAGCTCGGTACATTAAGAACATCAGCTCAGTACCTTGATACCTTAAGAGTGTCAGCGCAATTGCTTGTTAGCTTTAGAGAGTCAGGCCAGTAGCTTGATAAATGGTATGCACTCAGTTATAAGCAGATATTAGCCTAGAAGCTTGAAATATCCAAGAAATAATTCACATAGCAAATGATGCCCAAGAAGAAGGAAGGAGAGGCCCCTGGTCCTGGAAAGGCTCAGTGTAGGAGTGTAGGCAAAGACCAGGGCAGGGAAGCAGGAATGGGTTAATTGGGGAACAGGGGGAGGGAAGAGGTCTTATGGGAATTTCAGTGATGGTGGGCTTCCAGGAAAGGGGAAATCATATGAAATGTAAATAAAGAATATATCCAAAAGAAAAAAAATAAAAAAATTCCAGCACTTGGGAGACAGAAGCAGGCAGATTTCTGACTTCAAGTCAAGCCTGGTCTGCAGAGTGTATTCCAGTAGAGCCAGGGTTACACAGAGAAAACCGGTCTCAAAAATCCAAAAAATAAAAAACTAAAAAGCAAAGAAAGAAAGGATCAACTCAACATTGTGATACTTTTAGAGAGGCAACTCAGAAGTTTGGATCTGAAGAGTCAGCCCAGCAGCTTGGAAGATTAGGAGAATCAGGCCAACAGCTTGTTGACTTCAGAGACTCAGTGCAGGAGTTTGGTACCTTAAGAAAGACAGACCATCATCTTGATACCATAAGAGATTGAGCTTAATTTGGTACCTTAAGAGTGTCAGCTCTGTAGCTTGGTGCCTTAAGAGACTCAGGCCAGCAGGTTGGTACCTTCAGAATGTCAGTGGCAGGCAGTGGAGGTGCATGCCTTTAATATCAGCACTTTTGAATCAAGGACAAGCAATTTTCTGAGTTTGAGGTCAGCCTTGCACACAGAGTGGCAGGAAAGTATGACTAGCCCAGGACAGGCAGTGTTACACAGAGAAACTCTGTGTCTAATAGAAAAAGAATAAAAAATGAAAGACTGAACTCATCATCTTGGTACCTTAAGAGAGTCAGGCCAGCAGCATGGTACCTTAAGAGAGTCAGCTCAGCATCTTGCAACTTTAAGAGTGTCAGGCCAGCATCTTGATACATTAGGAGACTGAGGACAGCAGGTTGGTACCTTGAGAGAGTCAGCTCAATCGTTTGATACATTAAGAGATGCAGCTCAGCAATTGGTGAATTAAGAGAGTGAATGTCAAGTAGTTGTGAAGTATGCCTTTAATCCCAGCATTTGGGAGGCAGAGGCAGGCAGATTTGTGAGTTGGAGGCCATACTGGTCTACAGAGTGAGTTCCAGGACAGTCAGGGCTATCCAGAAAAACCCTGGCCCAAAAAACCAAAAAATAAAAAAAAATTGAAAAAACAAGAAAGAGAAAGTCAACTTATCATCTTGGTATCTTTAGAAAATCAACTCAGCAGCTTGGTTACTTCAGAGAGTCAGCCCAGTGGCTTGGTGCATTCAGAGAGTCAGCTCAGAATCTTAGTACCTTAAGAGACTCAGGACAGCAGCTCTGTACCTTTAAAGATTCAGGACAGCAGCTTTGTGCGTTCAGCGATTCGGGCCATCAGCTTGGTACTTTAAGAGAGTCAAGCCAGCTTCTTGGTACATTAAAAGGATCAGCTCAGTACCTTCTTATCTTAAGACAGTAAGGCCAGGAAGTGGTAATTTCATAGTCAGTGTCAGGCAGTGGTGGCCTTTAATCCAAGCACTTGGGAGATAGAGGCAGGGATATTTCTGTGTTCAAGAACAGCCGGGTCTACAGAGTGAGTTCCAGGAGAGACAGGCTAACAAAGAGAAACCCTGTTTCAAAAGACCAAAAAATATAAAAGTAAAAAATAAAGAGAGAGTCAGCTCATCATCTTGGTACATTAAGAGAGGCAGCTCAAATTGTGTTAAAAACTGCAGGGTATTGGTACAGTGACAGGTATGTAGATCAATGGAACAGAATTGAAGACCCAGAAATGAATCCACACTCCTATGGTCACTTAATCTTTGACAAAGGAGCTAAAACCATCCAGTTTAAACAAAAATAGTTTTTGCAACGAATGGTGCTGGTTCAACTGGAAGTCAACATGCAGAAGAATGCAAATTGACCCATTCTTATCTCCTTGCACTAAGCTCAAGTCCAAGAGGATCAAGGACCTCCACATAAAACCAGACACATTTAAAGGAAACTAGGGAGGAACCTTGAACATATGGGCAAAGGGGAGAATTTCCTGAATAGAAATATAATACCTATGCTCTAAGATCAAGAATTGACCAATGGGACCTGATAAAATTGCAAAGTTTCTGTAAGGCAAAGGACACTGGCAAAAGGACAAAATGGCAGCCAACAAATTGGAAAAAGATCTTTAACAACCCTACATCCGACAGAGGGCTATTATCCAATATCTACGAAGAACTCATGAAGTTAGAACCTAGAGAGCCAAGTAACCCTATTAAAAATGGGGTACAGAGCTAAACAAAGAGTTCTCACCTGAAGAATATCTAATGGCTGAGAAGCACCTAAAGAGATGTTCATCAACCTTAGTCATTAGGGAAATGCAAATCAAAATAACCCTGAGATTCCATCTCACACCAGTCAGAATGGCTAAAATCAAAAACTTAGGAGACAGCAGTTGTTGGCAAGGATGTGGAGAAAGAGGAACACTCCTACAATGCTGGTGGGATTGCAAGCTGGTACAACCACTCTGGAAAGCATTCTGACCGTTCCTCAGAAAACTGGGCATGACACTCCCGGAAAATCCGGCTATACCACTCCTGGGCATATACCCAGAGGCTTTCCCTGAATGCAATAAAGACACAGGCTCCACTATGTTCATAGCAGCCTTATTTATAATAGCCAGAAGATGGAAAGAACCCAGATGTCACTCAACGGAGGAATGGATTCAGAAGATCCAGTATATTTACACAATGGAATACTACACTGCAATTAAAAACAATGAATTCACGAAATTCCTAGGCAAATGGTCAGAACTTGAAAATATCATCCTTAGTGAGGTAACCCAATCACAAAAGAACACACATGGTATGCAGTCACTGATAAGGGGATATTAACCCAGAATCTCGGAATACCCTAGACACAATTCGCTTATCAATAGATTTCCAAGAAGATGGAAAGAGAGAACCCTGGTCCTGGAAATACTGGATGTAGTGGAATGCCAGGACAGAGAAGCGAGAGGGGGTTGAATGGGGAAAAGAGGGAGGGAAGTGGGCTTATGGGACTTCCAGGGAGGGAGGAAACGGGAAAGGGGAATGATTTGGAATGTTAATAAAGAAACTTTGAAAATAATTTAAAAAAGAGAGAAACAGCTCAGCATGTTGGTACTTTTACAGTGTCAGGCAAGGAGCTTGTTACTTTTAGAGAGTCAGCTAAGTAGCTCAGGAGAGCAGCTGGGTACCTTAAGAAAGACAGACCAGCATCTTGTTACTTAAGGGAGTCACCACCAGGCAGTGGTGGCACATGCCTTTATTCTCAGAACTTTGTAGGAAGAGGTAGATAGATTTCTAAGTTTGAGGCCAACCTAGTGTGACTGCCACGGCTACACAGAGAAACCCTATCTCAAAAAAACAAAAAATAAAAAATTAAAAAGAAATGAAAGAGATAGTCAGCTTTGTCTACAGAGTGGCAGGAAAGCAGGTCTACCACAGGACAAGCAGAGCTACACAGAGTAACTCTGTCTCTAATCAAAAAAGTTAAAAAAAAATAAAAAAATGAAAGAGAGAGTCAGCTCATCATCTTGGTAACTTATGAGAGTCAGGCCAGGAGCATGGTACCTTAAGAGAATAAGCTCAGCATCTTGTAAGTTTAAGAGTGTCAGGCCAGCAGATTTGTACCTTAGGAAAGTCAGCACAGCAGGTTGGTACCTTGAGAGAATCAGCTCAGTAGTTTGGTACATTAAGAGATGCAGCTCAGCAATTGGTGAATTAATAGAGTGAATGTCAGGTAGTTGGGAAGCTTGCCTTTAATCCCAGCACTTGGGAGGCAGTGGCAGGCAGATTTGTGAGTTGGAGGCCATACTAGTCTACAGAGTGAGTTTCAGGACAGCCAGAGCTACACAAAGAAAATCAGTCTCAAAAACCAAAAAAATAAAAATTAAAAAAAATAAAGTCACCATCTTGGTATCTTAAGAGAGACAGCTCAGCAACAAAAAAATTGTAGGTATCATGTACTGAATTTTGTGTTATGAAGAGGCCTCAAGATATATCATGTGAAGTCTGTCAATGGTTTTATGACAGCAAATGCATATTCAAACTATTCTAGAGGCTGACTATAAACTGCATGTATATTTGTAGGCACAAGCGCTGGGTGTGTGCTCTGAACCCGGGATGATTGTTCCTCTACCACCTTTTAGCTTCTGTTTGGTATTAGTAACTTCCTTGGAAAATCTTTTCTTAGAGAAGGTTTTCGTGCCACACATATGCCCTAAGTATGAACACAGCTATTTTTAAGCACATAAATGAAAAAAAGAGTAGGGCCTGTGGAAACAGGGACAGCTTGAGCCATTATTTTGAGTATGAAAATAAGTTGAAGCTTTTGTTTCTCAATTGTAGCTGGGGGTATTAGCTCAGTAATAGAACTTGTCTAGCATGTGGAGAATCCTTGATTCAATACTCTGACATCAGTAAAAGTAGCCTACAATTTTTTTTTTGTTGTTGTTGAAACACTTTATTCAGTGGTTTGGGGAAAGACTGCAGAAGTCCACGCTGTCTGCTGTCCTGCGCAGGGAAGTCCTTAACGATCTCCCCATCGGTAAGAGGCAGCATACAATTTTTGATTAACACATAATGATTCTAGGAGCTGGGCGGTTGCTATTTATGTGCTACAAATATCTTCTCTTGCATGAACGTTTGGGCAAGGATATATACTCAAACCAGTTCCAAACCACAGCAGGTAATAAGAGAATATTTGAAACTAGTGTTTTGGTTCATTACTGATTATGGTATGGAGATATGGATAATCACTTAAGAGTACTAGCTGCTTTTGCAGAGGATATGGGTTTAATTCCCAACACTCACACAACAGCTCACAATTGTCTGTAGCTCCAGGTCCAAAGGATCTGATGCCGCCTTGTGGCCTGTATGGATACCAGGCACACACATGGTGTACAGACATATATGCAGGGGGAAAACACTCATACACACAAAATAAAAAATATTTTTAAAATATTGTGCTTCCATGATACAATTCACTTTATCAGAGATTTATCACCAGTATTGCTTTTTTCAAAGAACTGCCATTTTGTTTTTACTATGAGATCCTGTTAATTGCAACTATCTATTTGCATGAATTCTATGAAATTGTTTTTTAAAATAATCATTTTATTGCAGATCAGGGTAAGGAAGAACTGCTTTGAAATAAATATTGGAGTTGTTGAGGATCACACAAGCAGTGTCTGGATTGCAACACTAATTTAAGTGAATGTGGACATCTGATTAGTACTTCCTAGGGGAGCCTAGCTTTATTTGTCCTATTCTTAGAGGTGATACTGAGGCAGGCACACACATATCCAAATTTCCTTTAGCTGGATAACATTTTGATATTTCACATGCTCTAAATGTCACCTTTTGGGAAACCTGACTTCATACCATGGTTTCTGACTTCTTGTTCTATCTGGTAACATACAACTACTCGATTTCCAATCTCTGAGTCATCTGTGACTGACAAGTTTCCCAAGACTCTAACATACATGGACTTAGGACATGGATTAGGACATAACATTCATAGTGATCTAATATAATAAATATTATAATATAATAGTTATTTTAATAGAACACAGTAAATGTATTCCATTTTTTACATATCAATAAAGAAGGCACATACTTTGCTTCTCTTACTTTAGAATAAGCTTGGTCCTACTATAAGCAAGCTCAATATTTTATGAACACATATTAATCGCATGTAATAATCAGTTTCACAATGGCATTTTCCTTCATTTATATAATGCATTTTGATCATATTACCCTCCATTACTTTCTCTTGTCCTTCCACTTCTCTCATATCCCCTTTTCTCCTCCAAGATACTTTCCATTTCTACTATTACAGATTGGATAAGGGGGATTTCAAGAGGCCCAAAACATCCCTGAGAATTAATAGACAAATTAACAGTAGTTAAGGGAGAGTGGCTCATAAGTCCACAACTCTTTCAAAGGGTCTCTGGGCAATTGACAGTTACTAAGAGAAGGAGAGACATTTTGTTCTAGGTGTAGCCATTGGAAATGTACTCATACACTTATATGGAACCTCTCATCCATGCACCTATAAGAAGCCTTAATGAAATTTATAGAATCACATCTGAAAACATTTTTATATATTTTAAAATCTTTGTAAATTTTCTTTACAAGGAAGTATTTGTTTGCATATCAGTCCATTATACATCAGAAAAATATGTATAATGACAATCTACACTCAGAAATGAACCTGCCTAGCATGTGATAGAAAATTTAGTGTTAATTTAAGGTACACTGAAACTTGTCTAAGTGACACATCTTTTTATATATATCTTATGCTTAAGGTTAAGTAGATTCTGTGTAGGAGGCAGAATAATATAATTTTAATTAAGTATGTGCCTACTTTATTGATACATACGAAATGGAATATATTTACTATGTTCTATTATACTAATTTATATGCTTAGAAATAAAGCTATCATTTTATTATTGTTCCACTATTTAATTATGTTATTATTCTGTCTTTATTAGTCATTTGAAAATATTTCGATTGTACTGAGCCTAGATGGAAAAGTTGTTTTTGTATCCCAGAATGTGTCACCTCTTCTTGGCCACTGTTCAGTAAGTTCTTGCAGCTTTTGGGAAAATGGATCATTCTGGATTATTGTTCATGAGTTATTTCTTTTTAGCCTCATATAACTCATTGGTGTCCAGCTATGCCTCTGTTGCATCATCTTCTCCACTAGTTTCAGTGTTAAGTCAATAAAAACCATCTGGGATTCCTGTAAAGTCTCTTATTCTCCCTGTGCCCTATCCACTTCTCTGATGTGTGTCTAAGATGAAGTCTCTGGCAGAAAAGTAAAACATGCTTCTTGTTAAGAGTCTCAGAAGATGGCACTGAGCAGGATAATTTCCTTTCTTCTTTTGGAATGACTGAGTGCCTGTGCTTGCATGCTTGATTTAAAGCAAGGCCTTGTCATTGTCATGTGAGCATTTAACAAATGACCTAATCTCTAGCCCTCTGAATTCTTTTTATATTCATTCCCCCTTTCTTCTACCAATGGAAGAATAGGTAATACCTCTTGGTATTTTATATTTCACATCAAATGTGTTGAATTTTTAATTTCTAACTATTCGTAAATTTAAAAACTCCTTTAAAAATTAACATACAAAATAATTGGGTTCCACAATGGCTTTCTTCTTTCTTCTTTCTTTCCTTCTTCTTTTCCTTCTTCTTTTCCTTCTTCCTCCCTTTCTTTCTTCTTTCTTTCTTTCTTTCTTTCTTTCTTTCTTTCTTTCTTTCTTTCTTTCTTTCTTTCTTTCTTTCTTTCGTTCTTTCTTCCTTCCCTCCTTCCTTCCTTCCTTCCTTCCTTCCTTCCTTCCTTCCTTCCTTCCTTCCTCCCTTTCTGTCTCAGAAAGACAAGGTAGTATACTATAGCTCAGCTTGCCCCCAAACTCCTTATGTAGCCCCATGTTTTTCTTGGACTGAGGGCATTCTATTTTATAAATGGATCAATGAAAACATTTTTAATGAAAATATAAGTGTTTCTTTGTAGTACAGGGGGGAGGGGTTGAATTTTTAACATCAAAATAAAAAGGCAAGATTAAAATGTAAATAGGTATTTGGACTTGAATGTGTGAGGAAGGTACAAAAGAGGAAGGATTCACATTGAAGAGTGAAAAAGGGCAGAGTCAGGGAAAGGTTTTCAGGCAGAATTGAATAGTCACTGGAAATCATGGCTGTGTGGAGTTTTCTCGATCACATTTACTTTCTTGGATCAACATTAGAGACAACACTATGAGTAAGCAGATGAGATTTTTTTCCAGACTCCTAGAGGGAAACAAGACAGGGTGAAGATTACAACATCTGTGGTCTCTGGGATGGTAGGGAAGGATCTGACTATTTGAGGGAGATAATGCACTGGAAAATTGTGGCCAGAATGGATTGTAACATGGAGTAATTGCTAGGAGGTAATGCAAACTGCCTGAAGCACGGCACCTATAGCCATAAATGGCATGGGCAGCACTAAACTCATATGGTAAGGACACAGGGTAGCCTAATGGTATTAGTATAGAAAGCAAAATCTGTTCTTTCTTCCTCTTCCCAGGAAGATCATATGGGGAAAAGTCTATTAAATCTTGTTCCTGATCAACAAAAGGATGAAGTATCTGAGAAGATCATTCTTAATCTTCCATTGGCAGATATAGGTATGTATACATGGCTTTGTTTTCTTTTTAATTTAATTTTTGAGCTTTGAGGACCAAGTAATAAATACTCAGCTGAACAATTTCTTGCTCTCTTATCGCTTAGTAAATTTTGAAAAAATATTAGTGTAGCTGCTGATAATATATTCATCTAAGTTTATGGCCTATAATTTCAAATGCTACATTTCTAATATTAAAATTTTATTTCCTCTGTAGAAATAGGGAGGACCTCATGGGCCCTCACTCTCAGATGAGGATTCCTCACCCTCAGTAGAGGAGCTCGAGAGAGCTGATGGATGCTGGGTGAGAATGAGGAGTGTTCTTTAAGGACATTGTCCCTGGCAGACTGACCATGCTCGAGCAGTGGTTCTCAACCTTCCTAATGCTGAGAACCTATAATATAGTTCCTCATACTGTGGTAATACCAAAAAAGTATTTTCATTGCAACTTTATAACTGTAATTTTGCTACTGTTATGAATGGTAATGTAAATATCTGATATGTACATGGTCTTAGGTGACTACTAGGAAAAGTGAGTTGTTCTATCCTCAAAGGGCTGAGAACTGTTGCTCTGGTGGAAGGATATGGTTATCACACATTGGAATTGTAATTTTTATTTGGAACACAAAGTTGGGAAAGACTGAGTAGATATGTGGCACTGAATCTGAGAGAAGTTTAAGGGAGTGTGACATGAACATGATAAAATATATCACATGCATATATGAAATTCTCAAAGAAACAGTAAAATTATTTTATTGAAAAATTATCCCCACCCTGTCTTATTCTTTACCCTAAACACTAATTACAGCAGCATTTCTCTAATTTTAGTAGTGTTATATATATATACCTGTATTTTATATTCTGGCTAGTGCCTTATTGTACAGATATAACAATGGTATCTCTGTGAGTACCAGCATTCATGGAAAGAAAATTGTGTTCCTTAAAATGTTGTCTTGACTAAGGAAGACTTTTATCGTTTGAAATAATCCATTAGACTACCTAACTTTATTCATATCTTGCTTTCTTTAGTGGGAAGCCTAATTGAGTTTTGCTGTTATGTAAGAAAAGGAATTGCCGGTCAGAGTGGCCAGGACAGATATCGTCATAGGACCAAAGACCAGGAGAGAGACAGATATGAGTATGTGAAATTCATCTTGTACCTACAGGATTCTTATGATGGTAAGCAATCCTGCTGATGATATTTACGTGATGTTCGTGTGTGTTGTATTCCCTGATTATTAGCATACTTATTCTTGTATTATCGTCAATTGTAAAATCTCTGATACTGCTACACTCACAATTTCTGGTTACATTAGACATTTAAAAATAATAGTGAAATGTATAAGGTGGGGTCATATAGAAACATGGATGACTATATTGGTGGAGGATATCTACTTTTACAAAATAAAATAATTTTTAAAACCTAATCAAAAAGGTTTAATGCACTGAGTAGCTTAAAGGGAACTCCATGAATAACTTGAATTAGTTATAGATGGATTTTGTGGTTTGTAAATCATACCACAGATTAGATTAACTGGAGTCTATAGATCTAACATCCTATCAAGGACCAATATATAGAATATAAACACTAAAGCTCTACATACTAACCAGAGAAAGAAGTCATTTCTCTAAAATTTTCAATAGATAAAATTTATGTCAGGTATGCTATGGGATCTGGTGTTTGAGTGTTATGAATTACAAGCTATATATTTAAATTTAATTGCTTCAGAACCATAAAACATCTAAGTTAATCAGAGTTAAGGTATATTTTGTGTTTCAGGTACTCAAATGCTTCTTAAAATATATCTCATGTTCCTTTCTTGAGTGTTAAAGGTGAAACATCATTTAAAATCACTTGGACAGATGCATGTATACACACACACACACACACACACACACACACACACACACACACACACATTTCTTTTAGAGACTCCCGCAAGAATCCATGAGGCAAAAGCCAAAGATTGACATCAGCACAAATTCACATTTGATTTTCCGTGTGAATGCCTCATATTTTGGTGGTGACCATCTGGGGAATCTGGGGAGCTTAGTTGGAAGGGAAGGAAGATGAGGAGAAAGCCATGGCTCAGAATCTTGAAAAATGCCAGTGAGGTGGAAAACAGCATTGGGATGTGTCAGTTCTCTGCCTGCTTGCTTAGCTAGTAGTATACCTTCTAATTTAATTGCCATTGTGTCTGTCACCCTTAGAGTCATTTGTATTTTTCGGAAACTATGGTCCTAATAGCAGAAATATTTGGTGTTCTGCTCCAAGGCTATTATGGGAACAACAGTACTATCTTATAGGAAACATTTCTGTTCTTCATACACCGGATGAGTCAGTGAGTATGCTGTATATTTCTCACATATTGAAGGACACATCATTTTCACTTTCAGCTACTGGATGTCAGTACACATACACTCAGTATTCAGGAAGGAAAAAATAAATTGTATATTTCTGTTACAAAGTGAGTTTTCATGTATCAAGGTCTCTGTCCTTCCCCCACCCACACCCTTAGGTAGTTGATTGTAAAGGCTTTTTACAGCTCAAGGGATAAGCTAGTTATTAAAATGCATGTGGCAGATCGAAAGTCCTTTAGTTTATGTTTTCAATAACATGTGATTCATTTCATGTGCTAGATATTGTGGTAAGTACCAGGGGAGTACATACAGGCAGCCAATATACAAAGCACTGATGACAGGTGTCACAAGAAAGTGAGTTGATGATCTGTGTTGAATAGGGTACCCCCAAGGATAACAAAGGCAATCTATACCAAGAGCACATTGACCTCAATTTGGAGAGGTGAAGGAATGAAAATGGATTATGTGACTCAAATAGGGGGAAAGAGGGAAGGGGATCGTGGAGACAGGCAGGGGATAGTACAGAACTTTGGTAGGGGATTGTACAGAACTTTGCTCACGGTACTAATGCACATAGAATTCAGGCCAAGTACACTGGAAAGCAGAGGGGGAATATAATCTGGACTGCAATCACTAGGCTGCTTTGTACGTGGAACACGAAGTATAAAGAAACAAGAAGGGAGGTAACTAGATGTGAATGACAGGAATCTGGACTAATTGTAGTCAGAGGGATGGAATCTCCAGGATTTGGAATAAAGGGATACAGGCAAACTATAGCATTGTAAACTGGGTAGTGTTTGCAGCCTAGGTAAAGAGTTCTGTTTGTCCTGTGGACCATGTTTCTATTTTGATGGCATAGTAGATCACATAGTAGATTCAATTTTAGGATAAACCACTTCTCCATATTGAAGACAGTGAGGAAAGTTGTATAGAGGAGAAAACTGAAGGAAGCTGTCTGATTTGATTGACTCATTCATTCTTCCTTCATACTAACCCTCTGGGATCTGAGTTCTATCATCTGCCACAAGAATGTAGACTTGAAAGTTATAGGGCTCAGCCCCAATATCTGTTTTCTCTTCTGAGAAAGAGAAAAATCTTGCTTGGCCCACCCACTAGTCTCCATCAGGGCACCAAGAATTCTATTTGTGTTTTCCTCCAGTTTTTCTCTCTGGGCCTCTAGGATATTGTTTCTATACCAGTTCATAGCCGTGCAGTGGTGGTGCGATATTTTGGAAAACAAATATCAAGAGAACAAAGATGGCAGTCAGAGGAGACTTTATACTATGCTGGTATAAAATAGCTAGCAGTGAACTGGAATCAAAGTGAAATTCCTAGATCTACTAGTGTTGGGCTAAACCACTGTATGTGTACACCTTATTTTCATACCTGTAAACCCAGTGTCTTTCTCAAACTGACATGACATTTGGATTAGTCGTAACTTGAATATGAAATGCATGCTATAAATGACAAGTTTTTCTAGCATATAGATACATTTAATTGCCAATCAGGGGGCTAGGAGAAGGTGTAATTCTGCTCTGTACAAAGCTGTAGGTTTAATTCTCAGAGATGCCAAAATGATAACTAATATGCTAATTTTTGCAGGCAGAACTTGTTAAGATTCAAACAGTTGTTATAGTTATTGACTCAGATGATGACAATACTATAAAATACTGCAGGTAAGTATCAGTGCTGTAAGTAATGTAGAGCTGAAACATTTTTTTCTGATAAGCCAAAATAAGAAATATTAGATAAGAATTTTAATGAATCTAAAAATGACCAATATATTGTTCTGAAACTACCTTATCATTAAATATAATTTATTGGTTTCCAGCAATATAAACACAGATGAATGATTTTTTACTTTTAATTTTTAAAATACTCAAATTATGTTTAAAACTACAGACTTTCCTTGCTTATCTGCCTATCTCTCTCACTTTTTTTTATTTTCTAAGTTTTTTTTATTTACATTCCAAATGATTTACCCTTTCCGGTCTCCTATGTCGCTGAAAGTCACATAAGGCCCCTTCCCTCCTTCTGTTCCCCATTCAACCTCCTCTCGCTTCTCTGTCTTGGTATTCCCCTTCATCCAGTCTTTCCAGGACCAGTGGTCTCTCCTTTCACCTTCTTGGAAATCTATTGATAGGGGAATTGCATCTTGGGTATTCTGAGATTCTGGGTTAATATCCCCTTATCAGTGATTGCATACAATGTGTGTTCTTTTGTGATTGGGTTACCACACTAAGGATGATATTTTCCAGTTCTAAGCATTTGCCTAAGCATTTCGTGAATTCATTGTTTTTAATTGCAGGGTAGTATTCCATTATGTAAATATACCACATCTTATGAATCGATTCCTCCCTTGAGGGACATCAGGGTTCTTTCCAGCTTCTGCCTATTATAAATGAGGCTGCTATGAACATAGTGGAGCATGTGTCCTTATTTCATGCAGGGGAAGCCTTTGGGTATATGTCCAGAAGTGGTATAGCAGGATCTCCAGGGAGTGTCTTGCCCAGGTTTCTGAGGAACCACCAGACTGATTTCCAGAGTGGTTGTACCAGCTTGCAATCCCACCAGCAGTGGAGGAGTGTTCCTCTTTCTCCACATCCTCGCCAACATCTGCTCTCTCCTGTGTTTTTGATCTTAGCCATTCTGACTGGTCTGAGATGGATTCTCAGGGCTGTTTTGATTTGCATTTTTCTAATGACTAAGGATGTTTAACATCTCTTTAGGTGTTTCTCAGCCATTAGATATTCTTCAGGTGAGAACTCTTTGTTTCGCTCTGTACCCCAATTTTAATAGGGTTACATGGCTCTCTGGAGTCTCTTGAGTTCTTTGTATATATTGGATATTAGCCCTCTGTCAGATGTAGGGTTGGTAAAGATCATTTCCCAGTTTGTTGGTTGCCGCTTTGTCCTTTTGACAGTGTCCTTTGCCTGACAGAAACTTTTTAATTTTATGAGGTCCCATTTGTCAATTCTTGCTCTTAGAATATAAACTATTGGAATTCTGTTCAGGAAATTCTCCGCTGTGCCCATATGTTCAAGGCTCTTCCCTAGTTTCCTTTCTATTAGTTTCAGTGTGTCAGATTTTATGTGGAGGTCCTTGGTCCACTTGGAATTGAGCTTAGTTCAAGGAGATAAGAATGGCCCAATTTGCATTCTTCTGCATGTTGAACTCCAGTTAAACCAGCACCATTTGTTGAAAAGGCCATCTTTTTTCCACTGGATGGTTTTAGCTCCTTTCTCAAAGATCAAGTGACCATAGGAGTGTGGATTCATTTCTGGGGCTTCAATTCTGTTCCATTGATCTACATGCCTGTCACTGTACCATGCAGTTTTTAACACTATTGCTCTGTAGTACAGCTTGAGGTCCAAGATACTGATTCCCCAGAAGATCTTTTACTCTTGAGAATAGTTTTAGCTATCTTGGCTGTTCTGTTATTCCAGATGAATTTTTGAATTGCTCTTTCTAACTCTATGAAGAATTGCTTTTGGATTTTTATGGGGATTGCATTGAATCTGTATATTGCTTTTGGCAAGATGGTCATTTTTATAATATTAATCGTGGTAATCCATGAGCATGGAAGATTTTTCCATCTTCTGAGGTCTTCTTCAATTTCTTTCTTCAGAGACTTGAAGATACAGATCTTTCACTTATTTGGTTAGAGTCACAACAAGATACTTTATATAGTTTGTGGCTATCATGAAGGGTATCATTTCACTTACTTGTTTCTCAGCCTGCTTATCCTTTGAGTATAGGAAGGCTACTGAATTGCTTGAGTTGGTTTTATATCTGGCCACTTTGCTGAAGTTGTTTATCAGCTGTAGGTGTTCTCTGGTGGAGTTATTTGGGTCGCTTAACTATACTAACCTATCGTCTGCAATTAGTGATAGTTTGAATTCTTCCTTTCCAATTTGTATCCCTTTGACATCCTTTGGTTGTCTAATTGCTCTAGCTAGAACTTCAAGTACTATATTGAGAAGATACGGGGAGGGAGTCGGCAGCCTTGTCTAGTCCCAGATTTTAGTGGGATTCCTTCAAGTTTCTCTCCATTTAGATTGATGTTGGCTACCGGTTTGCTGTAAATTGCTTTTACTATGTGTAGATATGGACCTCGAATTCCTGATCTTTCCAAGATCTTTAACATGAAAGGATGCTGAATTTTGTCATATGCTTTCTATGCATCTAATGAAATGACCATGTGGTTTTTTTCTTTGAGATTGTTTATGTAGTGGATTACATTGACGGACTTCCTTATATTGAACCATCCCTGCATCCCTGGGATGAAGCCTACTCGAGCGTGGTGAATTATAGTTTTCATTATCTATCTATCTATCATCTATCTATCTATCTATCTATCTATCTATCTATCTATCTATCTATCTATCTATCTATCTATCTATCTATCTATCTATCTTCTATCTTTCTCTCTCTCTGTCTATCTATCTATCTATCTATCTATCTATCTATCTATCTATCTATCTATCTATCTATCTATCATCTATCTATCTATCTATCATCTATCTATCTATCTATCTATCTATCTATCTATCTATCTATCTATCTATCTATCTATCTATCTATCTATTTATCTATCCATCTATCTATCGATAATCTACCTACCATCTGTATGTGTCTTTGCGTACACCACCAATTCCACTTCTAGCTTCCCGATCTGTGTATTTTAGTGTATGAAAGGAATCATTTAACTACTGTCTGTTGCATCATTTCCTAGATATGTCTAATAATGAACCTAGAAAAAATGACAGAAAAGAGCATATATATATATATATATATATATATATATATATATATATATGTGTGTGTGTGATTATGAGCCTAATTCTTGGAACCCACATGGCAGAAAGTGAGGCCTGATTGCTGAAAATATTCCTCTGTCCTCCACACAAATGACATACTTTAATAGACACACCCATACACTCTAAATGAATGAATGAATGAATAAATAAATGAATAAATGGTTTTAAAAATAGGACTGTTGTAAGCAGATATGATAGCTTTTTTTTTTCATGGAGCAAGGAGAATCAGTAGCTCACAATTATCCTCTGTGACATAACTTGTGATATAAATGCCAAACCTGTTTTAACAAGTAGAGATGAACATTGTTGGTGAATTTAAGGCAAAGCACAGTTGCCGCAATGTTTCATAATCAAAGTCAGCACCATTCACTATTCTTTGATATAATATTGGCTAAAAGACCTTTTGTAATGATTCAGCAGTGACTCATATCCTGCTCCATCCACACAGGACAATGGAGCAAAACATTCACTTGCTGTCAGGTGTAAAGATGTCTAGACAGGCAGTTGTGGCACCTATAATCCCAGCACTTGGGAGGTTGAGTTCGAGGCCAGCCTGGTCTACTGAGTGAGTTCCAGGACAGCCAGGACTATATGGAGAAACCCTGTCTCCAAAAACAAAACAAAACAAAACAAAGATATCTAGTGCAGGTCAATTTTTTTCTTATGTCTGTCAGTTTTTGTGTGAGAGAAAGTAGAGGGGAATAGGCAAGGGGGAGGAGGCTGAGGGAGAGTGAAATGGAGAACAGGAGAGAGAGAGAGAGAAAAGGAGGAGGAAAAAGAGAGGGAAAGGGAGGGAGGGGGGATTACTGGCTGATTTGGAACTCACTATGTAGGGCAGACTGTCCTCAAATTCACCGAGATCTTTCTGCCTCTGCCTCCCAAGTGCTGGGATTAGAAGAGTGGGCCACCGCTGTGCAGACTGCAAGACAATTCTAAAGCTAAAAATTGCCTTAAGCTTTGAAAAGAAACCCAGGCTTGGTTTTAAGACAGTTCTGCCAAGCCAAGTAAATTTAAGGTGAAAGATAGATTAATGTTTAAAGTACATGGGAGAACCGGAGGTCCCAGGCTATTTACTACCTTCAAAAATCCACGATTGGGAACAGATGGATAAAAAGTAACAATACTGTGCAGCGAAAGCACGGGTTGAATGTGGAGTGTCCTGAGATAGGCGCAGAAGTATGTACATTGACAGTCACTGAGTAGAACCATGGGCCTTT
Organism: Tokudaia muenninki; assembly: GCA_036184385.1. Taxonomy (NCBI): domain Eukaryota; kingdom Metazoa; phylum Chordata; class Mammalia; order Rodentia; family Muridae; genus Tokudaia; species Tokudaia muenninki. The sequence continues at coordinate 139,248 of BTHS01000676.1, forward strand.
ATTTCTGTAATATTATTTAGTTAATGTGCATTGTCAATATAGAAAGACTTTCATTTCAATGTCTCATGAGCATGGCAGTTTCTGACAATTTTTTCTTACTGTAAGTAATTGTCATGCTTAGAATAGTCCTTGTGCTTAGCCTGATTTTAAGTTGAACATCTATAAGTGGTTTAAAGTACCATTTGACTAAAATATAAGCAACCTTAAAAAAAACTGACATCGTTGGATTCTTTTATTATTTATTTCTCCTAACTTCTTCTATAGCCTTAATTCTAGAAATTCTAGTGGCCTACACTTCTCCTTTTTCCTACAGCCAAAATTCTTAGTGGTATTTCCCATTTAATTTGCCTAAAACATTAAGTAGCACATACTTGGCTTTTTTGTGTTTGAAGCCTAATTTGCATGTTGCAGGAACTCTGAGAAAACCCATCAGTGGCCACTGCCTCTTTGAGGCTTAGAATTCCTGACAATATTTTTAAGGACATGTAGAGGTGTGTGTGTTTGTGTGTGTGTGTGTGTGTGTGTGTGTGTAAGGATTTTGTGTTTGTTTTTCAATTATTAAAATATATTGTAAAAATATATTATTAATGTATTATTAAAATATATAGTAAAAATATGTTGTACAAAAGAGAGGGAGGGAATGGGGCTTATGGGACTTTCAGGGAGGGAGAAAATAGGAAAGGGGAAATCATTTGGAATGTAATAAAAAAACTTAGAAAATAATATATATACATCTATATATATATATGTATATATATACATATATATATATGTATATATATATATATGTATATATATATACATATATATATATATATTTAAAATATGTCTAAGGTTTGGCGGTCTGCTTGTTTTTCCTATTATGTCTGTCTTATCCCGTCTTGTTAGTGAAATATGTTATCTTATGTTGGAAATTGAGGTTGAGATTGTAGATGTTCAACCATCCACCTGGCAAATGCTGTTTGAATTAGCTCAGGTCAGGACATCCTCTAGCTCAAGCATAAGCACACACAGAAGAAGTGCAACCAGGAACAGAAGCTCCGGCGTGAGGACAAGAACAAGTGCTTCATCTACATCTCTTACACGACCAACACCAGTATCAAGTAGGAGCAACTAGTTATTTGCATGTGGTCTAAAAAATGGGATGACGTTCAAGGTGGTGGCAAGATTTAATATAAAGATAGTGCTCAGTTTATAATGGTGTGAAATCACAGGTGTTAAATACAAATTTTGCTCGTTTTCTGTAAATTTTTAGAGATGATGATTTCAGAGAAATAAAAGTAAATATCTCCTCACAGATTCAATCAAGCACTAGTCTTATACGTTCCAGAAATCCTGACTAGAAATGTGCAGATTCTTCTTCTTCCTATTGAATTCCAATTATTCACTTGCTTTTGGGGGGCCACATTTTACTATTTTGTCACAATCGGCTCTGCGCTTCCATCCTTAGCCCCTTCATCTGGACATGGGTGTGCAATAGATCCAAAATACTTTCAAGAGTCCCAGGACATGGAATTTGAAGTAGGTCCAGAATTCCTCCTTAATGACAGTCAAGAACAACAGGCCTCTCCAGAACAAGGAAACTGCGCTGAAGATGATGTGAAGAAATCCTTAGAAGACGCAAAGATCTCCAGTCCTAAAGAATGTGTAATTGATGAAGATTCTGCATGCCATGATGCTTCTTCAGATGATGATTGCTGTGTAACAATGGAAGATACTGAAAACAAGAAAGACCCTAAGATCCATAAACAAAGACATCAAAAGGCACCTGAGTCTGTCCCATCATGTCCAACCAAATCATTAAAGGCTGTGCACACAGAGGCTGTGGTGGAACCCATAGTATGCACAGATTTGCCGGTCCATTATACTGAGGTATATCTGAAAATCTTTCAAAATGCACTTTTTTGCACCTCTAACTTTGTCCAGCTTAAAATCACTTTGGTTATAGTTTCTAATATACTAGCTTTTCAACTATACAAGAATGTTTTGTGCTTCAGTAAATATTTGAAATAAGTAGGAAATTGAGCTGCTATGAAAATCCTGTATTTCTACTGGTCCTGATTTTCCTCATTTGTGGACAAACGCTAACCATCTCAAGAGAGGAAAGCTTTTCTGAAAACTTATACCAACTGTCCACTCAACAAACAGCAGCACAGACTAAGATGTTTTCCTCCTCAGGGCTGCATCTCTTCTCTCCTTGTTGTTATGTATTTGGATAATTGTTTTTTAAAAGATAGGATTCTTGAATGTATAGGATGATCAAGCAAGGAAATGAGCTTGTATCAGTTATGCAAAATTGTTTGTATCTCTTACTGATCCAAAAAAGCAGATAATCCATCCCTGATACCCAAGGAAATCTTCATACAATGAAAATATAAAAGATAGATGTTTCAGTTTAGCCCACGCAGTGTGACAATGGCAAATTCCTGAGCCGTGGTACTTTCATTTAGAAAAGGCCTTCTTGCTTTACAGGGATTTTTTTAAGGAAAAGCATGGACTACCAGAAGACCTTTATAATTTTGTGTCCTTACAAATTCAGACAAGGAGAACATATCGATTCCAGCGTCCATTTTTGGGGGAAAAGGTCTCCCAAATCTGTGGTCCATGAGTAATGACACAGGTCTATGATTTGCGTATAAGCAGATCCTTGTATAACGAATCATCTTCTTACACAGTTACTGAAGAGGAGGTATGGACAGTTCATTTTACCTTTATAACTGAAAGGACATTTCATTTTCATAAGAAGTTGGATTGCTTGGTTTACTTGGATTATCCTACTCCATATGGTACAATTGAGTTGCCCCAGAAAGTAAAAAATATCTGTGCAATGTAGACCTGAATACAGACTAGATGATATACACATGCTTGAGTGGGTGTTCTCGATTCTTAGAAGTCTGTAACCGAGGGCATGTCTGTGAATCGTATGCTAGAAAGCAGTCAGTAGTTCCTATAACCCTGTGTGCAGAGACCAGACTTTCATTATTTTTGAATTAATTTGAATGTTAAGTTCATTTCTTAAGGGTGGTGCTGCTTTTTAAGACATCAAATTACTTTTATGTTTATTTTTTGATGCATCAATAACTGCAGGAAAGGGAACGAGAACAATGTGAATATGAATTGGCCCAGCGTATTAAGATGCTTCGAAACTTGCCATATGAACAACCATGGAAGCAAGAAACTGGACAAAGACCTCGTGTATATAGTCCACTAGAGCAGGTACAGGAGTGGTCTGAGCCTGAGATGTCAAGAAGGAGGTGAATGGCATACCTGTATCATTTTACAATAACCCTGTTGGTTTGTACAGGTGGTGACTGTTATCGATGACTTGGAGCCACGTGCCATGGATACTTTTGGAAATGACAACTCTGAGCATTCAGGAAATGAGACACATAGGTAAGAGTCAGAATGAGTGGGAAGAATGGTGGAGGCTACTGCTTTTCCCCTTGTTCCTGACTGTAGAGTGCCTATCTGAGTGCCTACTGATAGAATAGGAGGATCGTTCAAACAGAAAGCCTAGACAAGACAGCCTCAAAACTAGAGAAAAACATAAACCTTGAAATCATTTGGCTTCATTGCTCATGTTCAGATTCTCAGCACAAGATGTTCATAGAGAAGACTTAATTGACCACAGCTGAGTAACTCCACAGTTTCATGTCCATTCTTCAACTTTCTGAAATGAAGGCATTGGCTGTGCAAATCAGGCAGGTACATGTAAGATGTTTGTTGCATGCTGTGAAGAGCCAATAATATAAAAACCTGGATCAGATTATATGTAGCATGGAGAATTTCTCATGAGACATCATACTTTGACTTACGTCACTGCTTGAAATTTCTTCTCTTACAGGTGACAGGAGAATCCTGTTGATCATGCTTCTTCACTTCTGCATCACTTATCGAGATCATGGCAAGAAATGACAGCATCACATCAAACATCATCAGCATCTAAGCAACCATCGGCAGCTTCATGTCAAACATTGACAGCATCATGTCAAGCATCTCCACCATCATGTCAAGCATCTGCACTATCACGTCAAGCATCTGCACCATCACATGAAGCATATGCACCATCATGTCAAGCATTGGCTGTGTCACATCAAGCATCTGCACCAACACATGAAGCATATGCACCATCATATCAGGCATTGACTGTGTGACGTCAAGCATCTGCACCATCACATGAAGCATATGCACAATCATGTCAGGCATTGGCTGTGTCACGTCAAGCATCTGCACCAACACATGAAGCATATGCACCATCATGTCAGGCATTGGCTGTGTCAAGTCAAGCATCTGCACCATCACATGAAGCATATGAACCATCATATCAAACATTGGCTGTGTCACGTCTAGCATCTGCACCATCACACGAAGCATATGCACCATCATATCAGGCATTGGCTGTGTCACATCAAGCATCTGCACCATCACATGTAGCATATGCACCATCATGTCAAGCATCGGCTGTGTCAAGTCAGGCATCTGCACCATCATGTCAAGTATTGGCTGTGTCACATCAAACATGGGCAGCTTCACATCAAGCATTGTTGTCACAACAAGTATTGGCAGCATCACGTCACCCATCAACAATGTCTCATGTAAGTGCTTCTCAAGCATTTGAAAGTTTTGACTTAAAAATACCTGGCCTGGAATCCTCAGAAAAATTTATGCAGCTATAGAATAATACCATGGGCCCTGTTACAGAGCATCATCATTTAGTAAAGGTCCATTCTTGGGTTTACAGCCAAAGAGAGAATCAGTATTATACAATTGAGATATTCTATAGCATTTTTATTTTGAATTTAGAATGATTCTGGGCCACTGTTTCATAAGGGTAACACCCCAGACATATAGTCTGTGTTTGCAATGTAGGCTTGAAGCATTATCAGTTTGAGGAAGTTTCACATGTAGAACTAACTGCTGAATAAAACCATTGTCTACTGGGATCTGTATATAACTGAGTTAGATGGATGGTTCTCAAGTAAAATCCTACTTTCTGTATTCCCCACCACAGATTACCTAATGAAAGTACTCTAGCCAAGCATTTAAGTTTACCACTTTCCTCCTCCCCCCTCTTTTTTTTAGAAAGCCTCTTCTGACAACCTAAGATAGAACATGCCATGCTTTCCGCCCCTTGGACAAGATTACATTGGTTGCTTTGGGGTTGAAGAGGACAACAATCCTCGCCCATGAGGGGAAGCTGAAGCTGAAGACAGACCTCCATGGTCTGTGTGGGAAAGGGACATGCAAAATGGGCAGAGTCCCTTGAGAGGAGAGGTTGGTTGGGTTATATTTCTTTTCTTGCAAATTAAGTTTGTAGTTATTCTTTAGCATAGTGAGTTTGTTGGAAATTGTGCTGCAGCAGTAGACTGTTACATCTAACTTGGTGTGTGATAGCAAGAATTAACTGGCCCTTGCTTGCCCAACACTATTTTGTGTATATGTATATCCATATGTGCTTTCCTTTTGGCAAGCTGACTTTAGTGGGAAGAATGTCAGGGTCCTATATATTTTTCTTGACAAAATTAAAGATACCACAGAACTATGCAATGCAGGGTGGAAAAGCAGTTCTATCATGCCCTGTCCCCAAATTCTGGGGCCTCGTTTTGTTTGGCTGGTGGTGGTGGTGGTTTTTTTTTTTTTTTGATTTATTTTTACCTCTCCTCTGTAGCCCCATGATACTTCATAACCTATGTTAAGTGGGTATCCAATTGTGAAAAACTAATATCTGTTCAAAAGGGTATACATCTTTACTTAATAAACACTACACTTTACTACGGGTGTTGTGTTTGGGTGGTTGACTTTGATATCCTAGGAATATGACTGACTTGGTGAACCATGCTTATGTCACAATGAAGAGTCCATGTTCTTGAGCTAAACATAGCAGGCAATACATGTTTTTAAGTTGGTTTGTTTTTATGTGTGCTGTCTCCACCATACTTTTAGAGTAAACATACCAAGGAAACAACCAAGAGTAGTCTGACATGCCTCCAAGCATATAGTTTGTATTAGAAAAGTAATGTTTCTGTGCTCCCTAAATCACTGGGATCCTTAACCTCCAATGGAGATGAGGTCTTGGAGAGGTGATTATGGTTCTGAGAATAGGAATATGCCAGTGGCATTTGATAGCTACTTAACCACCCTGGTACCAGAGTGACTTTAGAGTTCCTTTTGGCTTCCTAGATATCACTTATACTTCTCACAATCACAGGTAAAACTCTGCATTTGGAAAGTGACTTTAGTACTTTGGTCTTCTGCTGCAGAATAGGACAGGGGAGAACACTTTACTCACAAAGTACAGGACTACTGTATGCCGCAGTCAGATTGAACATGTCTCAGGGAGAGACATTGGGAATCCCAGGAGCCCAGAGGCCACCTGTGGGGATAACTGTTTTAATTCACTGTTTAGATTGTGACTGTTCTTGATGGTAACCTCCTCAAGCAGCCCTGGGACATTTGAGCACAGTTGCCCTCACATTGTTAGGTTGTTGGGTAAATGCTGAGACATGTTGAGTTTCTTGGTTTGGCTGTTTCCCTTGCTTCATTTTTTTTAAATTTAATTTTATTTTCTAAGTTTTTTTATTTACATTCAAAATCATTTCCCCTTTCCCTTTTCCTCCCTACCCGAAAGTCCCATAAGCCCCCTTCCCTCTCTCTTTTCCCCATTCAACGTCCTCTTGTTTCTCTGTCCTGGCATTCCCCTACATCCAGTCTTTCCAGGACCAGGGGTCTATCCTTGCATCTTCTTGGAAACCTATTGATATGCGAACTGTGTCTAGGGTATTCCGAGAATCTGGGTTAATATCCCCTTATCAGTGACTGCATACCATGTGTGTTCTTTTGTGATTGGGTTACCTCATTAGGGAGGATATTTTCAAGTTCTGACCATTTGACAAGGAATTTCGTGAATTCATTGTTTTTAATTGCAGAGTAGTATTCCATTGTGTAAATATACCACATCTTCTGAACCCATTACTCCATTGAGGGACATCTGGATTCTTTCCAGCTTCTGGCTATTATAAATAAGGCTGCTATGAACATAGTGGAGCATGTGTCCTTATTGCATGCAGGTAAAGCCTCTGGGTATATGCCCAGGAGTGGTATAGCCGGATCCTCCGGGAGTGTCATGCCCAGTTTTCTGAGGAACCTCCAGACTGCTTTCCAGAGTGGTTGTGCCAGCTTGCAATCCCACCAGCAGTGGAGGAGTGGTCCTCTTTCTCCACATCCTCGCCAACAACTGCTGTCTCCTGTGTTTTTGATCTTAGTCATTCTGACTGGTGTGAGATGGAATCTCAGGGTTGTTTTGAATTGCATTTCCCTAATAATTAAAGATGTTGGACATCTCTTTAGGTGCTTCTCATCCATTACATTTTCTGTTAATCCCCAAGGCCTACACCCGATACTTGGTACCGTTGCAGCACGGGCACCTTCAGTATGGCTTATTGCCGTCTTGGCTAGGGTTGGAAAGGGCAGATGCCATATGTCTTCACCACCATCTTTGGACTGCCACGTGGCTGGCAACTCTCTTTGTTGGAGGGGATGAATGTCCTATGGTTTCACTACTATCTTGGTTAAGGGCAAGCCTGTGGCCAACCAGGGAGACAACAGGTCTCTAAAGATACATTTAAATTTTGATAGGATTTTTTATGTTAATTACTTCCTGTCTTAAAAAACGAAGTTTATAAGAGATAGGATTTAAAGGCAATGCATGTTTAATGAGATATTAAAATGGAACTTCCTTGCATTCATATACGAGAGCACACTTTGCTGGTAGTCAAACTTTGTAACCTAAGTATCACTTAGATGTTATTGATTTTTGAGACAATAGGTGTTTTCACTTTTGGAGATTTGTTTTGCCTTATACAGATTATGCTTGTATCCTCTGTCTTCACTCTTGAAATAATAAAGGTACTTCATTCTAACATTACTAGAGCCCACAGTTGATATAAGTTAAACTTTTTAAAGAGGAAATTTTGGAGTTCTAAAGAAAAATTTTAAAACCCGGATATTTGTAAGGACCAGCTTTTAAGATATTTAAGTTTATGATGTTCAGACATTTTAAATTTATAAGATACTTTGTTATAATGTCTTTATTAATATGTGATCTTTAAAATAAATACAAGTTTAAAAGTTAGATCTACACCTATGAGCACCAAATATCAAAGAACACTTTCATAGGGGTAGCCTAGGGTAGCCTGCATGTTTACATTACAATTCATAACAATGGCAAAATTGCAGTTGTGAAGTAGCAACCAGAAAGATTTTCTGGTTGGAGGATGGCCACAACGTGGGGAACTGTTGAAAGGTTTCAGCATTGGAAAATTCCTAATGGCCCAGGCGCATGGTGTTTGTTCTCATCTTGGAAACAAAGTCATCACTACACAATGGTAGTTCCAAATTAATGCTTGACTTGCAAAGAAACTTTGAAGAAATTATTAGAAAATGAATTAGAGCCAACACTGGTATCCTGAGAAAGAAAAAACTATTAGAGTTATGAAATAAGTTTTGCACATTTGAGAGTGGTTCCTGGATAAGCAAGTATAGAATATGTAAAATATTATATTAGTAAAACTAAGTCAAAACACTGGGACTCTTAGAAGACTCATTGTGTGCAATGTGTAGAAGCAGAAAACTAGGAGAACTGCTGAGTTAAGCTTTAACTTGACTCCTTTTGGCCACTGCCTTGCAGCTTTTCCCATGCCATTTATCATTAGAGCTTCACAAGTAAATCAAAGTATCTGGCCTCAGAGCTCTTAGCTCTGAGGTATAATAAGTTAAAAGGTAAAGTTTAGATGATAATAATGTTAAGTTTGCAAGTATTATTACTTTGCCTATAGGCCAGGGAATATGGAAGCTTGGAACCTTGGGGAAAAATTGTAATTCTTGATTCTTTGTAGGTTGTGGTTATTCTTTTGAATTTGATTTGGCAATGATTACAAAATGTCTTTTTATCTGTTTTTGGAATAACAATAAAAGAAGGGGAGAGAGTGAGAGGGAGAGCGAGGGAGTAGTATGTGAAGTGAATATGGAGAGCAAATGAGGGGGGAAGAGAGAGAGAGAGAGAGAGAGAGAGAGAGAGAGAGAGAGAGAGAGAGAGAGAGAGAGAGAGAGAGAGAGAGAGAGAGAGGAATGAGAAAATTTTGTGCAGAGTGAGTGGAGAGGGAATGTGAAGAGTGAGTCAAGAGAGAACGTGAGGTGTGGATGGAGAATGTGTTTGTGAGTGAAAGGAGAGTGCATATGGTGTATATGTGAGATTTGTGTGAGATGTGTGTGAAGAGTGTGCAGAATGAACGGGGAACACACCGAGGTGTGTTTGAGTGTGAGAAACCAAGAAAAGCAGAGTGCGCAGGAGAATGCAGAGTGTGTGAATTCTCAAACTGTGAGAAAACGAGTGAGAGAGAGTAGAGACTGAGAGAGAAAAGAAACTTTAAGCCTCGAAGAATTTTCTGTCTGCTTTGACCCCAAAAAGTAGATTGTGTATATTTATTATGCACCTTACAGATATTCCTGCTTCTAGTTGAGAACTCATATCCTCCTATCCTTCCTGCCTGGAAGGCTCCTGTCCCAGGCTGCTCCTAGGTTCCTATGTCCTGTGTTTTCTTGGTGTGTCCCTCTGAGCAGCAGGGGCAGCTTTGCCTGTGCTCACAGGCTTGTCTGCACTCCTTCTCTCCATACCCAAATTCCTCCCAGAGGGAACTGGTCTCTCAGAAGTACTGACACACAGGCTTGCAGGATGGACAAGCCACAGTCAGAGACAGCAAGAACTGCTAACACCAGAGCTATCCAAATGGCGAAAGGCAAGGGCAAGAACATAAGCAACAGTAACCAAGGCTACGTGGCATCATCAGAACCCAGTTCTCCCACCACAGCGAGCCCTGGATACCTCAACACACCAGAGAAACAAGACTGATTTAAAATTACATCTCATGATGATGATAGAGGACTATAGGAAGGACATAAATAACTTCCTTAAAGAAATACATGAGAACACAGGTAAAAAGGTAGAAGCCCTTAACGAGGAAACACAAAAATCCCTTAAAGAATTATAGGAAAATACAGCCAAACAGATTAAGGAATTGAATAAAACCATTCAAGATCTAAAAATGGAAATAGAAACAATAAAGAAATCACAAAGGGAGACAAACCAGGAGATAGAAAACCTAGGAAAGAGATCAGGAGTCATAGACACATACATCATCAACATAATGCAAGAGATAGAAGAGAGAATCTCAACTATAGAAGATGCCTTAGAAAACATTGACACAACAGTCAAAGAAAATACAAAATGCAAAAAACTCCTGATCCAAAACATCCAGGAAATCCAGGACACAATGAAAAGACCAAACCTAAGGATAATAGGTATAGAAGAGAGTGAAGATTCCCAACTTAAAGGGCCAGTAAATATCTTCACCCAAATTATAGAAGAAAACTTCCCTAACCTAAAGAAAGAGATGCCCATGAACATACAAGAAGCCTACAGAACTCCAAAGAGACTGGACCCGAAAAGAAATTCTTCCCATCACATAACAATCAAAACACCAAATGAGGAAAAGAAAAACTATTAAAAGCAGTAAAGGAAAAAGGTCAAGTAACATATAAAGGCAGACCTATCAGAATTACACCCGACTTCTTACAAGAGACGATGAAATCTAGAAGATCCTGGGCAGATCTCATACAGATTCTAAGAGAATACAAATGCCATCCCAGGCTACTATACCCAGAAAAACTCTCAATTATCATAGATGGAAAACCCAAGGTGTTCCATGATAAAACCAACTTTACACAGTATCTTTCCAGAAATCCAGCCCTACAAAGGATAATGAATGGAAAACTCCAACACAAGGAGGGAAACTACACCATAGAAAAATCAGGAATCTTCTTTCAACAAACCTAAAAGAAACCAAAATATCAGGAAGAAACAATCACTATTCCTTAATATCTCATAGCATCAATGGACCCAATTTCCCAATAAAAAGATAAAGACTAACAGACTGGACATGTAAACAGGAGACAACATTTTGCTGCTTACAGGAAATGCACCTCAGTGTCAAAGACAAACACTACCTCAGAGTAAAGTGATTGAAAACAATTTTCAAAGCACACATTGCACCTCACACAATCATAGTCGGAGACTCCAACACCTTGCTCTCATCAACAGACAGATCATGGAAACAGAAACTAAACAGAGACACAGTGAAACTAACAGAAGTAATGGACCAAATGGATTTAACAGATATCTATAGAACATTTCATTATAAATCAAAAGAATATACCTCCTTCTTTAACTTTTTTCATAGTCTACACTTGTCACAGCAGATTTTCATGTGGCGGGGATCACTTGTGGACTGACAACTGCTGAGCTCTGGACTTTGCTGAAAGCTGATGTAAACCTGTTCAGCTTATGTGAGTACTTTCTGTCTTAAGCTGGCCCAGCTAACCAGATGTTTCTGATAAATGCCCCATTACCCAGCCTTTGACTAACCTTTCAGACTTCCTAGGCCCTGACAATGATGCCCTATTTTCAGTTTTACGTGGATACAGAAGATAGATTTTTTTTTTTCTTGCGCCACTGACAACATAAAGGGCTAAGTCAAAAGGAAAGTCCCTGACATAGGGCACAAAACTGCTACCTATGATGCCAACTGGCATACCAAGAAAGTGGGCCCAGATTTATTAACTGGTGAATTAACTGAACTAGTTCTACAGTATGATGGGACATATGCAGAACAAAGAGGTTTTACATGGCTTTAAGAGAAAATTGTTATTTCTATACAAATCATTTGGGATCGGGAATATAATCTGGCAGTACTAAAATTATTACAAAACTGGAACCTGAGATCAAATAAATGACTGGTACCCTCTCAATTTCCAGATTTCTTCTAGATAGTAACTCTGTTGTCAGCCATCACAGGGCCTTTGCTCCTTCTGCTAGTGCTAATTACTTCTGGTTCTTGCATCATTAATACAACAACTAAATGAAAATTCCTATCTAGTACCATTAATCTGATGGGGTTAGGATCCAAATATAAACAAGTCCCCATCACACAGTCAAGGATATAATCCAGGATACAACTAAAGGTGGGAATGTTAGACCTGAATTTATCCTATAAGCTCCACCTGCCCAAGGACCAGCTATCTGTAAGAACACTGGACTTTGTGTATCTGCTGTTAGTCTGCCTCCTTCATAGTGTACTTGGAATTCATCCTCTCCTGTCTATTTCTGCAATAACTACCTTTTAATTTCTTTAGTTTTACAGGCATGAGCCACCACAACCAGCCCAAAGTATCAAGCTTTTAAGATCACAATGCTTAGTGGCATGGTCCTGTCTATAAATCCATCAACTCAGGAGAGTTAGAAAGAGGATCACAAATTCAAATCTTGACTGAGCAACTTAATCAGACTCTGTTTCTAAAGAAAAAGCAAAAATGGAACTAAGAATACAGTTCAGGGTTAGACTGCATGTTTTAAGGTCTTGGAGCTAATATGCAATACATAAAATAAATTAAAAAATACAAAAGAAAGACTGGACATAAAATAACTAGCATCTTTATGTCAGAACACACACACACACATAAATATATAGGTATATATATATATATATATATATATATATATATATATATATATATATATATATACCTATATTTCCTTTGTTGCTAAAATCACACATTACACTTGACATTTAGATGTCATCTTCATGGGCTAGAGATTTCTCCTCTCTTCCTTTTAGCTCTGTCCTGTTGGCTTGCCACACCTTGGTAAATCTGTTTACATCTCTTTGGATAGTAAATATGGAGAGGAGTGAGTAACACTTTTGATGGAAAAGGGGTAGTTATAGAATTTCAAGAATGATGCAGTACATGGTGGAAGAGCCCTTTTCTACTTTGCATGATGTTATGGCTTTGATATCCATGCTCCTAGAGCTTCCAGAATATGGTATTTGATATTGTTTTCCTATTTTCATTTCTCTGTCTTGGATTATAAACCAATTTCAATTCTCTTCCTGTAAACACATAATTTTTCAGCTTTACAAAATGATATTCCATCTTGGTGCTCAAATCTATTTTCATTTGTTTGTAATTTTTACTAGTGTTATATTAGTTGTACAAAACAAAACATTGAGTTTCCTTCCTTCCTTCCTTCCTTCCTTCCTTCCTTCCTTCCTTCCTTCCTTCCTTCCTTCCTTCTTTCCTTCCTTCCTCCTCATCCTTTTTTTCTGAATGAAAGTTTTCACTCTGAAGCAAAAGTGACTTAGAGTTCACAGTGTACTTCAAGCTGACCTCAAACTTGTGGTGATCCTCCTATATTAGCTTCTTGAGTACTTGTATCATAGATATGAGCCACTGACTCCAGTTTAACAGTGGGTCTCAATATGACATTTTATATGCATGTACAGTTGATTTTCTTCATATTAACCCCATTCCCCTTTCTTCTGTATTAATATTCTTGTCTCAGAATGCCACTGGTTGGCTTTCCCCGTTCTACTTTTTTGTGCTCGTTTTCTTTGAAAAACATTGAAAGATAATTTCCCCCAAACTACACAACTTTGAAAGTCTTAGTATACCATTTCTGGGTATTTTGTTTGGGAGGAACAGGACTATAGTTTTGTTAATTTTAAAACCCAAGAATCTGAAATATTTCATCCCTCTACCCATGTTCCCTGTTTTCTGAGTCCCCTGGAGCTATCAGAATTGTCCTGAGGAGCCTGCTATACCCGGCGGACCTCCATTCTACTGCCACCTCTCCTCCTACCTTCTTCATACCTTCGACTCTTGAACTATACAGATCCAGAACCATACAACCCAAGGATACCCATCCTCTTATACCTACTACAACAGGAATATTCAGGAACCAAAGACATCCATATAGCTAAAGGTTCTCCAGTGAACACAATCAATAAAAGTCAGGGCAATATGTCACCTCCAAAGCACAGGTATCCTTCTACAGCAAGCCCTGGATATTCCAACGCAACTGATGGACAAGAAAATTACCTTAAATACGATCTTATAAAGATGACAGAGGCCTTTAAAGAGGAAATTAATAAATCCCTTAAAGAAATACAGGAAAATACAATAAAAAATTTGTAGGTCTTTAACGAGGAAACAAATTAATCCCTTAAAGATATACAGGAAAATATAAATAACCTGGTGAAGGAATGAATCAAGCTGTGCAAGACCTTAAATTGGAAATAGAAGCAATAAAGAAAACACACGTGGAGGGAATTCTGGAGATGGAAAACCTGGGGAAGATAACTGGAAATCAGATGCAAGCATCACCAATAGAGTACAGGAGAATGAAGAGAGAATATCAGGCATAGGAGATACAATAGAAGAAATTGATCTACTAGTCAAGGAAAAGGTTAAATCTAAAAAAAAATTCCTGACATAAAACATCCTGGAAATTTGGAATATGATATAAAGATCTAACCTAAGAATGATAGGAATAGAAGGTGAAGAGTCCCAGCTCCAAGGCCCAGAAAATATTCTCAACAGAATCATATGAGAAGACTTTCCCAACTGAAAGAAAATTATGTCTCTCTCTCTCTCTCTCTCTCTCTCTCTCTCTCTCTCTCTATATATATATATATATATATATATATATATATATTTATATATTACATTTATAAATATATATATTTATATATTTATATAATATATTTATATTTATATATATATAACTCCCAGTAGTCCCCAGGCCTTTGAGTCATTGCATCACAAGCTTGTCTATGGCAAGAATTCAGAAGACCACCCAATATCCCCTTGTGAAAATGAAGTCTTCCCAAACCTATGGAAAGCTGACTTCTGTTGCTTTTAATTCATGGAAGAGTGGGTCTTCCTCCACAAATGCAAAGACTTTGTCTCCAGCATGCAGGGACACAGCACCAATTACATCTGTGCTGAAGAAGACACAGTTTTTGATCTAGCCATAGTCATTCCCGAAACTCGTCACAGTGACCTTTTCAACATATGTGTTTGGTTCACCTGGGAATAGGGGACACCACAGGTGCCATGAATTACTCTCCAAAGCAAATGCCCACTCCAAATAATCCTCCCATGGGATGATACAGTTCAGTCCATATCCTTCTACAAACAGTGCTTCTGATTTGGGGAGCACATGGGGAGGACTGGAAGAACTATGGGGCTTCTCTCTGTAGGATTCTTAAGGCAGAATGTCATTGGCTTTGCCATGCTCTTCAGAGGAGGATCCCAGTGAAGATCCTGAGCTGAGACCCAGATAGCCTTGGTTATAACTCCAGTGTCCTTCCCTGATGGTCTGCATAACCCCAAGTAAATTTCTTAAAGTCTATGTCCACTTTTGCAATCGGTGTCTCCTGATTTCTCTTGTGCACATTAACCAGCACATACATGATGACTCCTTGGCAATTGTGAGTGTCTGGTACAACTTAGAGATCAAATGCTATTGCAATCACTGTATCTATGGGTGGACACTATTTATGGGAACACAGTCACTGTAAAGTGTTACCTAACAAGTTCCCATGGTGAGATGCAGCAGGTAGGGATTTTATGGACTCATCAGAGACAGGCCTGTGAGCACAGGTATTCAACCCTGCTACTAGGGAGAATAACAGAGAACAATGACATGTTCAAGACCTTCTTAAGCTTCAGATCAAGACTGAGGCCGTCCTGGGCAACAGCATGAGTCCTTGAGTCTCTCAATGTGAAGAAAGGAACTAGAGTGAGGCTGACCTAGAGCAGGAGACTCTAGTTTCCATCTCCAGCATAACAATCAGATAACTCGTGAAATGAATTTGTATTTGTCAGACTAAGGATCACCCTGTGGCACTAAAGAGGCCCAGGACTCTTTCTTTATGCAGTTTAGGTTGGCATCAAACTTGTGACCCTCCAGCCTTCACAGCCAAATGGCCGTAGGATTGGCATGGCAAGATTAGGGCTTATCTGGAAGTACTAGTCATGAATATTAACCACACACTTGACAAAAAGAATCACCAGACACACATTAGAATGGCTTCAGAGTTTGGATGCCATCCACCTCAGGAAAACTTGCGTTTTCCTAGACTCCCACCAACCAACAGGTCTTCTACCAATTCTGTTTGAGGACTGACTAAATGTGAGATCCGCCTTGCAGGGAACAAAGCGAGTTGGGAGAAAGCATGGCCCCTGAACATCCACCCACGACAAAGAACTTGGATTGACTCCATTCTTGCCTCCAGAACCAAGTTGGAGTAGAAGCAAGCTGAAATCTGTGTTCTGTGGAAGAGTGCTTCCCTGCTCCTGGAAGTAGAAGAAAGACTCTCAAGGGCCTTTTGTATCTCAGATCATAACTTCCCACATTGGCCCACCAGGAGAATTTGGGAGAGGGTCAAATTCACCCAACTCATGGGTACCTGGGGACACCCTCCAGCTCAGAAGCCACTGAGGAGAGCTGTAGGCCTGATCTAACACCTCCATGCCCTCCCCCCAACTCGCACAGCTGAGTTCACAGTTCACAGCTAAGGAGGGTCTTTCTGAGGTGTTTCACACAAAGAAAACTAGTACATCAAGGAGTACCTTCTAGGTGTGTTCGCTCTCTTTCCACAGTTTCAATCATCAACTGAAAGTAGTGCACGACCCTAAGCAACGCCCTGACTCAACGTCTGGCACCAGAGTCAGGGAAACTGCTGCAGCAGGAGCATGAAGGCTTAGATCTCCTGAGCCCCATGGTGCCACCCCTTGATTTCCTGCCGAACGCCTGCGAAATGGTACCTGATGACTACTGGGCAGCCCTTAGGACAGCCAGGCTCATCTTACCACACCAGCAGCTCAGTGGGAGTCCCTTCCACAGCCTCTCCTGAGAGCTTGGTAACCAGTGGGCATTGTTCTGCAAACCAACCAATGGGAGCGCAGCATGAGCTCACAATGCTCCCCTGGCCAATGGGAGGCTTCAAGAGGAGAAATATGGGTCCTCCTATGAATCTTGTCCCTAGCATAGGGAGAACATATAAATGAATGGTACGGTGATCCCTGGAGTGTTCACTGAGTGATAGAAAGAGAGTGTTGCTCTGTTTCCTGGAGGACTAGAATTCTGGCTTAGGCACCATAGACGCATTGTGTCTCTAGGTGGACAAACAAAATCCACTATGCGTTCAGAATAAAAATTGAACATTACGTGGTTAGACAGTGTTCGACAGGGAGTTTCTGTGGTAGCGTAGAGGGCAGCAGTGATAGTGTTGGAATTGCTATGAATATGCCAGGTAGTGTGTGGCAGTACTCGAGGGTGCATGGATCCTGGATGTAGTTCACATTGGGGGCCTGTGCCTTGATTGTGATGGGGGTCCTTGAGTAGCTCACAACCATCTTCAACATGGGCTGTTCAAGCTAGAGCTCCTTTGAAGGATAGCAGTCCTGCATTTTCATAGAGATTCCTAATACTCATCACAACCACACATTCACCCTTAGTCTTAGTATGCAAGACATCTGATGGAACTTTACCCATTCCTTCATCAACTAACTCCCCTAACTAATTCCAAGGCTCTAACATAGAAGCAGTGAATAAAGTAGACAAGAGACTTGACCCTGGAGCTTTAATTTCCTTAGAGTCTGAAGAAAGCACACTAGATAATAAGGTTGACTAAAAGAAAAGAAGGCCCACATTGGCAAGTCCTCAAAGCTGATACATAAATTCCCTTCAGAAACGAGGTTTGATAAAACAATAGCACTTCAAGGACATGATTGAGTCGGGATATGGAATGGAGAGCATTAGAAGGGGTGGAGGAGGAATCCATTGAGAGCAATAAGCAGAGGGAAGGCTTCCCTTTAAACCCAGAGAACTGCTTCTTTAACTATGAAAACATGCTGGACTGGATTAAGGATGAGAGTGTGCTGACCATGGGGTAAATGCATGTCATTCCTGCACTTTCTATGCGGGACCAGAATGATCTCTGTGATTTGTGGCCAACACAGTCTATGTAGTGAATTCCAGCCAAGCCAAGACTTTGAAGTCAGACACTGTCTTAAGAGGCAGAGAAGATGTCCATAAATGAGAAAAGGGTAGCAAGAGAGAGAGTGCCAACAGGAGAGAGATGTCAAGTGAGGTGGGCAGAGAGAAGAGCCCTTCTCACAGTAGCCTTCTTCATCTCCATTGAAATCCACCAAGAGTCTCCCTGAGGATTCTCAGATCAATCCTAAGAAGGAAGTCATGGTCCAATACTTCCTAACCATGTGATGGTGGCCAGAATGCTTCACATCCCATGACTTAGTTCAGGGTGGCTTATGTGACAGGAAGTGTAGGGAAGCTGGGTTCCATACACTGGGAACTCTCAAGGCACATCATGTACTATAGTTTGTCTTAATTCTGTGTCAGAGAGATCCACAGGAAGTGTGTCTGAAATCAGGATGTGGGATCTGGGGAAAATATGGAGGTCCCAGTTCTACCACAGAGCCTCAGGTCATCTTTCACCAGGAAAGACTTTCCTTTAAATGCAGAAACTACCTCTAGATCAGCTCACCTGAATGCCCAGCAGACAGTCACCAAGCACTGTGAGAGTCAACGCTCCCTCTCCCACGGTCTGCTGAGAAGGACATGGCTATGGATTTCATGGGAGCTGTGTGAGCCACTATCACCAGCTCGTCATGATGAGATCTGTTAAAATCATCTCCAACAGTTACCCCAGAAAACATGGTCACATTTCCCTTGATCCATATGTGCGCAGAAACCTGTTTCACAATTCAAAACGTAGGAACACATTTGAAAAATCCTACATTGATGTCAGAGCCCACAAAAGGGGAGGAAAGTTGTGTCTGGCAGCTTCAAGTTAAGTGAGGGTGGTCAGCTTGGGTGGAAAACATGGAGCGTAGATGTACAGTGGTCAGAAACATGATGTTGCCTGCATTCTCTGTGTCCCCCTCACTGTGGGTCATGTTTTTAATCTGTATATGGGCATGTTTTTCACCCAGGGAATATCGATCCTGGAATCTCCTGGCTCTGGGATGAGCTGGATGAGCTGGCCACTCTGTGGCCTTTCATCCTCTGTCTGGAAAGTGATGCATGTTCATTATAACCCTTTTGCACAGCCCTGATTCACTAGGCTTCAGTGCCCTGGAAAGGAACTCCTACCCACCAGATGAATGAGAAAATCGGCAGATGACATGCTGCAAGCTCTGCTGGCTCCAATGCGGGGTTTATAACACCTTGCTGGACAGCTCTAGCGGGCAATCCTTCCTGGACTCTTCTACCTTCTGAAACCTTGTTCTGTCTGGCCTCAAAAGATCTTCCCATTTTTGTAGCTCTTTGAATTTGCTAATGCTTCCCCATTCTTATGGCTTTTCTTGCCAGAAAAAAAAATGTAGACCTTTCTTTTGGGCTTGCCCTCAGTGGGCAGAAGATGGTTCAGCAATTCTGAAATCCCTGGATGTGTAATCCAACTGAATGTGAGCACTTGGGCCCAGATTCCTGGTCTCTGACAGAGCCAGAGGTGCTCTAAATTGCTCAGCCATACCCACAGACCCTGACCTTAAAGGTTCCCTAAGATTTTAACTCATTTCATTTAGGACCTTCTCTAATCCACTGTGTTCTCATTTTCACTTAAATTATACTTGCAAGGACATTATTTCCAAGTGAGTTCTTATATTACTGTTACACACTGTCATAGACTAGGGGACACTGCTCAAAGAGGTCCAGTGCCTGACATACAATGCGGTCAGTAAATGAATCATATCGTGTTTATTTAGTTATTAAACTTCCTTGGTGGGGCTCTTCACACTGAGGCACAGGGATATCCAAAAGGAAGCTCTATGACAGGGCTCAAGAGTGTAAGGGTCATCATCAAACAGAGAAGCTAGACCCCATGAGAAGGGACAGTGGGTAAGGGAGAGAGGCTTCAGCAGTTAGGAGCACTGACTGCTCTTCCTGAAATCCTGGGTGGGACTTCAGCACTCCCCAGGCACCCTCACACCACACAGTATCTCCAGAGCAAGATGATCTGTCACCCTCTCCTGGCCTCCATATACATTGCCTGCACAGTATGCACAGCCA
Source organism: Tokudaia muenninki (assembly GCA_036184385.1). Classification (NCBI taxonomy): domain Eukaryota; kingdom Metazoa; phylum Chordata; class Mammalia; order Rodentia; family Muridae; genus Tokudaia; species Tokudaia muenninki. The sequence goes on from BTHS01000676.1 coordinate 159,238, forward strand.
GGCAGGCAGGGGAAGACACTCTCACTCATGAAAGCATAGACTAAATTTTAAAATGGACCCATCAATGGGAAGAATGCTTGGAGTACATGGAGAGGAGAAGGAGCCAAGAAGAAAGGCTCTAGAAACTGCGGTCAAGATGATGGAGAGATTACTCAGTGGTTAAGAACACTGGCTGTTTTTTCAGGGGACCCAAGTTCAATTGTGTACTGACAGTACACAACCATCTCTAATTCCTTATCTAGGGGACCTGACACCATCACACAGACAGTCAAAACACCAAAGAATAGAACAAAATAAATGAATAAATAAATAAAAGAATGGAATCATTAAAAAAGTGTCTGGTGTCAAATTGGATGGATGACTGAAGCAAGCAGGAAAAGATGATCCTCATGTTCATAAGGAAAGTCAGCTCAGTACTTTGCTACCTTAAAAGAGTCAGGGCAGCATCTTGGTACTTGCAGAGAGTCAGCTGATTATCTTGGTACCTGAAGAAATCAGGTCAGTAGATTGGTACCTTCAGAGAGTCAGCTCAGCAGCTTGGTACTTTAAGAGATTCAGGCCAGCAGCGTGGTACCTTAAGAGAGTCAGTCCAGAAGTTTGGTACCTTTAAAGAGTCAGGACAGCAACCTGGTACCTTCAGAGTGTCGGGCCAGCAACTTGGTACCTTAAGGGAGTCAGCTCAGTACCTTGGTACCATAAAAGAATCGGCCAGAAGCTCAGTGCATTAAGAGACTCAGTGCAGTATTTTGTTATCTTAAGAGATTCAGCTCAGCCTCTTGGTATCTTAAGACTGTCAGGCAAGGAGCTGGGTGCCTTCAGAGAGTCATCTCAGCATCTTTGTACCTTAAGAGAGTCATGCCAGCCTATTGGTACATTAAGAGAGTCAGGCTAGCAGCTTTGTACCTTAAGAGAATCAGGCCAGCAGCTTAGTGCTTTCACAGATTCAGCACAGCATCTTGGTACTTTAAGAGCATCAGTTCAGTAGATTGGTTCCTCAAGAGGGTCAGGTCAGAATCTTGGTACCTTATAAGAGTCAGTTCAGGAGTTTGGTACATTAAGAGAAACATCTCAGCAACTGGTACCTTAAGAGTCAGTGTCAAGTAGTTGTGGAGCATGCCTTTAATCCAAGCACTTGTGAGGCAGAGGCAGGCAGATTTCTGAGTTTGAGGCCAGCCTGGTCTACAGAGTGAGTACCAGGACAGCTAGGGCTACACAAAGAATCCCTGTGTAAACGATGCAAAAAATAAAAAAAAAAATTAAGAAAAAAAGGAACCAGAGAGTCAGCTCATCATCTTGGTATATTTAGAGAGGCAGCTCAGCAGACCATCTTAAGAGGGTCATCCAATTAGGTTGGTGCATTCAGATAGTCGTCTCAGTGTCTTTGTTCCTTAGCAGTGTCAATCCAGCAGCTTGGTACCATACTGGCCAGCAACTTGGTATCTTAGGAGAGTCAGCTAAGTAGTTTGGGGCCTTAAGAAAGTTAGCTCAGCAATTGGTACCTAAAGAAATTCAGTGCCAGGCAGTGGTGGCACATAACTTTTATCCCAGTAGTGGGAGGCAGAGGCAGGCAGATTTCTGAATTTGAAGCCAGCCTGGTCTACAAAGTGAGTTTCAGGATAGCCAAGGCTACACAGAGAAACCAGGACTCAAAAAAATAAAAAAAAATTAAGAATTTAAAAAATATAGAGAGTCAGTTCAGCAGCTTGGTACCTTAAGAGAGTCAGCCCAGCAGCTTGGTGCCTTCTGAGTGTCAGCTCAGTACCTTGGTATATTAAGAGAATCAAGCCAGCAGCTTGGTACTTTAAGAGAGTCAGCTCAGTACATTGCTGTCTTACGATAGTCAGGCCAGCAGATTGATGCCTTCAGAGAGTCAGTGCCAGGCAGTGGTGGCACAAGCCTTTAATTCTAGCACTTGGGAGGCAGAGGAAAGGAGGCTTCTGATTTCGAGGGCAGTGTGGTCTGCAGAGTGACTTCCAGTATAGTCAGAGCTACACAGAGAAACCCTGTCTCAAAAAAAACCCCAAAAATAAAAATTAAAAATGTAAAAAGAAAGAGACTCATCTCAGCAGCTTGGACCATTAAGAGTATCAGCTCGGTAGCTTGATATCTTAAGAGAGACAGGTAAGCAGCTTGGAACCATAAGAGAATCATGTCATCATCTTTTTGCCTTCAGTGAGTCTGTCCAACAGTTTGATACCTTAAGAGTGTCAGGCCAGCAGGTTGGTGCCTTCAAAGGATTAATTCAGCAGTTTGGTACCTTAAGAGATTCATCCCATCAGCTCGGTACCTTAAGAGCATCAGCTCAGTACCTTGGTACCTTAAGAGTGTCAGTGCAGTTGCTTGTTAGCTTAAGAGTGTCAGGCCAGTAGCTTGATAAATGGTATGCACTCAGTGATAAGCAGATATTAGCCCAGAAGCTTGAAATACCCAAGACAAAATTCCCATATCAAATGATGCCCAAGAAGAAGGAAGGAGAGGCCCCTGGTCCTGGAAAGGTTCAGTGTAGGAGTGTAGGCCAAGATCAGGACAGGGAAGTAACCCAGGAAGTGTTGATTGGGGAACAGGGGGAGGAAAGAGGTTCTATGGGACTTTCAGTGATGGGGGGCTTCCAGGAAAGGGGAAATCATTTGAAATGTAAATAAAGAATCTATCCTAAAGAAAAAAATAAAAAAATTCCAGAACTTGGGAGACAGAAGCAGGCAGATTTCTGACTTCAAGTCAAGCCTGGTCTGCAGAGTGTATTCCAGTAGAGCCAGGGTTACACAGAGAAAACCGGTCTCAAAAAAAACAAAAAAATAAAAAACTAAAAAGCAAAGAAAGAAAGGATCAACTCAACATTGTGATACTTTTAGAGAGGCAACTCAGAAGTTTGGATCTGAAGAGTCAGCCCAGCAGCTTGGAAGATTAGGAGAGTCAGGCCAACAGCTTGTTGACTTCAGAGACTCAGTGCAGGAGTTTGGTACCTTAAGAAAGACAGACAATCATCTTGATACCATAAGAGATCGAACTTAATTTGGTACCTTAAGAGTGTCAGCTCTGTAGCTTGGTGCCTTAAGAGACTCGGGCCAGCAGGTTGGTACCTTCAGAATGTCAGTGGCAGGCAGTGGAGGTGCATGCCTTTAATATCAGCACTTTTGAGGCAAGTACAAGCAATTTTCTAAGTTTGAGGTCAGCCTTGTACACAGAGTGGCAGGAAAGTATGTCTAGCTCAGGACCGGCAGGGTTACACAGAGAAACTCTGTTTCTAATAGAAAAAGAATAAAAAATGAAAGACTCAGCTCATCATCTTGGTAACATAAGAGAGTCAGGCCAGCAGCATGGTACCTTAAGAGAGTCAGCTCAGCATCTTGCAACTTTAAGAGTGTCAGGCCAGCAGCTTGATACATTAGGAGACTGAGGACAGACAGCAGGTTGGTATCTTGAGAGAGTCAGCTCAGTAGTTTGATACATTAAGAGATGCAGCTCAGCAATTGGTGAATTAAGAGAGTGAAAGTCAGGTAGTTGTGAAGTATGCCTTTAATCCAAGCACTTGGGTGGCAGAGGCAGGCAGATTTTTGAGTTGGAGGCCATACTGGTCTACAGAGTGAGGTCCAGGACAGCCAGGGCTATCCAGAGAAACCCTGTCCCAAAAAACCAAAAAATAAAAAAACCTGAAAAAACAAGAAAGAGAAAGTCAACTTATCATCTTGGTATCTTTAGAGAAGCAACCCAGAAGCTTGGTACCTTCAGAGAAGCAACCCAGAAGCTTGGTACCTTCAGAGAGTCAGCCCAGTGGCTTGGTGCATTCAGAGAGTCAGCTCAGAATCTTAGTACCTTACGAGAGTCAGGACAGCAGCTCAGTACCTTTAAAGAGTCAGGAGAGCAGCTTTGTACGTTCAGAGAGTCGGGCCATCAGCTTGGTACTTTAAGAGAGTCAAGCCAGCTTCTTGGTACATTAAAAGAATCAGCTCAGTACCTTCTAATCTTAAGACAGTAAGGCCAGCAAGTGGTATTTTCATAGTCAGTGTCAGGCAGTGGTGGCCTTTAATCCAAGCCCTTGGGACATAGATGCAGGGATATTTCTGTGTTCGAGAACAGCAGGGTCTACAGAGTGAGTTCCAGGACAGACAGGCTAACAAAGAGAAACCCTGTTTCAAAAGAACAAAAAATATAAAATTAAAAAATAAGAGAGAGTCAGCACATCATCTTGGTACATTAAGAGAGGCAGCTCAAATTGTGATAAAAACTGCAGGGTATTGGTACAGTGACAGGTATGTAGATCAATGGAACAGAATAGAAGACCCAGAAATGTATCCACACTCCTATGGTCACTTGATCTTTGACAAAGGTGCTAAAACCATCCAGTTTAAACAAAAATAGTTTTTTCAACAAATGGTGCTGGTTCAACTGGAGGTCAACATGCAGAAGAATGCAATTTGACCCATTCTTATCTCCTTGCACTAAGCTCAAGTCCAAGTGGACCAAGGACCTCAACATAAAACCAGACACACTTAAACTTATAGAAAGGAAACTAGGGAAGAACCTTGAACATATGGGCACAGGGGAGAATTTCCTGAATAGAACTCCAGTAGCCTATGCTCTTAGATCAAGAATTGACCAATTGGACCTGATAAAATTACAAAGTTTCTGTAAGGCAAAGGACACTGGCAAAAGGACAAAATGGCAGCCAACAAATTGGAAAAAGATCCTTCCAAACCCTATATCCGACAGAGGGCTAATATCCAATATATACAAAGAACTCAAGAAGTTAGAACCCAGAGAGCCAAGTAACCCTATTTAAAATGGGGTACAGAGCTAAACAAAGAGTTCTCACCTGAAGAATATCTAATGGCTGAGAAGGACGAAAAGAGATGTTCATCACCCTTAGTCGTTAGGGAAATGCAAATCAAAACAACCCTGAGATTCCATCTCACACCAGTCAGAATGGCTAAAATCAAAAACCTAGGAGACAGCAGTTTTTGGCGAGGATGTGGAGAAAGAGGAACACTCCTCCAATGCTGGTGGGATTGCAATCTGGTACAACAACTCTGGAAAACAGTCTGGCAGTTCCTCAGAAAACTGGGCATGACACTCACGGAGGATCTGGCTATACGACTCCTGGGCATATACCCAGAGACTTTCCCTGAATACAATAAGGACACATACTCCACTATGTTCACAGCAGCCTTATTTATAATAGCCAGAAGCTGGAAAGAACCCAGATGTCCCTCAACGGAGGAATGGATTCAAAAGATGCGGTATATTTACACAATGAAATACTACACTTCAATTAAAAACAATGAATTCACGAAATTCCTAGGCAAATGGTCAGAACTTGAAAATATCATCCTTAGTGAGGTAAACCAATCACAAAAGAACACACATGGTATGCAGTCACTGATAAGGGGATATTAACCCAGAATCTCGGAATACCCTAGACACAATTCGCATATCAATAGATTTCCAAGAAGATGCATTTGGAGAGTGACTTTAGTACTTTGGTCTTCTTCTGCAGAATAGGACAGGGGAGAACACTTTACTCACAAAGGACAGGACTACTGAATGCTGCAGTCAGATTGAACAAGTCTCAGGGAGAGGCATTGGGAATCCCAGGAGCCCAGAGGCCACCTGTGGGGGGATGACTGTTTTACTTCACTGTTTAGATTGAGACTGTTCTTGATGGTAACCTCCTCAAGCAGCCCTGGGAAATCTGAGCACAGTTGCCCTCACATTGTTAGGTTGTTGGGTTAATGCTCAGACATGTTGAGATTCTAGGTTTGGCTGTTTCCCTTGCTTCATTTTTTTTAATTTTATTTTATTTTCTAAGTATTTTTATTTACATTCAAAATCATTTCTCCTTTCACGTTTCCTCCCTCCACGAAAGTCCCATAAGCCCCCTTCCCTCTCTCTTTTCCCCATTCAACCCCCTCTCCCTTCTCTGTCCTGGCATTGCCCTACAGCCAGTCTTTCCAGGACCAGGGGTCTCTCCTTCCAACTTCTTGGAAATCTATTGATATGCGAACTGTGTCTAGGGTATTCCGAGATTCTGGGTAATATCCCCTTATCAGTGACTGCATAACATGTGTGTTCTTTTGTGATTGGGTTACCTCACTAAGGATGATATTTTCAAGTTCTGACCATTTGCCTAGGAATTTCGTGAATTCATTGTTTTTAATTGCAGTGTAGTATTCCATTGTGTAAATATAACACATCTTCTGAACCCATTCCTCCGTTCAGGGACATCTGAGTTCTTTCCAGCTTCTGGCTATTATAAATAAGTCTACTATGAACATAGTGGAGCATGTGTCCTTATTGGATGCAGGTAAAGCCTCTGGGTATATGCCCAGGAGTGGTATAGCCGGATCCTCCGGGAGTGTCATGCTCGTTTTTCTGAGGAACCGCCAGACTGCTTTCCAGAGTGGTTTTACCAGCTTGCAATCCCACCAGCAGTGTGTTCCTCTTTCTCCTCATCCTCGCCAACAACTGCTGTCTCCTGTGTTTTTGATCTTAGCCATTTTGACTGGTGTGAGGTGGAATCTCAGTGTTGTTTTGATTTGCATTTCCCTAATAACTAAAGATGATGAACATCTCTTTAGGTGCTTCTCAGCCATTAGATTTTCTGTTAATCCCCCAGGCTTACTCCCGATATTTGGTACCGTGGCAGTGTGGGCGCCTTCAGTATGGCTCATTGCCGTCTTAGCTAGGGTTGGAAAGGGCAGATGCCATATGTCTTCGCTACCATCTTTGGACTGCCATGTGGCTGGCAACTGTCTTTGTTGGAGGGGATGAATGTCCTATGGTTTCACTACTATCTTGGTTAAGGGCAAGCCTGTGGGTATAGTATGGGCCAACCAGGGAGACAACAGGTCTCTAAAGATACATTTAAATTTTGATAGGATTTTTTATGTTAATTACTTCCTGTCTTAAAAAATGAGGTTTATAAGAGATAGGATTTAAAAGCAACGCATGTTTAATGAGATATTAAAATGGAACTTCCTTGCATTCATATACGAGAGCACACTTTGCTTGTTGTCAAATTTTGTAACCTAAGTATCACTTAGATGGTATTGATTTTTGAGACAATAGTTGTTTTGACTTTTGGAGATTGTTTTTGCCTTATACAGATTATGCTTGTATCCTCTGTCTTCACTCTTGAAATAACAAAGGTACTTCATTCTAACATTACTAGAGCCCACAGTTGATATAAGTTAAACTTTTTAAAGAGGAAATATTGGAGTCCTAAAGAAAAATTTTAAAACCTGGATATTTGTAAGGACCAGCTTTTAAAATATTTAAGTTTATGATGTTCAGACATTTTAAATTTATAAGATACTTTATTATAATGTCTTTATTAATCTGTAGTCTTTAGAAATAAATACAAGGTTAAAAGTTAGATCTACACCTATGAGCACCAAATATCAAAGACAACTTTCATAGGGGTAGCCTAGGGTAGCCTGCATGTTTGCATTACAATTCATAACAATGGCAAAATTGCAGTTGTGAAGTAGCAACCAGAAAGATTTTGTGGTTGGAGGATGGCCACAACATGGGAAACTGTTGAAGGGTTGCAGCATTGGAAATGTCCTAATGGCCCAGACGCATGCTGTGTGTTCTCATCTTGGAAACAACGTCATCACTACACAATGGTAGTTCCAAATTAATGCTTGACTTGCAAAGAAACTTTGAAGAAATTATTAGAAAATGAAATCGAGCCAACACTGGTATCCTGAGAAAGAAAAAACTATTAGTGTTATGAAATAAGTTTTGCACATTTGAGAGTGGTTCCTGGATAAGCAAGTATAGAATATGTAAAATCTTATATTAGTAAAACTAAGACAAAACACTGGGCTCCTAGAAGACTCATTGTGTGCAATGTGTAGAAGCAGAAAACTAGCAGAAATGCTGAGTTAAGGGTTAACTTGATTCTTTCTGGCCACTGCCTGGCAGCTTTTCCCATGCCATTTATCATTAGAGCTTCACAAGTAAATCAAAGTATCTGGCCTCAGAGCTCTGAGATCTGAGGTATAATAAGTTAAAAGGTAAAGTTTAGATGATAATAACGATAAGTTTGCAATTATTATTACTTTGGATATAGGCCTTGGAATAGGGAAGCTTGGAACCTTGGGGAACAATTGTTATTCTTGATTCTTTGTAGGTTGTCGTTATTCTTTTAAATTTGATATGGCAATGACTATAAAATATTTTTTATCTGCTTTTGGCATATCAATGAAAGACTGGGGCAAGAAAGAGGCAAGAGCGTGAGAGGGAGAGTGAGGGAGGAGAATGTGAGGTGAATATGGAGAGCAAATGAGGGGGGAAGAGAAAGAGAGAGAGAGAGAGAGAGAGAGAGAGAGAGAGAGAGAGAGAGAGAGAGAGAGAGAGAGAGAGAGAGAGAGAGAGAGAGAGAGAGAGAGAGGAATGAGAAAAATTTGTGAAGAGTGAGTGGAGAGAGAATGTGAAGAGTGAGTCAAGAGAGAACGTGAGATGTGGAAGGAGAATGTGTTTGTGAGTGAAAGGAGAGTGCATATGGTGTATATGTGAGATTTGTGTGAGATGTGTGTGAAGAGTGTGCAGAGTGAAAGGGCACACCGAGGAGTGCTTGAGTGTGGGAATTCAAGAAAAGCAGAGTGCGCAGGAGAATGCAGAGTGTATGAATTCTCAAGCTGTGAGCAAACGAGTGAGAAAGAGCAGAGACTGAGAGAGAAAAGAAATTTTAAGCCTCGAAAAATTTTCTGTCGGCTTTGACCACAAAAATTAGATTGTGTATATATATTATGCACCTTCCAGATATTCCTGCTTCCAGTTGAGAACTCCTATCCTCCTATCCTTCCTGCCTGGAAGGCTCATGTCCTAGGCTGCTCCTAGGTTCCTATGTCCTGTGTTTTCTGGGTATGTCCCTCTGAACAGCAGGGGCAGCTTTGCCTGTGCTCACAGGCTTGTCTGCACTCCTTCTCTCCATACCCAAAGTCCTCCCAGAGAGAACTGGTCTCTCAGAAGTACTGACACACAGTCTTTCAGGATGTACAAGTCACAGTCAGGGACAGCAAGAACAGCTAACACCAGAGATATCCATATGGCAAAAGTCAAGGACAAGAACATAAGCAAGAGTAACCAAGGCTACTTGGCATCATCAGAACCCAGTTCTCCCACCACAGCGAGCCCTCGATACCTCAACACAACAGAAAAGCAAGACTGATTTAAATTACATCTCATGATGATAATAGAGGACTACAGGAAGGACATAAATAACTCCTTTAAAGAAATACATAAGAACACAGGTAAACAGGTAGAAGCCCTCAAAGAGGAAACACATAAAACCCTTAAAGAATTATAGGAAAATACAACCAAACAGATTAAGGAATTGAATAAAACCATTCAAGATCTAAAAATGGAAATAGAAACAATAAAGAAATCACAAAGGGAGACAAACCAGGAGATAGAAAACCTAGGAAAGAGATCACGAGTCATAGACACATACATCATCAACAGAATACAAGAGATAGAAGAGAGAATCTCAGGTACAGAAGATACCATAGAAAACATTGACACAACAGTCAAAGAAAATGCAAAATGCAAAAAACTCCTGAGCCAAAACATCCAGGAAATCCAGGACACAATGAAAAGACCAAACCTAAGGATAATAGGTATAGAAGAGAGTGAAGATTCCCAACTTAAAGGGCCAGTAAATATCTTCAACCAAATTATAGAAGAAAACTTCCCTAACCTAAAGAAAGAGATGCCAATGAACATACACGAAGCCTACAGAATTCCAAAGAGACTGGACCAGAAAAGAAATTCTTCCCATCACATAACAATAAAAACACCAAATGAGCAAAAGAAAAACTATTAAAAGCAGTAAAGGGAAAAGGTCAAGTAACATATAAAAGCAGACCTATCAGAATTATACCCGACTTCTTACAAGAGACGATGAAAGGTAGAAGATCCTGGGCAGATCTCATACAGATCCTAAGAGAATACAAATGCCATCCCAGGCTACTATACCCAGAAAACCTCTCAATTACCATAGATGGAAAACCCAATGTGTTCCATGATAAAACCAACTTTACCCAGTATCTTTCCACAAAACCAGTCATACAAAGGATAATGAATGGAAAACTCCAACACAAGGAGGGAAAGTACACCATAGAAAAATCAGGAATCTTCTTTCAACAAACCCAAAAGAAACCAAAATATCAGGAAGAAACAATCACTATTTCTTAATATCTCATAATATCAATGGACCCAATTTCCTGATAAAAAGATAAAGACTAACAGACTGGACATGTAAACAGGAACCAGCATTTTGCTGCATACAGGAAATGCACCTCAGTGTGAAAGACAAACACTATCTAAGAGTAAAGTGGTTGAAAACAATTTTCCAAGCAAATGGTCCCAGGAAACAAGATGGAGTAGCCATTCTAACATTGAATAAAATCGACTTCCAACCAAAAGTCATCAAAAAAACATAAGGAAGGACACTTCATACTCATCAAAGGAAAAAAAAATCTAACAAGAAGGACTCAATTCTGAACATCTATGCTCCAAATTCAAGGGCGCCCACATTCATGATAGAAACTTTGCTAATGTTCAAAGCACTCATTGCTCCTCACACAATCATAGTGGGAGACTCCAACAAATTGCTCTCATCAACAGACAGATCATGGAAACAGAAAGTAAACAGAGACACAGTGAAACTAACAGAAGTTATGGACCAAATGGATTTAACAGATATCTATAGAACATTTCATCCTAAATCAAAAGAATATACCTCCTTCTTTAACTTTTTTCATAGACTATACTTTTCTCAGCAGATTTTCATGTGGCGGGAATCACTTGTGGACTGACAACTGCTGAGCTCTAGACTTTGCTGAAAGCTGTTGTAAACCTGTTCAGTTTATGTGATTACTTTCTGTCTTAAGCTGGCCCAGCTAACCAGATGTTTCTGATAAATGCCCCCTTACCCACACTTTGACTAACATTTCAGACTTCTTAGGCCCTGACAATGATACCCTATTTTCAGCTTTAAGTGGATACAGAAGATAGAATATTGTTTCTTGCCCCACTGACAGCATAAAGGGCTAAGTCAAAAGGAAATTCCCTGACATAGAGGATAAAACTGCTACATATGATGCCAACTGGCATACCAGGAAAGTGGGCCCAGATTTATTAACTGGTGAATTAACTCAACTAGTTCTAAAGTATGATAGGACATATGCAGAACAACGAGGTTTTATATGGCTTTAAGAGATAATTGTTATTTCTATACAAATCATTTGGGATCGGGATTATAATCTGGCAGCACTAAAAATATTACAAAACTGGAACCTGAGATCAAATAAATGACTGGTGCCCTGTCAATTTCCAGATTTCTTCTAGATAATAACTCTGTTGTCAGCCATCACAGGGCCTTTGTTCCTTCTCCTTGTCCTAATTACTTCTGGATCTTGCATCATTAATACAACAACTAAATGAAAAATTCCTATCTAGTACCATTAATCTGATGGGGTTAGGATCCAAATATAAAAAAGTCCCCATCACAGAGTCAAGGATTTGATCCAGGATACAACTAAAGGTGGGTATGTTAGACCTGAACTTATCCTATAAGCTCCACCTGCCCAAGGACCAGCTATCTGTAAGAACATTGGACTTTTTGTATCTGCTTTTAGTCTGCCTCCTTCACAGTGTACTTGGAATTCATCCTCTCGTGTCTCTTCTTTCTGCAATAACTATCTTTTAATTTCTTTAGTTTTACAGGCATGAGCCACCACAACCAACCCAAAGTATCAAGCTTATAGGATCACAATGTTTAGTGGCATGGTCCTGTCTATAAATCCATCAACTCAGAAGAGTTAGGAAGAGGATCACAAATTCAAATCTTGATTGAGCAATTTAATCAGATTCTGTTTCTAAAGAAAAAGCAAAAATGGATCCAAGAATACAGTTCAGTGTTAGAGTGCATTTGTTAAGGCCTTGGAGCTAATATGCAATACTAAAAATAAATTAAAAACAAAAAACAAAAAAAGACTGGACATAACGAGCATCTTTATTTCAGAACACACACACACACACACACACACACACACACACACACACACACACACACACACACACACACATATATATATATATATATATATATATATATATGTATGTATGTATTTCCTTTTTTGCTAAAACCACACAGTACCCTTGGCATTTAGATGTCATCTTCATGGGCTAGAGATTCCTCCTCTCTTCCTTTTATCTCTGTCCTGTTGGCTTGCCACACTTTGGTAAATCTGTTTACATCTCTTTGGATAGTAAACATGGAGAGGAGTGAGTAACACTTTTGATGGACAAGGGGTAGTTATGGAATTTCAAGAATGATGCGGTACATGGTAGAAGAGCCCTTTTCTACTTTGCATGATGTTATGGCTTAGATATCCATGCTCCTAGAGCTTCCAGAATATGGTAATCAATATTGTTTTCCTTTTTTCTTCTCTCTGTCTTGGATTATAAACCAATTTCAATTCTCTTCCTGTAAACACATCATTTTTCTACTTTACAAAATGATATTCCATCTTGGTGGACAAATCTATTTTCATTTGTTCGTAATTTTTACTAGTGGTTTATTAGTTGTACAAAACAAAACAATGAGTTTCCTTCCTTCCTTCCTTCCTTCCTTCCTTCCTTCCTTCCTTCCTTCCTTCCTTCCTTCCTCTTCATCCTCCTTTTTTTCTGAATGAAAGTTTTCACTCTGAAGCAAAAGTGACCTAAAGTTCACAGTGTACTTCAAGATGACACAAACTTGTGGTGATCCTCCTATATTAGGTTCTTGAGTACTTGTATCATAGATATGAGCCACTGACTCTAGTTTAACATTGGGTTTCAATATGACATTTTATATGCATGTACAGTTGATTTTCTTCATATTCACCCCATTCCCCTTTCTTCTGTATTAATGTTTTTGTCTCAGAATGCCACTAGTTGGCTTTCCCTGTTCTACATTTTTGCTAATTTTCTTTAAGAAAACATTGAAAGATAATTTCCCCCAAACTACACAACTTTGAAAGTCTTAGTATACTATTTCTGGGTATTTTGTTTGGGAGGAACAGGACTATAGTTTGTTAATTTGAAAACCCCAGAATCTGAGAGATTTCATTCCTCTACCCATGTTCCCTGTTTTCTGAGTCCTCTGGAGCAAGCAGAATTGTCCTGAGCAGACTGCTATACTCGGTGGACCTCCATTCTACTGCGACCTCTCCTCCTACATTCTTCAGACCCGAGACTATTGAACTATACAGATCCAGAACCATACAACCCAAGGATACCCATCCTCTAATACCTACTACAACAGGAACATTCAGGAACCAAAGACATCCATATGGCTAAAGGTTCTCTAGTGAACACAATCAACAAAAGTCAGGTCAATATGTCCCCTCCAAAGCACAGGTATCCTTCTACAGCAAGCCCTGGATATTTCAACACAACTGAAGGACAAGAAAATTACCTTAAATACAATTTTATAAAGATGACAGAGGCCTTTAAAGAGGAAATTAATAAATCCCTTAAAGAAATACAGGACAATACAATACAAAATTTATAGGTCTTTAACGAGGAAACAAATTAATCCTTTAAAGATATACAGGAAAATATAATTTAACTGGTGAAGGAATAAATAAAGCTGTGCAAGACCTGAAATTGGAAATAGAAGCAATAAAGAAAACACACGTGGAGGAAAGTCTGGAGATGGAAAACCTGGGGAAGAGAACTGGAAAAACAGATGCAAGCATCACCAATAGAGTACAGGAGATTGAAGAGAGAATATCAGGCATAGAAGATACAATAGAAGAAATTGATCTAATAGTCATAAAACATCCAGGAAATTTGGAATATGATAAAAAGATCTAACCTAAGAATGATAGGAATAGAAGGTGAAGAGTCCCAGCTCCAAGGCCCAGAACATATTCTCAACAGAAACATATGAGAAGACTTTCCCAACTGAAAGAAAATGATGTCTCTCTCTCTCTCTCTCTCTCTCTCTCTCTCTCTCTCTCTCTCTCTCTCTCTCTCTCTCTCTCTCTCTCTCTCTCTCTCCAAATATATATATATATATATATATATATATATATATATATATGTATATATATATATATATATATATATGTATATATATATACACATAACTCCCAGTAGTCCCCAGGCCTATGATCCATTGCATCACAGGCTTGTCTATGACAGGAATTCAGAAGACCACCCAAAATCCCCTTGGGAAAATGAAGTCTTCCCAAACCTATGGAAAGCTGACTTCTGTTGCTTTTAATTCATGGAAGAGTGGGTCTTCCTCCACAAATGTAAAGACTTTGTCTCCAGTATGCAGGGGCACAGCACCAATTACAACATCCGTGCTGAAGAAGACATAGTTTTTTATCCAGCCATAGTCATTCCGGCAACTCGTCACGGTGCCCCTTACAACTTTTTTGTTTGGTTCACCTGTGAATCGGGGACACTACAGGTCCCATGAATTAGTCTCCAAAGCAAATGCCCACTCCAAATAATCCTCCCCTGGGATGATACAGTTCAGTCCGTATCCTTCTACAAGCAGTGCTTCTGATTTGGGGAGCACATGTGGAGGACTGGAAGAACTATGGGGCTTCTCTCTGTAGGATTCTTAAGGCAGAAGGTCAAGGTACAGTCATGGCTTTGCCATGCTCTTCACAGGAGGATCCCAGTGAAGAGCCTGAGCAGACACCCAGATAGCCATGGTAATAAATCCAGTGTCCTTCCCTGATGGTCTGCATAACCCCAAGTAAATTTCTTAAAGTCTATGTCCACTTTTGCAATCAGTGTCTCCTGATTTCTCTTGTGCACATTAACCAGCACATACATGACGACTCCTTGGCAACTGTGAGTGTCTTGTACAACGTAGAGATCAAATGCTACTGCAGTCACTGTGTCTATGGGTGGACATTCTTTATGGGAACACAGTCACTGTAAAGTGTTATTTAACAAGTTCCCATGGTGAGATGCAGCAGGAGGGATTTTATGGACTCATCAGAGACAGGCCTGTGAGCACAGGTATTTCAACCCTGCTACTAGGGAGAATAACAGAGAACAATGACATGTTCAAGACCTTTTTAAGCTTCAGATCAAGACTGAGGCCGTCCTGGGCAACAGCATGAGTCCTTGAGTCTCTCAATGTGAGGAAAGGAACTGGAGTGAGGCTGACCTAGAGCAGGAGACTCTAGTTTCCATCTCCAGCATAACAATCAGATAATTCGTGAAATGAATTTGTATTTGTCAGGCCAAGTTTCACACTGTGGCACTAAAGAGGCCCAGGATTCTTTCTATATGCAGTTTAGGTTGGCATCAAATTGTTACCCTCCAGCCTTCACAGCCAAATGTACGTAGGATTGGCATGGCAAGATTAGCGCTTCTCTGGAAGGACTGGTCATGAATATTAACCACACACTTGACAAAAAGAATCACCAGACACACATTAGAATGGCTTCAGAGCTTGGATGCCATCCACCTCAGGAAAACTTGCGTTGCCCTAGACTCCCACCCACCAACAGGTCTTCTACCAATTCTGTTTGAGGACTGACTAAATGTGAGATCCGCCTTGCAGGGAACAAAGTGAGTTGGGAGAAAGCATGGCCCCTGAACATCCACTCATGACAAAGAACTTGGATTGACTCCATTCTTGCCTCCAGAACCAAGCTGGAGTAGAAGCAAGGGGAAATCTGTGTTCAGTGGAAGAGCGCTTCCCTGTTCCTGGAAGTAGAAGAAAGACTCTCAAGGGCCTTTTGTATCTCACATCGTATCGTCCCACATTGGCACACCAGAAGAATTTGGGAGAGGGTCAAAGCTCACACAATTCATGGGTACCTGGGGACACCCTCCAGCTCAGAGTCCACTGAGGAGAGCTGTAGGCCTGATCTAAAACCTCCATGCCCTCCCCCCAACTCCCACAGCTGAGTTCACAGTTCACAGCTAAGGAGGGTCTTTCTGAGGTGTTTCACACAAAGAAAACTAGTACATCAAGGCGTACCTTCTAGGTGTGTTTGCTCTCTTTCCACAGTTTCAATCGTCAACTGAAAGTAGTGCACGACCCTAAGCAACGCTCTGACACAATGACTGGCACCAGAGTCAGGGAAACTGCTGCAGCAGGAGGATGAAGGCTTAGATCTCGTGAGCCCCATGGTGCCACCTCTTGCTGTCCTGCCGAACTCCTGGGAAATTGTACCAGATGACTACTGGGCAGCCCTTAGGACAACCAGGCTCATCTTACCACCCCAGCAGCTCAGTGGGTGTCCCTTCCACAGCCTCTCCTGAGAGCTTTGTAACCAGTGGGCATTGCTTTGCAAACCAACCAATGGGAGCACAGCATGAGCTCACAATGCTCCACTGGCCAATGGCAGGATTCAGGAGGAGAAATAAGGGTCCTCCTATGCATCTTGTCCCTAGCATAGGGAGAACATATAAATGTATGGTGCGGTGATCCCTGGAGTGTTCACTGAGTGATGGAAAGAGAGTGTTGCTATGTTTCCTGGAGGACTCGAGTTCTGGCTTAGGCACCATAGAAGTAATGTGTCTCTGGGTGGACAAACAAAATCTACTATGCGTTCAGAATAAAAATTGAACATTACGTGGTTAGACATTGTTCGATAGGGAGATTGTGTGGTAGCATCGAGGGCAGCAGCGATAGTGTTGGAATTGCTATGAATATGCCAGGTAGTGTGTGGCACTACTCGAGGGTGCATGGATCCTGGATGTAGTTCACATTGGGGTACTGTGCCTTGATTGTGATGGGGGTCCTTGAGTAGCTCACAACCGTCTTCAACATGGGCTGTTCAAGCTAGAGCTCCTTTGAAGGATAGCAGTCCTGCATTATCATAGAGATTCCTAATACTCATTGTGACCACACATTCACCCTTAGCCTTAGTATGCAAGACATCTGATGGAACTTTACCCATTCCTTCATCAACAAACTCCCCTAACTAATTCCAAGGCTCTAACATAGAAGCAGTGAATAAAGAAGACAACAGACTTGACCCTGTGGCTTTAATTTCTTAGAGGCTTAAGAAAGCACACTAGATAATAAGGGTGACTAAAAGAAAAGAAGGCCCACTGTGGCAAGTCCTCAAAGCTGACACATAAATTCCCTTCAGAAACGATGTTTGATAAAACAATAGCACTTCAAGGACATGATTGAGACTGGATAAGGAATGGAGAGCATTATAAGGGGTGGGGGAGGAATCCATTGAGAGCAATAAGCAGAGGGAAGGCTTCCCTTTAATGCCCAGAGAACTGCTTCTTTAACCATGAAAACATGCTGGACTGGAGTAAGTATGAGAGTGTGCTGACCTTGGGGTAAATGCATGTCATTCCTGCACTTTCTATGCAGGACCAGAATGATCTCTGTGATTTGTGGCCAACACAGTCTATGTAGTGAATTCCAGCCAAGCCAAGACTTTGTAGTCAGACACTGTCTTAAGAGGCAGAGAAGATGTCCATAAATGTGAAAAAGGGTAGCATGAGAGAGAGTGCCAACAGGAGAGAGATGGCAAGGGAGGTGGGCAGAGAGAAGAGCCCTTCTCACAGTAGCCTTCTTCATCTCCAGAGAAATCCACCAAGAGTCTCCCTGAGGATTCTCAGAACAATAATAAGAAGGAAGGCATGGTCCAACCCTTCCTAGCCATGTGCTGGTGGATAATATGCTTCACATACCATGACTTAGTTCAGGGTGGCTTATGTGACAGGAAGTGTAGGAAAGCTGGGTTCCATACACTGGGAGCTCTCAAGTCACATCATGTACTATAGTTTGTCTTAATTCTGTGTCAGAGAGATCCACAGGAAGTGTGTCTGAAATCAGGATGTGGGATCTGGGGAAAATATGGAGGTCCCAATTCTACCACAGAGCCTCAGGGCATCTTTCACCAGGAAAGACTGTCCTTTAAAAGCAGAAACTACCTCTAGATCAGCTCACCTGAATGCCCAGCAGAGAGTAACCAAGTACTGTGAGAGTCAACGGTGCCTCTCCCACAGTCTGCTGAGAAGGACATGGCTCTGGATTTCATGGTAGCTGTGTGAGCCACTATCACCAGCTCGTCATGATGAGATCTGTTAAAATCATCTCCAACAGCTACCCCAGAAAACATGGTCACATTTCTCTTGATCCATATGTGCGCAGAAACCTGTTGCACAATTCAAAACGAAGGAACACATTTGAAAAATCCTCCATTGATGTCAGAGCCCACCAAAGGGGAGGAGAGTCAAGTGTGTGGCAGCTTCAAGTTAAGTGAGAGTGGTCAGCTTGGGTGGAAAACATGGAGTGTAGATGTACAGTGGTCAGAAACAGGATTCTGCCTGCATTCTCTGTGTCCCCCTCACTGTGGGTCATGTTTTTAATCTGTATAGGGGAATGTTATTCACCCAGGGATTATCTATCCTGGAATCTATTATGCCTGATCTGTGTTATTCCTGTCTAAGGTTGAAGACACATGGCTGAGCTTAGAAGTCCAGTTCCCTTCCCTTCAAGTGCAGACAAAGAGAAGGAAATTGCTCTTCAAGGAAGATACACTACCCCAAGGTGTGAACACTTTTTGGTGGTGGGCATTCAAAACCCTGGCATTGACCATCTTTCAAGAAGAAGATTGGGTCTCTTCACTGAGATTAACAGAGGCATACCTTCTCAAAAGTCTGAGCTTGGCGTGCTCAAGGGTCCCTTTTATTTCATAGACTACACTGCCTGCCTTGCTACTGCCTTGCAGAGAGGTACTCATGCACCAGGGTGGCATGCTGGACACATTAGTGCCAGTGCTGCTACCTCTTTGACTTCTGCCCTCTGTTCTGCTCCCCGGAGCCTCTCTATGTTCTGACCAGGAGTCCCTAAGTCCGTGACATGGAATTGACCCAAGAAGTAAGACCCCAACTTAACCCAAAGGACTCTTTGTCGGTGAGCATGAACACCCACACTCTCCCTGACCTTTAGAGGCTATGTCTAACAATGATGCCATTCTAATCCTAAATTCAGGTTACAAGGGAACCAGAGGCTAGCCATTTGCACAAACTTTCTCCCCTATATGGTGTAAACATGGCAACTCACATCAACAGTACTTAATCTCAGGAATGCTGCAAGCCGAAGGACACTCTGAAGGTGGCTCACATCCTTTTCTAGGTGACTCTCAATGGGTGACCCTGATGTAGGAACCCCATGGACTCAGATGAAGGAGGAACAGGCCAGGAGGCACACACAAGCAGAGAGGGTACCTAGGTCTGTGGGAATTGGTATGGAGGAGTGTGAGCTCAGAACTACCCTCATGAAGCAGGGTCGGCTATGGGAAGAATGCCTGCCTCCGGGCAGTGGGGCGGGGAATGACTCCAGAAGAACCAGATGGGCCACAACTGCAGAAGTGTGTATGGAGTAGAGTGGACAGAGATATGACTTTTTCATGTCTCACATGACAGGAGGTGACGTCAGGAGATGTTTAGAAAGATACCAAGTGATAGTACTAGTCAAGGATAGGAGGCTATCCACAGAGATGCAGAAGTTTGCACAGTGTAATTTTCTAGTTCCTACATGGAGAACTTTAATCCCTTTCTCATCAGTGTGAAATTAGCCTCCGTCAGAATGGAACTCCAACCCTGAATCAAAACTCTGGTCCCTCTTCCTATTATTATGTGTCTCAATCTTTGCCTGTACTGAGGGAAGAGCAAGAACTTGGGAGCACCAAGGGTGTCCGGGGACTCCAGTTCACAAGATGTGGGAGCATCATGGGGGAGACCCTGAGGGCTCCGTTCTAGTAGGCCTAACTTATCCCTAAGAGGTAGACCCTTTACTGAGTATGTCAGAAGTCACTTCATGGCTCCTGTCTTAAAATCACAGATTCATTAGTCCCCCCACTCTCTGATATTTCTATAGTCGATCAAAGCAGTATTCCACACTTCATTGCTGGGTTCACTGTAACCCCTGCTCTCAGTTGTAACAAGGTGGCACAGGACATGTGGCCTCACAGCAAAACAGGGAAGCTGAGGTTCCACACTTTCCCACTGCCTGCTTGCCTCATTTTGATTCTTGTACTGTAATCTGAGACCTTAAGAGAGTGGCTGCTAATATCAGTGGTTGGGCTAGGGCAGGAATCTTCAAAGGAGAGAAAAGAAGCAGCTATCTCAACACCTTTGACCAAATCGCACTTCTGTGTAGGCATAAACAACAAGGCATAGACTTTTGTGTTTTGAAATAAATAGGCAGTGATGGAATTGTGCCAAAAAATGTACTCAAGAGGTGTCTGTGTCCTTAATCCCAATGAAGCTAAAACCACAGAATGATTAGTCAAAACAGTTAGGGAATTTTACCCCTGGGTTGTTCCTAAGGGGTATCCAGAAGACCCCTGTGTGTTCGGATATGCCTAGGTTACTTTGTATCCAATGCCTTACTGTGCCAGTGGACCTGTGATGCATGCAGACTGAGACTTGGGGAGGGTGTTTGTGAAGGATGAATCTCCTGGCTCTGGGATGAGCTGGATGAGCTGGCCGCTCTGTGGCCTTTCATACTGTGTCTGGAAAGTGATGCATGGTCATTATAACCCTTTTGTACAGCCCTGATTCTCTAGGCTTTAGGGCCCTGAAAAGAAACTCCTACCTACCAGATGACTGAGAAAATCGGCAGATGACATCCTCCAAGCTCTGCTGGCTCCAATCCGGAGTTTATAACACCTTGCTGGACAGCTCTAGATGGCAATCCTTCCTGGACTCTTCTACCTTCTGAAACCTTGTTCTGTCTGGCCTCACAGGATCTTCCCATTTTTGTAGCTCTTTGAATTTGCTAATGTTTACCCACTCTTTGCTTTTCTTGCCTGAAAAAAAATGTAGACCTTTCTTTTGGGCTTGCCCTCAGTGGGCAGAAGAGGGTTCAGCAGTTCTGAAATCCCTGGATGTGTAATCCACCTGAATGTGAGCACTTGGGCCCAGATTCCTGGTCTCTGACAGAGCCTGAGGTGCTCTGAATTGCTCAGTCATACCCACGGTCTCTGCCTCTGGAGGTTTCCTAAGATTTTAACTCATTTCATTTAGGACCTTCTCTAATCCACTGTGTTCTCATTTTCACTTAAATTATACTTGCAAGGACATTATTTCCAAGTGAGTTCTTATATTACTGTTACAGACTGTCATAGACTAGGGGACACTGCTCAAAGAGGTCCCGTGCCTGACATACACTGAGTTCAGTAAATGGATCATATCCTGTTTATTTAGTTATTAAACTTCCTTGGTGGGGCTCTTCCCACTGAGGCACAGGGATATCCAAAAGGAAGCTCTATGACGGGGCTCAAGAGAGTAAGGGTCATCATCAAACAGAGAAGCTAGACCCCATGAGAAGGGAAAGTGGGTAATGGAGAGAGGCTTCAGAAGTTAGGAGCACTGGCTGCTCTTCCTGAAATCCTGGGGGGGACATCAGCACTCCCCAGGCACCCTCACACCACACAGTATCTCCAGAGCCAGATGATCTGTCACCCTCTACTGGCCTCAATATACATTGCCTGCATAGTATACAGAGCCAGGCAGGCAGAGGAAGACACTCAACTCATGAAGGAATAGATTTAATTTTAAAAGAGACACATCGAAGAGAGGAATGCTTGGAGTACATGGAAAGGAGAAGGAGCCAAGAAGAAAGGCTCTAGAAACTGGGGTCAAGATGATGGAGAGATTACTCAGTGGTTAAGAACACTGGCTGTTCTTTCAGGGGACCCAAGTTCAATTCCCAGTAGCCACATGACAGTACAGAACCATCTCTAAACCTTATCCAGGGGACCTGACAGCATCACACAGACAGTCAAAACACCAAAGCACATAGAACAATATAAATGAATAAATCAATAAAAGAATGGAATCATTAAAAAAGCGTCTGGTGTCAAATTGGATGGATGACAGAAGCAAGCAGGAAAAGATGATCCTCATGCTCATAAGGAGAGTCAGCTTAGTACTTTGCTACCTTAAGAGAGTCAGGGCAGCAACTTGGTACCTTAGGAGAGTCAGCTGATTATCTTGGTACCTGAAGAAATCAGGTCAGTAGATTGGTACCTTCAGAGAGTCAGCTCAGTAGCTTGGTACCTTAAGAGAGTCAGATAAGCAGCTTGGAACCCTAAGAGAATCAGCTCATCATCTTGGTGCCTTCAGTGAGTCTGTCCAACAGTTTGATACCTTAAGAGTGTCAGACCAGCAACTTGGTGCCTTCAAAGAGTCAATTCAGCAGTTTGGTACCTTAAGAGTGTCATCCCAGGAGCTCGGTACCTTAAGAGCATCAGCTCAGTACCTCGGTACCTTAAGAGTGTCAGCCCAGTTGCTTGTTAGCTTAAGAGAGTCAGGCAAGTAGCTTGATAAATGATATGCACTCAGTGATAAGCAGATATTAGCCCAGAAGCTTAAAATATCCAAGAAACTATTCACATAGCAAATGATGCCCAATAAGAAGGAAGAAGAAGCCCCTGGTCCTGGAAAGGCTCAGTGTAGGAGTGTAGGCGAAGAACAGGACAGCGAAGCAGGAATGGGTTGATTGGGGAACAGGGGGAGGGAAAAGGTCTTATGGGACTTTCAGGGATGGGGGGCTTCCAGGAAAGGGGAAATCATATGAAATGTAAATAAAGAATATATCCAAAAGAAAAAAATAAAAAAATTCCAGCACTTGGGAGACAGAAGCAGGCAGATTTCTGACTTCAAGTCAAGCCTGGTCTGCAGAGTGTATTCCAGTAGAGCCAGGGTTACACAGAGAAAATCAGTCTCAAAAAACAAAAAAATAAAAAATTAAAAAGAAAAGAAAGAAAGGATCAACTCAACATTGTGATACTTTTAGATAGGCAACTCAGAAGTTTGGATCTGAAGAGTCAACCCAGCAGCTTGGAAGATTAGGAGAGTCAGGCCAATAGCTTGTTGACTTCAGAGAGTCAGTGCAGGAGTATGGTACCTTAAGAAAGACAGACCATCATCTTGATACCATAAGAGATTGAGCTTAATTTGGTACCTTAAGAGTGTCATCTCTGTAGATTGGTGCCTTAAGAGACTCGGGCCAGCAAGTTGGTACCTTCAGAATGTTAGTTGCAGGCAGTGGAGGTACATGCCTTTAAGAAAAGCACTTTTGAGGCAAAGACAAGCAATTTTCTGAGTTTGAGGTCAGCCTTGTACACAGAGTGGCAGGAAAGTATGTCTAGCCCAGGACAGGCAGAGTTACACAGAGAAACTCTGTGTCTAATAGAAAAAGAATAAAAAATGAAAGACTGAGCTCATCATCTTGGTAACTTAAGAGAGTCAGGCCAGCAGCATGGTACCTTAAGATAGTCAGCTCAGCATCTTGCAACTTTAAGAGTGTCAGGCCAGCAGCATGATACATTAGGAGACTGAGGACAGCAGGTTGGTACCTTGAGAGAGTCAGCTCAGTAGTTTGATACATTAAGAGATGCAGCTCAGCAATTGGTAAATTAAGAGAGTGAATGTAAGGTAGTTGTGAAGTACGCCTTTAATCCAAGTACTTGGGAGGCAGAGGCAGGCAGATTTGTGACTTCAAGATCAGCCTGGTCTACAGAGTGAGTTCCAGGACAGCCAGGGCTATCCAGAGAAACCCTGTCCCAAAAATCCAAAAAATAAAAAAAAATTGAAAAAACAAGAAAGAGAAAGTCAACTTACCATCTTGGTATCTTTAGAGAAGCAAATCAGCAGCTTGGTACCTGCAGAGAGTAGGCCCAGTGGCTTGGTGAATTCAGAGAGTCAGCTCAGAATCTTAGTACCTTAAGAGACTCTGGACAGCAGCTCAGTACTTTATAGAGTCAGGACAACAGCTTTGTGCGTTCAGAGAGTCGGGCCATCAGCTTGGTACTTTAAGAGAGTCAAGCCAGCTTCTTGGTACATTAAAAGAAACAGCTCAGTATCTTCTTATCTTAAGACAGTAAGGCCAGCAAGTGGTATTTTCATAGTCAGTGTCAGGCAGTGGTGGCCTTTAATCCAAGCACTTGGGAGATTGCGGTAGGGATATTCGAGCACAGCAGGGTCTACAGAGTGAGTTCCAGGACAGACATGCTAACAAAGAGAAACTCTGTTTCAAAAGACCAAAAAATATAAAAGTAAAAAATAGAGAGAGTCAGCTCATCATCTTGGTACATTAAGAGAGGCAGCTCAAATTGTGTTAAAAACTGCAGGGTATTGGTACAGTGACAGGTATTTAGATCAAAGGAACAGAATTGAAGACCCAGAAATGAATTCACACTCCTATGGTCACTTGATCTTTGACAAAGGAGCTAAAACAATCCAGTTCAAACAAAAATAGTTTTTTCAACAAATGGTGCTGGTTCAATTGGAGGTCAACATGCAGAAGAATGCAAATTGAACCATTCTTATCCCCTTGCACTAATCTCAAGTCCAAGTGGATCAAGGACCTCCACATAAAACCAGACACACTTAAACTAATAGAAAGAAAACTAGGGAAGAACCTTGAACATATGGGCACAGGGGTGAATTTCCTGAATAGAACTCCAATAGCCTATGCTCTAAGATCAAGAATTGACCAAAGGGACCTGATAAAATTACAAAGTTTCTGTAAGGCAAAGGACACTTGCAAAGGACAAAATAGCAGCCAACAAATTGGAAAAAGATCTTTATCAACCCTAAATCCGACAGAGGGCCAATATCCAATATATACAATGAACTCATGAAGTTAGAACCCAGAGAGCCAAGTAACCCTGTTAAAAATGGGATGCAGAGCTAAACAAAGAGTTCTCACCTGAAGAATATCTAATGGCTGAGAAGCATGTAAAGAGATGTTCATCATCCTTAGTCATTAGGGAAATGCAAATCAAAACAACCCTGAGATTCCATCTCACACCAGTCAGAATGGCTAAAATCAAAAACATAGGAGACAGCAGTTGTTGGCGAGGATGTGGAGAAAGAGGAACACTCCTCCAATGCTGGTGGGATTTCAAGCTGGTACAACCACTCTGGAAAGCAGTCTGACGGTTCCTGAGAAAACTGGTCTTGACACTCCCGGAGGATCCAGCTATACCACTCCTGGGCTTATACCCAGAGTCTTTCCCTGAATGCAATAAGGACATATGCTCCACTATGTTCATAGCTGCATTATTTATAATAGTCAGAAGCTGGAAAAAACCCAGATGTCCCTCAACAGAGGAATGAATTCAGAAGATGTGGTATATTTACACAATGGAATACTACACTGCAATTAAAAACAATGAATTCACGAAATTCCTAGGCAAATGGTCAGTACTTGAAAATGTCATCCTTAGTGAGGTAACCTAATCACAAAAGAACACACATGGTATGCAGTCACTGATAAGGGGATATTAACCCAGAATCTCGGAATACAATAGACACAATTCACATATAAATAGATTTCCAAGAAGATGGAAAGATAGACCCCTGGTCCTGGAAAGACTGAATGTAGTGGAATGCCAGGACAGAGAAGCGAGAATGTGTTGAATGGGGAAAAGAGGGAGGGAAGGGTGCTTATGGGACTTTCAGGGAGGGAGGAAACGGGAAAGGGGAATGATTTGGAATGTAAATAAAAAAATTTTGAAAATAATTCAAAAAAGAGAGAAACAACTCAGCATGTTGGTACTTTTAGAGTGTCAGGCAAGGAGCTTGTTACTTTTAGAGAGTCAGCTATGTAGCTCAGGAGAGAAGCTGGGTACCTTAAGAAAGACAGGCCAGCATCTTGTTACCTTAAGGGAGTCACCACCAGGCAGTGGGGGCACATGCTTTTATTCTCAGCACTTTGTAGGAAGAGGCAGACAGATTTCTATGTTTGAGGCCAGCCTAGTGTACAGAGTTAGTTCCATGACTGCCACGGCTACACAGAGAAACCCTATCTCAAAAAACAAAAAATTAAAAATTAAAAAGAAATGAAAGAGATAGTCATCTTATCTTCTTGGTACTTTTAGAGAGGCAACTCAGCAGTTTGGTACATTAGGAGATTCAGCCCAGCAGCTTGGTAAGTTAGGAGAGTCTGGCCAGTAGCTTGTTGCCTTCAGATAGTCAGTGCAGGAGTTTGTTGCCTAATGAAATACAGGCTATCATCTTGATTCCTTAAGAGAGTCAGCATAGTTTCGTACCTTAAGAGTGACAACACTGAAGGTTGGTACCTTAATAGAGTCAGGCCAGCAGGATGGTACCTTTAGAATGTCAGTGTCAGGCTGTGGTGGCACATGCCCTTAATACCGGCACTTGGGAGACAGAGGCAATCCGTTTTCGGAGTTTGAGATAAGCCTTGTCTACAGAGTGGCAGAAAAGCAGGTCTACCACAGGACAAGCAGAGCTACACAGAGCAACTCTGTCTCTAATCAAAAAAGTAAAAAAAAATAAAAAGTGAAAGAGAGAGTCAGCTCATCATCTTGGTAACTTATGAGAGTCAGGCCAGGAGCATGCTACCTTAAGAGAGTAAGCTCAGCATCTTGTAAGTTTAAGAGTGTCAGGCCAGCAGCTTTGTACCTTAGGAAAGTCAGCACAGCAGGTTGGTACCTTGAGAGAATCAGCTCAGTAGTTTGGTACATTAAGAGATGCAGCTCAGCAATTGGGGAATTAATAGAGTGAATGTCAGGTAGTTGTGAAACTTGCCTTTAATCCCAGCACTTGGGAGGCAGAGGCAGGCAGATTTGTGAGTTGGAGGCCATACTGGTCTACAGAGTGTGTTTCAGGACAGCCAGAGCTACACAGAGAAAATCAGTCTCAAAAACCAAAAATATAAAAATTAAAAAAAAAATTAAAGTCACCATCTTGGTATCTTTAGAGAGGCAGCTCAGCAGCTTGGTGCCTTAAGGTATTCAGCTCAACAGATTGGTACCTTAAGAGGGTCAGGCCAGAATCTTGGTACCTTAAGAAAGTTAGCTCAGTTGCTAGCTCCTTCACAGACTCAGTCCAGAAGCTTGGTGCCTTCATAGAATCAGTGCATGGCAGTGGTGAACCATGCCCTTAATATCAGCATTTGTGAGGCAGAAGAAGGAAGATTTCTGAGATCGAGATCAGATTTGTCTACTGAGTGAGTTCCAGCTCAGCCAGGGTTACACAGAGAAAACCTGTGTCAAAAATACAAAAACAACAAAAAAAAATATAGAAAAAAAGAGTCACAGAGTTGCTCTGGATAAGCAGGAGAACATAAGAAAATTGTTGGAGGAAAAAGGAAGTATGAAGGTGTCGATAGGGGAGGAACAGGAAGAGTTGCTGTGTGAACTTGAATCTTGATTGGACAGTGGGACAGGACCTCATAACAGAAAATCTAGAGATGCTCAGGGGAGGGTATGAGCTCCAGGCATCCTGGGGGACAGGTGAGAACTGCTCATTTTGCTGTAAGTCTAGGTGCCGTTCATCATGGGTCCACTTGAATGTCTTCAGAGAGCTGTGAGATGCACGTGTGGCTAACCCTGGCACAGGTAGGTAGATGGGTATGTACTAGGGCACTGAAAAAAGGATCTAAATGTGAGAGAGACTTGGGGACTTTGAGGAAGGAAGGAGAGCCAAGTGTCACTCTCCCCACACTCCTGCACTTCCCCGTAATACTCCTAGTGCTGGTTGGTTGTTAGTGAAGGGTTGGGGTGGGCTGAGGATTGGATGGAGGGGTAGGAAGGAGAGAGAGATGGTGAGGGATTTGTAATTAGCTCATAGAGGATGCCTGGTTCCCTGGTGGCCTAGCGATGGTGATGCTTCCTTAGTAGGGGCTTAGAATTGGGGTTCCTGAGTCCAAGGCCTGGTAAACAAGGGGGCAGGATGAGAGGTTGTACTGGAATATTCATTCCTTCTTTCGATATGTCCTTGTCCTCATCCAGAGTGCTAGGATGCTTGCAGGCGAAATTGCGGAAGTGTGCGGCCTGCCCACCTGAGCCTCTGAAGAGGACGGATGACTGGATGACTTTGTGGGGCAGCATTCTCCAGAACTCCTATTGAGTGGTACCTGAGAGACCAACCTGTGTGGCCAGGTAAGGAGACCAGGGTTTTCTTTCTTTCTCCCTAATTTTCATCTCCCATGGGAATTGGGCCTCATGCCAGGGAAACTGAAGGCATCCCAGGCACACAGGACAGCCCACCCAATGCACTGGGTCTACTGCTGGGCCTCCTGATGCCAGGTGGAAAGCACTTGGTACAGTGGCCCTGGTATCCCAAGGAGGGGGTAGATTGCCCACATCTGCCCCTTGTTGCCTCTTTTCATCTTCCCCTGTGCCCAGACCTCTCTGACTCCACCAGCAGGGAGGTTAAGTTTCATAACCACTCTGATGGCACAGGGTCATACTGGGAGGGACTTCTTGGCTGGCCGCCTTGACCGGGAATCTTGAGAGAGTGTGCCCAGGGACCCTGGAGTCTGCACCCCAAGAAGAGAACTGAGACCTGGCTGTCAGCTTTAGGGGACACGCTTTTGGGCGGGGCCAGGCCAGCCTCCTCTTGATCTCTGGGCCAGCTCCATTCCCAGTGGCCTGGCTGGGCACCAAGTGGGTGAAGTCAGCACCTGGTGCTGAAGTCCAGGTGTTTGTTTCTGAGGTCCTGCCCCCATGGTAGAAATTGGCACTGGGTAAAGGTAGGGCTGCCTGAGGTTCCAGTGAAAGTACCAGTTCACCCGCCTTAGGGCTAGCCAGCCTCACCGCTGGCCCTTCAGTGGCTGGCAGGTGCCCTGCAGTTGATGACAGCTTGTGATCAGTGAGCCTTCATCTCTGCCTTGCACACTCCACATCCTTGGTCTCTTATGCACCCTCATGAATACCACACACACACACACACACACACACACACACACAAACACACACACACACACGCATAGCCCCCATTCCCCCAGCCAGCAACATACAAAAACATTCCTTAAGCATCCCCAGTAGTCCGCTACACAGCCCATCTTTGTTCTCTGGGAAATATTAGCACTTAGCTGCCATGTTGGCTGCTGGTTGGTGCAGGTTAGCATTTTTTTTTTTTTTTTGCCTCTGGAAGGGAAGAGGGAGAGCACCCATGCAGACTGTCAGTTGGCATTGTTGGTGCTTATCTCTGGGTTTCCCTTCCTTCTTTTGGAAAAGGCTCTCTCCTTGAGCCATGCTGCAGATCGGGATCAGGGTTCCAAGCCTGTCGGGAAAACACCCAAGGGCCCAGAAACCTTCAATGGTCTGGGAGGTTCCACCATCATCTATAGCAGGCAAACTCACTGTGTGCCCCAAGTTGGTGAGGAGCCTAGGCAGCGTCTAGGCAGTGTCCTGGCTCGCTGTGAACCTGAGTAGAAACAGTCAGATTATGTTGTATTCCCGAGGGTGTCCAAACAGGCCAGGCTTCCACAGTACCATCCCGGCCCGGCCCATTGAAAGCTACCTTACTGGCATGCTCGATTCCCAGGCAGGTAGCTTACACGGGCCTTCTCAGGAAAACCCGCCCTTCCCTAACATCCAGGCAGATGAGCCAGGATGAAGACTGCAATGACATGGCCTTCCATGCCATGACCAGGGATTTCTGGAATAGAGATGGTTCGGGAATTATCTGATGCACAGCCTAGGATCCTAGAAGCCAGGGAGACCATAGTATCTCTCAGGCTCTGGCTCTGCCTCTGGCCCTGTGTCTCTCTGTCTCTTTATGAGTGTGTGTGTGTATGTGTGTGTGTGTGTGTGTGTGTGTGCCCGTGTGCACACCTATGTGTCTCTGCATCTATTCATTGTGTGTCCCCTGTTCAGGTCCCTACGTCCCTGGAGACTGGAAGAGGGTCCAGTTTGCGCCCAGGTTATAGCAGTCCTTATGGTGTTGAACGCATTATTGTCTGAGAAGGACAAGTTTGCATGTGGGGGAAACCATTAAGGCTGTTCGTATCCAGAGGCCATAGCTCCAGTGGGGACAAATTATAGAAAGGTCCAATAGGGATGGCAGGATATTTGTTCCCGGTGGCACTACTGTTTTGTTGGAAGAGACAATTGCTTATCAATCATATGGAGGGTGTTGGGACAGGTCGTTCCTTTGGATTGCACGCCTTGCTCCTCTGAGAAGCCAGAGCAGGCCTGTCTGGAAAGAGAAAGCTCTCCTGGTTGTATTGGAGAAGAAGCCTCCACGAAACTTGGCATGGAATGGGAATATGAAATAAGGGCAGGTTTGTCTCATGGAGGCTGTTCGAAGGGTCTTCTTCCACCAGCTGTGACTTAGGATTTCAGCAGTGCAGGAGTGATCCTCTGGAGAGTCTCAGTGTTCATGACAGAAGGGCTTGATGGTGGAGAGTGAAAAGTGTTTCTCACATGGCCAAGGAATACATCATCAGGTATCCTGAGAGGCCCACCTGCCCTGCAAAGTGTCCCTGCAACTGTATATATTGGCGAGCCAGAGGCAGATAATACTAGGAGTTGCTTAGGTATGTAGGTAAGTAGGTAGTTTGGTGGATATGTAGGTGGCCAACCAGTTGTTATGACCCAGTGGTAGTGATCCCATGGAGAGTATGTTTGATAGCACCTTGTGATTTTCCAGTGGGGCCCCCAGAGGACCTTGGTGTGAAGTAACCTAGGAGAAGGTAGGTGATCAGGAGAAGGGATGAGCTGCAGGCCTCTTGGGGGGACAAGTGAGAATTGCACATTTTGCTTTGTGTTTAGGTGCCCCGGCGTCATGGGTCCACTTGAATGTCTTCAGAGAACTGTGAGATGCACGTGCGGCTAGCCCTGGCACAGGTAGGTACGTCAGTGTGTACGGGATCACCGAAAGAAGGATTGACATGTGAGAGTGACTTGGGGACTTTGGAGGAAGAAAGGAAAACCTAGTGTCCCTCCAAACTGTGTGGTCAGGTAAGGAGACCAGTATTTTCTTTCATTATCCCTAATTTTCATCTCCCATGGGACTTGGAGCTCAGGCCAGGGAAACTGAAGGTGTTAGAATACTGATTTTTATTTGTTATGTTTGCTAGATAATATCAGGTATTTTTATGACAACCTGGGTTTTCTTAATATAACTTATTAATGTTGTGCTTGTGACAAAGTTTTCCTTTCCTTGTTCATGCTATCATGAAGAAGGACATCATCACTTGGAAATAATGGAAATCTTATGCTTCTTCCCTTTTTCATAATAGGACAAGACAATCATTTCCAGTTTGTCAGTTGTGGGTTGAATTGATGCTATCCGACCATGCTGCATGACCTTTGGATAGTGCGAAACTTACAGAAGTTGAGAAGCACAATCACACCAAGTAAGGGCAACCATGCATGGTCACTTGGGCTCATACACAGAACACTGGTGTTCCTGCCAGGAAGATCCACTCTAAGTCGAGCTCTCCCCCTTGTTAGTGGTGACATTTTACCTTAGAAGGTTCAAAGGTTCACCAATATTTTAAGAATTTGTTAATTTATTGCACTGCACAGAGAATTTCATATTTCATTATACAGTCAACCTAGTTAATTACACAAACACACACACACACACACACACACTTCTTTTTGTGGTGGGGGTAGGGTGGTTGTTTGTTTGTTTGTTTGTTTAAGAAAGAGTTTCTCTGTCTGTCTGTAGACCAGGTTGGCCTCTCAGACTGAGAGATACCCCAGCCTCTTCCTCTTGAGCGCTGGAATTAAAGGCGTATGCTACTGGATAACAATTTCCATTTTGTATGAACTTGGTGCTTCAAGCTTACTTTTCATTTCATATTGGGAAGAAATGAGTAAATAAAATCCAAAATAATGAACTGGAAAAACTAAATATAACTTGGGGTTTGAGAGCTGAGCACTTGTTGTTCTTACAGACTTCCTGTGTTTAGTTCCCAAAAACCCCGCATGGTGGCACGTCCACTTCCAGTAAATGTAATACCCGCTTCTGACCTCTTCAGTCATCAGGAACCGACATAAAATAAATATCATGTTGTGGTTTAGTATAAGTTAAAAATCAATTCAAAAAATTTAAGCAGAATACAAATGTGAAGTTATTAATTTTTATTTTACGTTTTCTGAGACACAGTGTCACTGTGGACTTCTTACTGCTTTCAAACTTACAAGGACATTTTGGCCTCACCTTGTGCCCCAAGAGTACTGTGATTACAAGATTATGAGCATGAGCCAGCATGGCCAGCTCTCTGAGTTATACATTCAATAGAGAAATTTGCATCACAGCTTTCCTGTTATAAAGAGGAAGTACATCACTTAAATACTGTCCTTGGCATAATGGGAAACGAACAAGTGATTCTCTACTGCAGAAAGTAAATAATGAATTAAATCTAGTTCAATGCTGTTTAATAAGTAAAACTATTTCTATATGTAAATATGGATATATATACAGTTTCTGTTTTCACTTCTTTTTGTAAGTATGTATCTATGTGTGCATTTTTATGTGCATGCACACGTGTACACAAATGAACGGGGCCCAAAGATGATTCTTCCTCAATTACTCTCCACCCTATTTTTTTGAGACAGAATCTATCTCTGATCTATCCTAGAATCTATCCAGAATCTCTCCTAGAGCTCACTAATTGTCGAGGTCGGCCAATAATATTCAGGTATCTACCAAGACCCTAGTGCAGTGCAAGGATTAAGTAGGCAGATCTTCATACCTGGCTTTTTCATGTTGGTGTTGGAATATAAACTTAGGTCCTCAGGCTCACACATGGTAAACACTTTAACAACAGAGCCCCTATATAAGTTTTCTTTTTAAAAAGACATTTTAAAGTCAGTAAGAACAAAGGGCTGAATATGAAACTTTGGAGAAACATTTGCCAGGCATATACAAGGCCCTGGGTTTTTTCCCAGCATTGCCAACAAACAAACGAACAAATAAATAAATTAAATGATTACAAAACCAGCCCATTCTTAAAGAGAATTATTTGTACTGTTGACAGTTTTGACACTTACATGTATCTTCAGTGATAAATTTGAGACCACAGATTATTGTCCACTGTTTGGGAAAGAAATGTGTTATAGTACTGTGATTTCACAGTAAATTATTTCTATAGGAAGCCTGCTTACTCTCGGATATAAAACAATAGTAATTAGAAACTTTGACTTTCTTTTAATGGCATAAGCCTCAGAATTATAATCCTTTTTAATTTAAATAAAAATATATTTTATATATAGCTCTCTTACTGTGTTTTCACTTCTGTTCCATTATATTTTACATGTCTTCATTGTTGTCTACCAGCCTGAATACTGGAGCTTTATAACAACACTTGATATCTAGTAAGTAAAGAAGCATTCTGTCTTATACTCATTATTCATTAATTATTGTGGGGAATAGGGGCTCTTTGTTTTCCATAGCTAGAAGAATGGTGAAAAATTCATGAATTAATCATAAAATATTGGACTGGTGCTGTGATTCATTTGGGTTCCATCTCAGCCATGCAGGAATTGTATATGATGGCAGAGACCTTTAATCCCAACATTTGGGAGCTGGAGGCAGGAGGATCTGGAGCTTAAGGTTTAATTGTGAGTTGAGGGGGCAGTCGCATTCTAATTCTAATTTAAATGGCATTCACATTCTAGGTCAAAGCAAACAAATAAAACAAAAATTTAAAAATTAAAATATCCACAGTAATCTGAGGGACAGGAAGTGACACCCTCTAGGACTGCATTTCTTGCACAGGTCTCTGATATTGAGACCCTTAACCCTATAAGGGTTACAGTTATTGAATGAGCCTAGGAAGCAGAGTATCTTTAGTCTTCCTCTGTGGTTAGACTTGCAGCTTTAAGGCAGGCTTGGAAATTGTAATATCTCAGCCTTTGGAAGCAGCCAGTTTTCTAGGTCTGATATATACAAAGTAAGTAGGGGATTTCTTAGCTATGAACACAAAGCAGCATTAAAGCTCTTCGCTGAAGACTGGGAACAGTTCTTCAGCCTCAAGTCTATTACAGCTCCTGTTGCTGCTCTTCTTCTGCCCTTCTTTCTGCCATAGTCACTCTTGACCTGTTCAGCTATTGTTCTTTTCAGCTTTCATAGTTCAGTCTGCTGATAGCTCAGCGGCCACTGCTGCTCTGCTGCGTCTTCTGTTCCACTCCTTCCTCTGATGACTTATTCCTGAGTTACCATCTTAGCTCATATTCTGAAGAGGAGGCAAGAAAATTTCACTTGGAAGGGATGGAGAAATGGATCTGTGATTAGGAACACTTGTTGCTCCAGTATATGATCTAGACTTGGTTCCCAGAACCTATTTAATGGCTTACAACTATTTGTAACTCAAATTGCAGGAGATACAACATATATTTCTGACATCCACAGGTATCAAACATCACCATGGTATACATACACACATTTAGGCAAAACATTTATGTAAAATAAAAGTAATGATATATACTGATATAGATATATTTAAAGGAATTCTTCAGAGAAAACTTTTATTGGGACTGGTGATACAAACCAGGAAAGGAAAGGCTGAAACTGGTAAATGTCTTCCTACAGACACATTGAGCCCAACTACTCTGCCTTGTAGAACCAGTAACAGTCATTAAGGCTTATATTGTAGGCCAATCACAGCCTTGCCACTACTTACCAATCACATTCACTAAGGAGTATGTTTAGACAAATCACAATGTTGACTCTTAGGACCAATAATTGTCATTTAACTTTATGTTTTAGACCAATCACAATCTGGCTCTTAACAGCAACCACAGCCACTTAAACTTGTGTTCTGACCAATCACAGTCTTGCCTTTTAGTACCAATCAGAGTGAATGAGTCTTATGTTCTAAACCAATCTCATTCTATAGTTGCCAGGATACAGTAAACATAAGACCATTTGACTTCAAGTTGTTGGTAAGGTAAGGTTGAATAAGTTGGAGCTCTGTTGTAAGGGCAAAATCCTGAGGTATTTCCTGTTTAATCTAGTCCCAGTCATTGAAATAGGAATGATGAACTCACCAACAGTAAATTGTGGATGTGATAATTTTATATTTCAGTTGTAGCAGTTGTTAGTATAAGGTTATATAGTTAACTATCTGAGATGTTTAAGCTTAGCTGTCTAACTTGATCTTCATGAAATAGCATTACTTTTCTTGAGTAATACTATTTATACCACAGTTTACAATCTCTGGTACCCTCATACTTTCAATTGGTAAAAAGGACCAGACTAGTTGTAATTTTAAATATCGACAAGTTTTATCATGAGGGTTATATAGCACAAAAGAAACCATGAAGGATGATGAACAATAGCTGATAAATTATAGGTCATGGGTTTAAAAAGATGATAGGTTTTATATAATAGATGACAAAGTATAGATTGTAGAATATAAAGAATTAGATAATAGATGATAAATTGAAGAGTAGAGGTATAAGAGAAAGAAGAAACATGAACATTAGATATAAGATAGAGGAGAGATATGGGATAAAGGGTAAAGAAATTTGAGGATAGTTACATAATATGTAGAGGGTAGAAAAGAGAGCAAAGGAATATGTGTATATATATGATCTAGAGGAAAGATGCTAAATGTATGGAGATATGGGACATAGATCATAGATGCACAATAGATTGAGGATAGGAAATAGATAGAATATAGACACAGGAAAACTAGAAGATGATAGATTGATTGAAGACAGACAAAATAGATACTCTCTAGCTTCTAGAGGATACATGAGAGATAAATAAGAGATACACAAAGGATAGGTAAAAGAAAGAGTGTAATTATATGAAAGTGAGACTCCAGGAGTGCTAGAAGTTAAGGATAGATGGAAGAAAGATAAGTGGTAGCCAGAGGATAAGTGATACATGGATTGTAGACAGACACGGGACAACTAGTGTATAGATGGTAGATACATGGCAGAGAGACACAGGTTGTTTAGGAGACAGATGATAGATATATAGAAGACAGACACAGGATAGCTAGAGGATATATGAAACATAGATGGAAGACAGACACAGGATATCTAGAATATTGATGATCAATGGAAGACATTCAGAGGAGAGCTCGAGGATTGTAGACAGACAGACAGACAGACAGGTGGTAGATGAGAGAGATAAATGATCGATGTGAGGTAGATAGATGATATATATATATAGATAGATAGATAGATAGATAGATAGATAGATAGATAGATAGATAGATAGATAGATAGATAGATAGATAGATAGATAGATAGATAGATAGATAGATAGATAGATAGATAGATAGATAGATAGATAGATAGATAGATAGATAGACAGACAGACAGACAGACAGACAGACAGACAGACAGACAGACAGACAGACAGACAGACATATAAATAGAAATACAGGGTAGCTAGTAGAAACATGATCCATGGATGTTATAGAGACACAGGATACCTGCAGCATAGATATTAAGTGTATGGCTAGAAGCCAGAAAGAGTGAGAAGAGCCAGAGGAGAGTTGATAGTTAGATTATAGGGATTCAGGGTAGGTAGAGCATAAGTGCTATATCAATGGTATAGAGATACAGAATAGCGAGAAGATAGATAGATGGTGTATATATGGATGGGCACAGGAGAATTAGATGATAGATCAATTAAAGATAGATAGATAGATATCACAGAGATGATGATTTCAGAGCAATAAAAGTAAATATCTCCTCACAGATTCAATCAATCAGTAGTCTTATACGTTCCAGAAATCCTGACTAGAAATGTGCAGATTCTTCTTCTTCCTATTGAATTCCTATTTTTCACTTGCTTTTTGGGGGGCACATTTTACTATTTTGTCACAACCGGCTCTGTGCTTACTTCCTTAGCCCATTCATCTGCACAGGGGTGTGCAATAGATCCAAAATACTTTCAAGAGCCCCAGGACGTGGAATCTGAAGTATGTCCAGAATTCCTCCGTAATGTCAGTCAAGAACAACAGGCCTCTCCAGAACAAGGAAACTGCGCTGAAGATGATGTGAAGAAATCCTTAGAAGATGCAAAGATCTCCAGTCCTAAAGAATGTGTAATTGATGAAGATTCTGCATGCCATGATGCTTCTTCAGATGATGATTGCTCTGTAATAATAGAAGATACTGAAAACAAGAAAGACACTAAGATCCAAAAACAAAGACATCAAAAGGCACCTGAGACTGTCCCATCATGTCCAACCAAACCATTAAAGGCTGTGCACACAGAGGCTGTGGTGGAACCCATAGTATGCACAGATTTGCTGGTCCATTATACTGACGTATATCTGAAAATCTTTCAAAATGCACTTTTTTGCACCTCTAACATTGGCAAGCTTAAATTCACTTTGTTTATAGTTTCTAATATACTAGCTTTTCAAGTATACAAGAATGTTTTGTGTTTCAGAGAATATTTGAATTAAGTAGGAAATTGAGCTGCTATGGAAATACTGTATTTCTACTGGTCCTGATTTTCCTCAGTTGTGGGCAAATGCTAACCATCTCAAGAGAGGAAAGCTTTTCTGAAAACTTATACCAACTGTCCCCTCAACAAACAGCAGCACAGACTAAGATGTTTTCCTCCTCTGGGCAGCATCTCTTCTATCCTTGTTGTTATGTATTTGGATAATTGTTTTTTAAAAGATAGGATACTTAAATGTATAGGATGATCAAGCAAGGAAATGAGTTTGTATCAGTTATACAAATTGTTCGTATCTCTTGCTGATCCAAAATGCAGATAATCCATCCCTGATACCCAAAGAAATCTTCATACAATGAAAATATAAATGATAGTTGTTTCAGTTTAGCCCCAGCAGTGTGACAATGGCAAATTCTTGAGCCGTGGTACTTTCATTTTTGAAAAGGCCTTCTTGCCTTGCAGGGATTTTTTTTTAGCAACATGAAATTTCTTTGAATTAATTATAAGGAAATTTATGTGAATACATTTATCCTTTAAAAAAGTCCTTAATCTAAAATGTTTGAATTAGTACACAATTAAATTCTCAGTGTAGATATGGTTTTAAATTCTTAAAACAATCAATAATAGATCTGCAATCTGGCTATGTACAGGAGGTCAGAGCCCAGGCAGGTCTTAGCAGGGCCCAGTGTAGTATCTTCGATTTCCTGTGGGCATGGGTGAACAATCCCTCTCCATGTTCACTGTGTTTTGTACATTAAGCAAAGCATGGACTACCAGAAGACCTTTGTAATTTTGTGTCCTTACAAATGCAGACCAGGAGAACATATCGATACGAGCGTCCACTTTTGTGGGAAAGGGTCTCCCAAATCTGTGGTCCACGTGTAATGACACAGGTCTATGATTTGTGTATAAGCAGATCCTTGTATAATGAATCATCTTCTTGCACAGATACTGAAGAGGAGGCATGGACAGTTCATTTTACCTTTATAACTGAAAGGATATTTCATTTTCATAAGAAGTTGGATTGCTTGGTTTACTTGGCTTATCCTACTCCATATGGTACAGTTGAGTTGCCCCAGAAAGTGAAAAATATCTGTGAAAGATAGACCTGAATACAGACTAGATGATATACACATGCTTGTGTGGGTGTCCTCGATTCTTAGAAGTCTGTAACCGAGGGCATGTCTGTGAATAGTGTGCTAGAAAGCAGTCAGTAGTTCCTATAGCCCTGTATGCAGAGACCAGACTTTCATTATGTTTGAATTAATTTGAATGTTAAGTTCATTAACATAAGCCCCATTCCCTCACTCTTTTCCCCATTCACATCCCTCTCGCTTCTCTGTCCTGGCATTCAGCTACATCCAGTTTTTCCAGGACCAGGGGTCTCTCCTTCCATCTTCTTAGAAATCTATTGTTATGCAAATTGTGTCTAGGGTATTCCGAGATTATTTATACCCCCTTATCAGTGACTGCATAACATATGTGTTCTTTTGTGATTGGGTTACCTCACTAAGGATGATATTTTCCAGTTCTGACCATTTGCCTAGGAGTTTTGTGAATTCATTGTTTTTAATTGCAGAGTAGTATTCCATTGTGTAAATATAACACATCTTGTGAACCAATTCCTCCGTTGAGGGACATCTGGGTTCTTTCCAGCTTCTGGCTATTATAAATAAGGCTGCTATGAACATAGTGGAGCATGTGTCTTTATTGTATGCATGTAAAGCCTCTAGGTATATTCCCAGGAGTGGTATAGACGGATCCTCCGGGAGTGTCATGCCCAGTTTTCTGAGGAACCGCCAGACTGCTTTCCAGAGTGGTTGTACCAGCTTGCAATCCCACCAGCAGTGGAGGAGTGTTCCTCTTTCTCCACATCCTCGCCAACAACTACTGTCTCCTATGTTTTTGATCTTAGCCATTCTGACTGGTGTGAGGTGGAATCTCAGGGTTGTTTTGATTTGCATTTCCCTAATAAATAAAGATGATGAACATCTCTTTAGGTGCTTCTCAGCCATTAGATTTTCTTTTAATCCCCCAAGCCTATGCACGATAGTTGGTACAGTGGCGGCGCGGGCGCCTTCAGTATGGCTCATTGCCGTCTTGGCTAGGGTTGGAAAGGGCAGATGCCATATGACTTCACTACCATCTTTGGACTGCCATGTGGCTGGCAACTGTCTTTGTTGGAGGGGATGAATGTCCTATGGCTTCACTACTATCTTGGTTAAGGTCAAGCCTGTGGGTATAGTATGGGCCAACAAGGGAGACAACAGGTCTCTAAAGATACATTTAAATTTTGATAGGATTTTTTATGTTAATTACTTCCTGTCTTAAAAAACGAGGTTTATAAGAGATAGGATTGAAAGGCAATGCATGTTTAATGAGATATTAAAATGGAACTTCCTTGCATTCATATACAAGAGCACACTTTGCTGGTAGTCAAACTTTGTAACCTAAGTATCACTTAGATGGTATTGATTTTTGAGACAATATGTGTTTTCACTTTTGGGGATTGATTATGCCTTATACAGATTATGCTTGTATCCTCTGTCTTCACTCTTGAAATAACAAAGTTGCTTCATTCTAACATTACTAGAGCCCACAGTTGATATAAGTTGAAATTTTTAAAGAGGAAAATTTGGAGTTCTAAAGAAAAATTTTAAAACATGGATATTTGTAAGGACCAGCTATTAAGATACTTAAGTTTATGATGTTCAGACATTTTAAATATATAAGATAATTTATTATAATGTCTTTATTAATGTGTGGTCTTTAGAAATAAATACAAGGTTAAAACTTAGATCTACACCTATGAACACCAAATATCAAAGAACACTTTCATAGGGGTAGCCTAGGGTAGACTGCATGTTTGCATTACAATTCATAACAATGGCAAAATTGCAGTTGTGAAGTAGGAATCAGAAAGATTTTGTGATTGGAGAATGGCTACAACATAGGAAACTGTTAAAGGGTTGCAGCATTAGAAAAGTCCTAAAGCCCAGACGCATGATGTGTGTTTTCATCTTGGAAACAATGTCATCACTACACAATGGTAGTTCCATGCTTGACTTGCAAAGAAAGTTTGAAGAAATTATTAGAAAATGAAATAGAGCAAACACTGGTACCCTGAGAAAGAAAAAACTATTAAAGTTATGAAATAAGTTTTGCACATTTGAGAGTGGTTCCTAGATAAGCAAGTATAGAATATGTAAAATCTTATATTAGTAAAACAAGTCAAAACACTGGGACTCCTAAAAAACTCATTGTGTGTAATGTGTAGAAGCAGAAAACTAGCAGAAATGCTGAGTTAAGGGTTTACTTGACTCCTTCTGGCCACTGCCTGGAAGCTTTTCCCATGCCATTTATCATTAGAGCTTCACAAGTAAATCAAAGTATCTGGCCTCAGAGCTCTGAGCTCTGAAGGATAATAAGTTAAAAGGTAAATTTAGATGATAATAATGATAAGTTTGCAATTATTATTACTTTGGATATAGGCCTGGGAATAGGGAAGCTTGGAAACTTGGGGAACAATTGTAATTCTGGATTCTTTGTAGGTTGTGGTTATTCTTTTGAATTTGATTTGGCAATGATCATAAAATGTCTTTTTATCTGCTTTTGGAGTATCAATAAAAGACTGGGGTAAAAAAGAGGCGAGAGAGTGAGAGGGAGAGCGAGTGAGGAGTATGTGAGGTGAATATGGAGAGCAAATGAGGGAGGAAGAGAGAGAGAGAGAGAGAGAGAGAGAGAGAGAGAGAGAGAGAGAGAGAGAGAGAGAGAGAGAGAAGAATGAGAAAAATTTGTGAAGAGTGAGTGGAGAGAGAATGTGAAGGGTGAGTCAAGAGAGAACGTGAGGTGCGGATGGAGAATGTGTTTGTGAGTGAAAGGAGAGTGCATATGGCGTATATGTGAGATTTGTGTGAGATGTGTGTGAAGAGTGTGCAGAGGGAAAGGGGATTACACCGAGGTGTGTTTGCATGTGGGAATTCAAGAAAAGCAGAGTGCGCAGGAGAATGCAGAGTATTTGAATTTTCAAGCTGTGAGCAAACGAGTGAGAAAGAGCAGAGACTGAGAGAGAAACAAAACTTTAAGCCTCGAAAAATTTTCTGTCGGCTTTGACCACAAAAAATAGATTGTGTATATTTATTATGCACCTTCCAGATATTCCTGCTTCCAGTTGAGAACTCATATCCTCCTATCCTTCCTGCCTGGAAGGCTCCTGTCCCAGGCTGCTCCTATGTTCCTATGTCCTGTGTTTTCTGGCTGTGTCCCTCTGAGCAGCAATGGCAGCTTTGACTATGCTCACAGGCTTGTCTGCACTCCTTCTCTCCATACCCAAATTCCTCCCAGAGAGAACTAGTCTCTCAGAAGTACTGAAACACAGGCTTGCAGGATCGACAAGCCACAGTCAGAGACAGCAAGAACAGCTAACACCAGAGCTATCCATATGGCGAAAGTCAAGGGCAAGAACATAAGCAAGAGTAACCAAGGCTACTTGTTATCATCAGAACCCAGTTCTCCCACCACAGCGTGCCCTCGATACCTCAACACAACAGCAAAACAAGACTGATTTAAAATTACATCTCATGATGATGATAGAGGACTATAGGAAGGACATAAATAACTCCCTTAAAGAAATACATGAGAACACAGGTAAACAGGTAGAAGCCCTCAAAGAGGAAACACAAAAATCCCTTAAAGAATTATAGGAAAATACAACCAAACAGATTAAGGAATTGAATAAAACCATTCAAGACCTAAAAATGGAAATAGAAACAATAAAGAAATCACAAAGGGAGACAAACCAGGAGATAGAAAACCTAGGAAAGAGATCAGGAGTCATAGACACATACATCATCAACAGAATACAAGAGATAGAAGAGAGAATCTCAGGTATAGAAGATGCCTTAGAAAACATTGACACAACAGTCAAAGAAAATGCAAAATGCAAAAAACTCCTGTGCCAAAACATCCAGGAAATCCAGGACACAATGAAAAGACCAAACCTAAGGATAATAGGTGTAGAAGAGAGTGAAGATTCCCAACTTAAAGGGCCAGTAAATATCTTCAACCAAATTATAGAAGAAAACTTCCCTAACCTAAAGAAAGAGATGCCCATGAACATGCAAGAGGCCTACAGAACTCCAAACAGTCTGGACCAGAAAAGAAATTCTTCCCATCACATAACAATCAAAACACCAAATGAGCAAAAGAAAAAATATTAAAAGCAGTAAAGGAAAAATGTCAAGTAACATATAAAGGCGGACTTATCAGAATTTCACCCGACTTCTTACAAGAGACGACGAAAGCTAGAAGATCCTTGGAAGATCTCATACAGATCCTAAAAGAATACAAATGCCATCCCAGGCCACTATACCCAGAAAAAATCTCAATTACCTCAGATGGAAAACGCAAGGTGTTCCATGATAAAACCAACTTTACACAGTATCTTTCCACAAATCCAGTCCTACAAAGGATAATGAATGGAAAACTCCAACACAAGGAGGGAAAATACACCATAGAAAAATCAGGAATCTTCTTTCAACAAACCCAAAAGAAACAAAAATATCAGGAAGAAACAATCACTATTCCTTAATATCTCATAACATCCATGGACCCAATTTCCCGATAAAAAGATAAAGACTAACAGACTGGACATGTAAACAGGAGCCAGCATTTTGCTGCATACAGGAAATGCACCTCAGTGTCAAAGACAAACACTACCTCAGGGTAAAGTGATTGAAAACAATTTTCCAAGCAAATGGTCCCAGGAAACAAGATGGAGTAGCCATTCTAACATTGAATAAAATCGACTTCCAAAAAAAAGTCATCAAAAAAAAAACATAAGGAAGGACACTTCATACTCATCAAAGGAAAAAAAATCTAACAAGAAGGACTCAATTCTGAACATCTATGCTCCAAATTCAAGGGCGCCCACATTCATGACAGAAACTTTACTAACGTTCAAAGCACACATTGCACCTCACACAATCATAGTGGGAGACTACAACAAATTGCTCTCATCAACAGACAGATCATGGAAACTGAAAGTAAACAGAGACACAGTGAAACTAACAGAAGTTATGGACCAAATGGATTTAACAGATATCTATAGAACATTTCATTATAAATCAAAAGAATATACCTCCTTCTTTAACTTTTTTCATAGTCTATACTTGTCACAGCAGATTTTCATGTGGCAGGGATCACTTGTGGACTGACAACTGCTGAGCTCTGGACTTTGCTGAAAGCTGTTGTAAACCTGTTCAGCTTATGTGATTACTTTCTGTCTTAAGCTGGCCCAGCTAACCAGATGTTTCTGATAAATGCCCCATTACCCAGCCATTGACTAACCTTTCAGACTTCCTAGGCCCTGACAATGATGCCCTATTTTCTGCTTTAATTGGATACAGAAGATAGAATTTTGTTTCTTGCCCCACTGACAGCATAAAGGGCTAAGTCAAAAGGAAATTCCCTGACATAGGGGCAAAACTGCTATCTATGATGCCAACTGGCATACCAGGAAAGTGGGCCCAGATTTATTAACTGGTGAATTAACTGAACTAGTTCTACAGTATGATAGGACATATGCAGAACCAAGAGGTTTTATTTGGCTTTAAGAGAAAATTGTTATTTCTATACAAATCATTTGGGATCGGGATTATAATCTGGCAGCACTTATTATATTACAAATCAGGAACCTGAGATCAAATAAATGACTGGTGCCCTGTCAATTTCCAGATTTCTTCTAGATAGAAACTCTGTTGTCAGCCATCACAGGGCCTTTGTTCCTTCTCCTTGTGCTAATTACTTCTGGATCTTGCATCATTAATACAACAACTACATGAAAATTCCTATCTAGTACCATTAATCTGATGGGGTTAGGATCCTAATATAAACAAATCCCCATCACGGAGTCAAGGATTTGATCCAGGATACAACTAAACTTGGGAATGTTAGACCTGAACTTATCCTATTAGCTGCACCTGCCCAGGGACCAGCTCCCTGTAAGAACACTGGACTTTTTGTATCTGCTGTTAGTCTGCCTCCTTCACAATGTACTTGGAATTCATCCTCTCATGTCTATTCTTTCTGCAATAACTACCTTTTAATATCTTTAGTTTTACAGGCATGAGCCACCACAAGCAGCCCAAAGTATCAAGCTTTTAGTATCACAATGTTTAGTAGCATGGTCCTGTCTATAAATCCATCAACTCAGGAGAGTTAAAAAGAGGATCACAAATTCAAATCTTGACTGAGCAACTTAATCAGACTCTGTTTCTAAAGAAAAAGCAAAAATGGAACCAAGAATATAGTTCGGTGTTAGAGTGCATGTGTTAAGGCCTTGGAGCTAATATGCAATACTTAAAATAAATTAAAAAAAAAGACTGGACATAACTAGCATCTTTATGT
Organism: Tokudaia muenninki; assembly: GCA_036184385.1. Lineage (NCBI taxonomy): Eukaryota > Metazoa > Chordata > Mammalia > Rodentia > Muridae > Tokudaia > Tokudaia muenninki. The sequence continues at coordinate 203,800 of BTHS01000676.1, forward strand.
CAGAACACACACACACACACACACACACACACACACACACACACATACCTATACTTCCTTTGTTGCTAAAACCACACAGTACCCTTGACATTTAGATGTCATTTTCACGGGCTAGAGATTTCTCCTCTCTTCCTTTTATCTCTGTCCTGTTGGCTTGCAACACTTTGGTAAATCTGTTTACATCTCTTTGGATAGTAAACATGGAGAGGAGTGAGTAACACTTTTGAAGGACAAGGGCTACTTATAGAATTTCAAGATTGATGCGGTACATGGTGGAAGAGCCCTTTTCTATTGTGCATGATGTTATGGCTTTGATATCCATGCTCCTAGAGCTTCCAGAATATGGTGTTTGATGTTGTTTTCCTTTTTTCTTCTCTCTGTCTTGGATTATAAACCAATTTCAATTCTCTTCCTGTAAACACATCATTTTTCCACTTTACAAAATGATATTCCATCTTGGTGGTCAAATCTATTTTCATTTGTTCGTAATTTTTACTAGTGTTATATTAGTTCTACAAAACAAAACAATGAGTTTCCTTCCTTCCTTCCTTCCTTCGTTCCTTCCTTCCTTCCTTCGTTCCTTCCTCCTCATCCTCCTTTTTTTCTGAATGAAAGTTTTCACTCTGAAGCAAACGTGACCTAAAGTTCACAGTGTACTTCAAGATGACACAAACTTGTGGTGATCCTCCTATATTAGCTTCTTGAGTACTTGTATCATAGATATGAGCTACTGACTCCAGTTTGACAGTGGGTCTCATTATGACATTTTATATGCATGTACAGTTGATTTTCTTCATATTCACCCCATTCCCCTTTCTTCTGTATTAATGTTCTTGTCTCAGAATGCCACTGGTTGGCTTTCCCCGTTCTAAGTTTTGTGCTAGTTTTCTTTAAGAAAACATTGAAAGATAATTTCCCCCAAACTACACAACTTTGAAAGTCTTAGTATACTATTTCTGGGTATTTTGTTTGGGAGGAACAGGACTATAGTTTTGTTAATTTTAAAACCCCAGAATCTGAAAGATTTTATTCCTCTACCCATGTTCCCTGTTTTCTGAGTCCTCTGGAGCAAGCAGAATTGTCCTGAGCAGCCTGCTATACTCGGCGGAACTCCATTCTATGGCCACTTCTCCTCCTACCTTCTTCAGACCCGAGACTCTTGAACTATACAGATCCAGAACCATACAACCCAAGGATACCCATTTTCTGATACCTACTACAACAGGAATATTCAGGAACCAAAGACATCCATATGGCTAAATGTTCTCTAGTGAACACAATCAACAAAAGTCAGGGCAATATGTCACCTCCAAAGCACAGGTATCCTTCTACAGCAAGCCCTGGATATTCCAACACAACTGAAGGACAAGAAAATTACCTTAAATACGATCTTATAAAGATGACAGAGGCCTTTAAAGAGGAAATTTATAAATCCCTTAAAGAAATACAGGACAATACAATAAAAAATTTATAGGTCTTTAACGAGGAAACAAATTAATCCCTTAAAGATATACAGGAAAATATAATTAACCTGGTCAAAGAATAAATAAAGCTGTGCAAGACCTGAAATTGGAAATAGAAGCAATAAAGAAAACACACTTGGAGGGAATTCTGGAGATGGAAAACCTGGGGAAGAGAACTGGAAAAACAGATGCAAGCATCACCAATAGAGTACAGGAGATTGAAGAGTGAATATCAGGCATAGGAGATACAATAGAAGAAATTGATCTAATAGTCAAGGAAAAGGTTAAATCTAAAAAAAAAATTCCTGACATAAAACTTCCAGGAAATTTGGAATATGAAATAATGATCTAACCTAAGAATTATAGGAATAGATGTGAAGAGTCCCAGCTTCAAGGCCCAGAAAATATTCTCAACAGAATCATATGAGAAGACTTACCCAACTGAAAGAATATGATGTCTCTCTCTCTCTCTCTCTCTCTCTCTCTCTCTCTCTATATATATATATATATATATATATATATATATATATATATATATATATATATAAATCTCCCAGTAGTTCCCAGGCCTATGATGCATTGCATCACAAGCTTGTCTATGGCAGGAATTCAGAAGACCACCCAAAATCCTCTTGGGAAAATGAAGTCTTCCCAAACCTATGGAAAGCTGACTTTTGTTGCTTTTAATTCATGGAAGAGTGGGTCTTCTGCCACAAATGCAAAGACATTGTCTCTAGCATGCAGGGGCTCAGCACCAATTACAACATCCGTGCTGAAGAAGACACAGTTTTTGATCCAGCCATAGTCATTCCCTCAACTCGTCATGGTGCCCTTTACAACTTTTGTGTTTGGTTCACCTGTGAATAGGGGACCCCACAGGTGGCTTGAATTAGTCTCCAAAGCACATGCCCACTCCAAATAATCCTCCCCTGGGATGATACAGTTCAGTCCATATCCTTCTACAAACAGTATTTCTGATTTGGGGAGCACATGTGGAGGACTGGAAGAACTATGGGCTTCTCTCTGTAGGATTCTTAAGGCAGAATGTCAAGGTACAGTCTTGGCTTTGCCATGCTCTTCACAGGAGGATCCCAGTGAAGAGCCTGAGCTGAGACCCAGATAGCCTTGGTTATAAGTCCAGTGTCCTTCCCTGATGGTCTGCAGAACTCCAAGTAAATTTCTTAAAGTCTATGTCCACTTTTGCAATCAGTGTCTCCTGATTTCTCTTGTGCACATTAACCAGCACATACATGTTGACTCCTCGTAACTCCAGCATAACAATCAGAGAATTCGTGAAATGAATTTGTATTTGTCAGCCCACGGCTCACCCTGTGGCACTAAAGAGGCCCAGGACTCTATCTTTATGCAGTTTAGTTTGGCATCAAACTTGTGACCCTCCAGCCTTCACAGCCAAATGTCCGTAGGATTGGCATGACAAGATTAGGGCTTCACTGGAAGGACTGGTCATGAATATTAACCACACACTTGACAAAAAGAATCACCAGACACACATTAGAATGGCTTCAAAGCTTGGATGCCATCCACCTCAGGAAAACGTGCGTTGCCCTAGACTCCCACCCACCAACAGGTCTTCTACCAATTCTGTTTGAGGACTGACTAAATGTGAGAACCGCCTTGCAGTTAACAAAGTGAGTTGGGAGAAAGCATGGCCCCTGAGCATCCACCCATGACAAAGAACTTGGATTGACTCCATTCTTGCCTCCAGAACCAAGCTGGAGTAGAAGCAAGGGGAATTCTGTGTTCAGTGGAAGAGTATTCTCTGGTCCTGGAAGTAGAAGAAAGACTCTCAAGGGCCTTTTGTATCTCACATCGTATCTTCCCACATTGGCCCACCAGGAGAACTTGGGAGAGGGTCAAAGTTCACACAATTCATTGGTACCTGGGGACACCCTCCAGCTGAGAAGCCACTGAGGAGAGCTGTAGGCCTGATCTAACACCTCCATGCCCTCCCCCCAACTCCCACAGCTGAGTTCACAGTTCACAGATAAGGAGGGTCTTTCTGAAGTGTTTCACACAAAGAAAACTAGTACATCAAGGAGTACCTTCTAGGTGTGTTTGCTCTCTTTCCACAATTTCAATCATCAACTGAAAGTAGTGCAGGACCCTAAGCAACTCCCTGACTCAACGTCTGGCACCAGAGTCAGGGAAACTGCTGCATCAGTAGCATGAAGGCTTCGACCTCATGAGCCCCATGGTGCAACCTTTTGCTGTCCTGCCGAACTCCTCGGAAATGGTACCAGATGACTACTGGGTAGCCTTTAGGACAGCCAGGCTCATCTTACCACACCAGCAGCTCAGTGGGAGTCCCTTCCACAGCCTCTCCTGAGAGCTTGGTAACCAGTGGGCATTGTTCTGCATACCAACCAATGGGAGCACAGCATGAGCTCACAATGCTCCACTGGCCAATGGCAGGCTTCAGGAGGAGAAATATGGGTCCTCCTATGCATCTTGTCCCTAGCATAGGAAGAACATATAAATGTATGGTGCGGTGATCCCTGGAGTGTTCACTGAGTGATGGAAAGGGAGTGTTGCTCAGTTTCCTGGAGGACTAGAGTTCTGACTTAGGCACCATAGATGCAATGTGTCTCTTGGTGGACAAACAAAATCCACTATGCATTCAGAATAATAATTGAACATTATGTGGTTAGACAGTGCTCGACAGGAAGATTCTGTGGTAGCGTCGAGGGCAGCAGCGATAGTCTTGGAATTCCTATGAATAAGCCAGGTAGTGTGTGGCACTACTCTAGGGTGCATGGATCCTGGATGTAGTTCACATTGGGGGCCTGTGCCTTGATTGTGATGGGGGTCCTTGAGTAGCTCACCACCGTCTTCAACGTGGGCTGTTCAAGCTAGAGCTCCTTTGAAGGAGAATAGTCCTGCATTATCATAGATATTCCTAATATTCATTGCAACCACACATACACCCTTAGCCTTAATATGCAAGACATCTGATGGAACTTTACCCATTCCTTCATCAACTAACTCCCCTAACTAATTCCAAGGCTCTAACATAGAAGCAGTGAATAAAGTAGACAACATACTTCACCCTGTGGCTTTAATTTCCTTAGAGGCTTAAAAAAGCACACTAGGTAATAAGGGTGACTAAAAGAAAAGAAGGCAAGTCCTCAAAGCTGACACATAAATTCCATTCAGAAACGAGGTTTGATAAAACAATAGGTCTTCAAGGACATGATTGAGTCTGGATATGGAATGGAGAGCATTATAAGGGGTGGGGGAGGAATCCATTGAAAGCAATAAGCAGAGGGGAGGCTTCCCTTTAATGCCCAGAGAACTGTTTCTTTAACCATGAAAACATGCTGGACTGGATGAGAGTGTGCTGACCTTGGGGTAAATGCATGTCATTCCTGCACTTTCTATGCAGGACCATAATGATCTCTGAGATTTGTGGCCAAAAGAGTTTATGTAGTGAATTCCTGCCAAGCCAACACTTTGTAGTCAGACACAGTCTTAAGAGGTAGAGAAGATATCCATAAATGAGAAAAAGGGTAGCATGAGAGAGAGTGCCAACAGGAGAGAGATGGCAAGGGAAGTGGGCAGAGAAAAGAACCCTTCTCACAGTAGCCTTCTTCATCTCCAGTGAAATCCACCAAGAGTCTCCCTGATGATTCTCAGAACAATCCTAAGAAGGAAAGCATGGTCCAACCCTTCCTAACCATGTGATGGTGGCCAGAATGCTTCACATCCCATGACTTAGTTCAGGGTGGCTTAGGTGACAGGAAGTGTAGGGAAGCTGGGTTCCATACACTGGGAGCTCTCAAGTCACATCATGTACTATAGTTTGTCTTAATTCTGTGTCAGAGATATCCACAGGAAGTGTGTCTGAAATCAGGATGTGTGATCTGGGGAAAATATGGAGGTCCCAGTTCTACCACAGAGCCTCAGGTCATCTTTCACCAGGAAAGACGTTCCTTTAAAAGCAGAAACTACCTCTAGATCAGCTCACCTGAATGCCCAGCAGACAGTAACCAAGCACTGTGAGAGTCAACGGTGCCTTTCCCACAGTCTGCTGAGAAGGACATGGCTCTGGATTTCATGGGAGTTGTGTGAGCCACTATCACCAGCTCGTCATGATGAGATCTGTTAAAATCATCTCCAACAGTTACCCCAGAAAACATGGTCAATTTTCCCTTGATCCATATGTGCGCAGAAACCTGTTGCACAATTCAAAACTGAGGAACACATTTGAAAAATCCTCCATTGATGTCAGAGCCCACAAAATTGGAGGAGTGTCAAGTTTGTGGCAGCTTCAAGTTAAGTGAGAGTCGTCAGCTTGGGTGGAAAACATGGAGCATAGAGGTACAGTGGTCAGAAACATGATGCTGCCTGAATTCTCTGTGTCCCCATCACTGTGGGTCATGTTTTTAATCTGTATAGGGGCATGTTATTCACCCAGGAAATATCTATCCTGGAATCCATGATGCCTGATCTGTGTCATTCCTGTCTAAGGTTGAAGAGACAGGGCTGAGCCTAGAGATCCAGTTCCCTTCCCTTCAAGTGCAGACAAAGAGAAGGAAATTGCTCTTCATGGAAGATACACTACCCCAAGATGTGAACACTTTTTGGTGGTGGGCAGTCAAAACCCTGGCATAGACCATCTTACAAGAAGAAGATTGGGTCTCTCCACTGAGATTAACAAAGGCATACCTTCTCAAAAGTCTGAGCTTGGCGTGCTCAAGGGTCTCTTTGTTTCATAGACCAAACTGCCTGCCTTGCTACTGCCTTGCTGAGAGGTTCTCATGAACCAGGGTGGCATGCTGGACACATTAGTGCCAGTGCTGCTACCTCTTTGACTTCTGCCCTCTGTTCTGCTCCCTGGAGCCTCTCTGTGTTCTGACCAGGAGTCCCTAAGTCCATGACATGGAATTGACCCAAGAAGTAAGACCCCACCTTAACACAAAGGACCCCATGGCAGTGAGCATGAACACCCACACTCTCCCTGACCTTTAGAGGATATGTCGACCAATGATGCCATTCTGATCCTAAATTCAGGTTACAAGGGAACCAGAGGCCAGCCACTTACAGAATTTTTCTCCCCTATATGGTGTAAACATGGCAACTCACATCAACAGTACTTAAACTCAGGAATGCTGCAAGCTAAAGGACACTCTGAAGGTGGCTCACATCTTTACTAGTTCACTCTTAGTGGGTTACCCTGAGGTAGGAACCCCATGGACTCAGATGAAGGAGCAGCAGGCCAGGACGCACACACAAGCAGAGAGGGTACTTAGGTCTGTGGGAATTGTTATGGAGGATTGTGAGCTCAGAACTACCTTCATGAAGCAGGGTCTGCTATTGGAAGAATGCCTGCCTCCAGCCAGTGGTGGGGTAATGACTCCAGAAGAACCAGATGGGCCACAACTGCAGAAGTGTGTATGGAGTAGAGTGGACAGAGATGTGACTTTTTCATGTCCCACATGACAGGAGGTGACGTCACGAGATGTTTAGAAAGATACCAAGTGATAGTACTAGTCAAGGATAGGAGCCTATCCACAGAGATGTAGAAGTTTGCACAGTGTAATTTTCTAGTTCCTACCTGGAGAACTTCAATCCCTTTCTCATCAGTGTGAAATCAGCCTCCCTCAGAATGGTACTCCAACCCTGAATCCAATCTCTGATCCCTCTTCCTATTATTATGTGTCTCAAGTTTTGCCTGTACTCAGGGCAGAGCAAGAACCTGGGAGCACCAAGTGGGTCCAGGGATTCCAGTTCACAAGATGTGGGAGCATCATGGGGGAGACCCTATGGCTCTGTTCCAGTAGGCCAAACTTATCCCTAGGAGGTGGACCCTTTACTGAGTATGTCAGAAGTCACTTCATGGCTCCTGTCTTAAAATCACAGAATCATTAGTCCCCCCACTCTCTGATATTTCTATAGTCGATCAAAGCAGTATTCCACACTTCATTGCTGGGTTCACTGTAACCTCTGCTCTCAGTTGTAACAAGGTGGCACAGGACATGTGGCCTCACAGCACAACAGGGAAGGTTAGGTTCCACTTTCCCACTGCCTGCTTGCCTCATTTTGATTCTTGTACTGTAATCCGAAACCTTAAGGGAGTGGCTGCTAATAGAAGTGTTTGGGCTAGGGCAGGAATCTTCAAAGGAGAGAAAAGAAGCAGCTATCTCAACACCTTTGACCAAATCTCATTTCTGTTTAGGCATAAACAAAAAGGCATAGATTTTGTGTTTTGAAATAAATAGACAGTGATGGAATTGTGCCAAAAAATGTACTCAAGAGGTGTCTGTGTCCTTAATCCCAATGAAGCTAAAACCACAGATGATTAGACAAAACAATTAGGGAATTTTACCCCTGGGTAGTTGCTAAGGGGTATCCAGAAGACCCCTGTGTGTTCGTATATGGCTAGGTTACTTTGTATCCAATGCCTTACTGTGCCAGTGGACCTGTGATGCAGGCTGACTGAGCCTCGGGGAGGGTGTTGGAGAAGCATGAATCTCCTGGCTCTGGGATGAGCTGGATGAGCTGGCCACTCTGTGGCCTTTCATCCTGTGTCTGGAAAGTGATGCATATTCATTATAACCCTTTTGCACAGCCCTTATTCTCTAGGTTTCAGGGCTCTGGAAAGAAACTCCTACCTACCAGATGACTGAGAAAATCGGCAGATGACATGGTCCAAGCACTGCTGGCTCCAATCTGGGGTTTATAACACCTTGCTGGACAGCTCTAGGGGCAATCCGTCCTGGACTCTTCTACCTTCTGAAACCTTGTTCTGTCTGGCCTCACAGGATCTTCCCATTTTTGTAGCTCTTTGAATTTGCTAATGTTTACCCACTCTTATGGCTTTTCTTGCCAGAAAAAAAAATGTAGACCTTTCGTTTGGGCTTGCCCTCAGTGGGCAGAAGAGGGTTCAGCAGTTCTGAAATCCCTGGATGTGTAATCCACCTGAATGTGAGCACTTGGGCCCAGATTCCTGGTCTCTGATAGAGCCAGAGGTGCTCTGAATTGCTCAGCCATACCCACAGCCCCTGACTCTGGAGGTTTCCTAAGATTTTAACTCATTTCATTTAGGACCTTCTCTAATCCACTGTGTTCTCATTTTCACTTAAATTATACCTTCAAAGACATTATTTCCAAGTGAGTTCTTATATTCCTGTTACAGACTCATAGACTAGAGGACACTGCTCAAAGAGGTCCAGTCCCTGACATACAATGCCGTCAGTAAATGGATCATTTCCTGTTTATTTTGTTATTAAACTTCCTTGGTGGGGCTCTTCCCACTGAGGAAGCTCTATGACAGGGCTCAAGAGAGTAAGGTCATCATCAAACAGAGATGCTAGAACCCATGAGAAGGGACTGTGGATATTGGAGAGAGGCTTCAGCAGTTAGGAGCACTGACTGCTCTTCCTGAAATTCTGGGTGGGACTTCAGCACTCCCCAGGCTCCCTCACAGTATCTCCAGAGCCAGATGATCTGTCACCCTCTCCTGGCCTCCATATACATTGCCTGAATAGTATGCACAGCCAGGCAGGCAGAGGAAGACACTCACACTCATGAAGGAATAGATTAAATTTTAAAAGAGGCACATCAATGGGAGGTATGCTTGGAGTACATGAAGAGGAGAAGGAGCCAAGAAGAAAGGCTCTAGAAACTGCGGTCAAGATGATGGAGAGATTACTCAGTGGTTAAGAACACTGGCTGTTCTTTCAGGGGACCCAAGTTCAATTCCCAGTAGCCACATGACAGTACACAACCATCTCTAATTCCTTATCCAGGGGACCTGACACCATCACACAGACAGTCAAAACACCAAAGCACATAGAACAAAATAAATGAATAAATAAATAAAAGAATGGAAACATTAAAAAAGCGTCTGGTGTCAAATTGGATGGATGACAGAAGGAAACAGGAAAAGATGATCCCCATGTTCATAAGGAGAGTCAGCACTCTTAAGAGAGTCAGGGCAGCAACTTGGTACCTTAGGAGAGTCAGCTGATTATCTTGGTACCTGAAGAAATCAGGTCAGTAGATTGGTATCTTCAGACAGTCAGCTCAACAGCTTGGTACTTTAAGAGAGTCAGGCCAGCAGCGTGGTACCTTAAGAGAGTCAGTCCAGAAGTTTGGTACCTTTAAAGAGTCAGGACAGCAGCTCGTTGCCTTAAGAGAGTCGGGCCAGCAGCTTGGTACCATAAGGGAGTCAGCTCAGGGATATTTCTGTGTTCAAGAACAGCCGGGTCTACAGAGTGAGTTCCAGGACGGACAAGCTAACAAAGAGAAACCCTGTTTCAAAAGACCAAAAAATATAAAAGTAAAAAATAAAGATAGAGTCAGCTCATCATCTTGGTACATTAAGAGAGGCAGCTCAAATTGTGTTAAAAACTGCAGGGTATTGGTACAGTGACAGGTATGTAGATCAATGGAACCGAATTGAAGACCCAGAAATGAATCCACACTCCTATGGTCACTTGATCTTTGACAAAGGAGCTAAAACCATCCAGTTTAAACAAAAATAATTTTTTCAAAAAATGTTGCTGGTTCAACTGGTGGTCAACATGCCGAAGAATGCAAATTGACACATTCTTATCTCCTTGCACTAAGCTCAAGTCGAAGTGGATCAAGACCTCCACATAAAACCAGACACACTTAAAGGAAAATAGGGAAGATCCTTGAACATATGGGCACAGGGGAGAATTTCCTGAATAGAATTCCAATAGCCTATGCTCTAAGATCAAGAATTGACCAATGGGACCTGATAAAATTACAAAGTTTCTGTAAGGCAAAGGACACTGGCAAAAGGACAAAATGGCAGCCAACAAATTGGAAAAAGATCTTTACCAATCCTACATCCTATAGAGGGCTAATATCCAATATATACAAAGTACTCATGAAGTTAGAACCTAGAGAGCCAAGTAACCCTATTAAAATTGGGGTACAGAGCTAAACAAAGAGTTCTCACCTGAAGAATATTTAATGGCTGAGAAGCATCTAAAGAGATGTTCATCATCCTTAGTCATTAGGGAAATGCAAATCAAAATAACCCTGAGATTCCATCTCACACCAGTCAGAATGGCTAAAATCAAAAACATAGGAGACAGCAGTTGTTGGCGAGGATGTGGGGAAAGAGGAACACTCCTCCAATGCTGGTGGGATTGCAAGCTGGTATAACCACTCTGGAAAGCAGTCTGGCGGTTCCTCAGAAAACTGGGCATGACACTCCCGGAGGATCCGGCTATACCACTCCTGGGCATATACCCAGAGGATGTACCTAAATGCAATAAGGACACGTGCTCCAGTATGTTCATAGCAGCCTTATTTATAATATCCAGTAGCTGGAAAGAACCCAAATGTCCCACAACGGAGGAATGGATTCAGAAGATGCGGTATATTTACACAATGGAATACTACTCTGCAATTAAATACAATGAATTCACGAAATTCCTAGGCAAATGGTCAGTACTTGAAAATATCATCCTTAGGGAGGTAACCCAATCACAAAAGAACACACATGGTATGCAGTCACTGATAAGAGGATAGTAACCCAGAATCTCGGAATACCCTAGACACAATTCGCATATCAATAGATTTCCAAGAAGATGGAAAGTTAGACCACTGGTCCTGGAAAGACTGGATGTCCTGGAATGCCAGGAGAGAGAAGCGAGAGGGGGGTTGAAAGGGGAAAAGAGGGAGGGAAGAGGGCTTATGGGACTTCCAGGGAAGGAGGAAACGGGAAAGGGGAATGATTTGGAATGTAAATAAAAAAACTTTGAAAATAATTAAAAAAAGAGAGAAACAGCTCAGCATGTTGGTACTTTTAGAGTGTCAGGCAAGGAGCTTGTTACTTTTAGAGAGTCAGCTAAGTAGCTCAGGAGAGCAGCTGGGTACCTTAAGAAAGACAGACCAGCATCTTGGTACCTTAAGGGAGTCACCACCAGGCAGTTGTGGCACATGCCTTTATTCTCAGAACTTTGTAGGAAGAGGTAGACAGATTTCTAAGTTTGAGGCCAGTCTAGTGTACAGAGTGAGTTCCATGACTGCCACGGCTACACAGAGAAACCCTATCTCAAAAAACAAAAAATTAAAAATTAAAAAGAAATGAAAGAGATAGTCAGCTTATCTTCTTGGTACTTTTAGAGAGGCAACTCAGCAGTTTGGTACATTAAGAGTTTCAGCCCAGCAGCTTGGTAAGTTAGAAGAGTCTGGCCAGTAGCTTGTTGCCTTCAGATAGTCAATGCAGGAGTATGTTACCTAATGAAATACAGGCTATCATCTTGATTCCTTAAGAGAGTCAGCTTAGTTTGGAATCTTAAGAGTGACAACGGTGTAGGTTGCTACCTTAATAGAGTCAGGCTAGCAGGTTGGTACCTTCAGAATGCCAGTGTCAGGCTGTGGTGGCACATGCCCTTAATACCGGCACTTGGGAGGCAGAGGCAGGCAGTTTTCTGAGTTTGAGATCAGCCTTGTCTACAGAGTGGCAGGAAAGCAGGTCTACCACAGGACAAGCAGAGCTACACAGAGAAACTCTGTCTCTCATCAAAAAAGTAAAAAAAAATTTAAAAAATGAAAGAGTCAGCTCATCATCTTCGTTACTTATGAGAGTCAGGCCAGGAGCATGGTACCTTAAGAGAGTAAGCTCCGCATCTTGTAACTTAAAGAGTGTCAGAACAGCAGCTTTGTACCTTAGGAAAGTCAGCACAGCAGGTTGGTACCTTGAGAGAATAAGGTCAGAAGTTTGGTACATTAAGAGATGCAGCTCAGCAATTGGTGAATTAATAGAGTGAATGTCAGGTAGTTGTGAAGCTTGACTTTAATCCCAGCACTTGGGAGGCAGAGGCAGCAGATTTGTGAGTTGTAGGCCATACTGATCTTCAGAGTGAATTTTAGGACAGCCAGAGCTACACAAAGAAATCAGTCTCATAAACCAAAAAAATAAAAATTCAAAAAAAAAAATTAAAGTCACCATCTTGGTATCTTAAGAGAGGAAGCTCAGCAGTTTGGTGCCTTAAGATATTCAGCTGAGCAGTTTGGTACCTTAAGAGAGTCAGGCCAGAATCTTGGTACCTTAAAAAATTAGCTCAGTAGTTTAGTTCCTTCACAGACTCAGTCCAGAAGCTTGGTGCCTTCAGAGAGTCAGTGCATGGTAGTGGTGAACCATACCCTTAATAACAGCATTTGTGATGCAGAAGAAGGAAGATTTCTGAGATCGAGATCAGATTTGTCTACTGAGTGAGTTCCAGCTCAGCCAGGGTTACACAGAGAAACCCTGTGTCAAAAATACAAAAACAACAAAAAATATATATAAAAAAAACAATAAAAAAATATAGAAAAAAAGAGTCACAGAGATATAGAAAAACAGAGTCACAGAATTGGCACCGAGCCAATGCTGCTGGCCATTGTAGTCATCCAAAGGACTGAGATTTGATCACAGGACAGCCTGGCCTCAACCAAGTAAGTTTATCCCCACCCTCTGACTCCTTCTGAGATGCAGGAGGATTTGGTGACTAGAGCAGTCTTTGTGCATCTGTTCCCCTCTCTGAGTATGTAACCCTGAGCTGGGGGTCTTGGGCTTTGAAGCACCCCGGGACCCTTCTGGGCAGAGGAGGGAGCACCACGTGGGCTGGCTTTGTTCTTGAGTTTAGGGTCACTGAGTTTTGTGCTCTGGGCAGCATCTGGAGAGCCTTGGTGGAAGATCCTCCTGGGGGACTCGGAAGCACTTTTCTGGAACAGAACGCTGCGAAAGCAGAGAGATTTTAGGGAGGTGAAGGTGTGGGGTGGTTTGAACTATATCATGGAGAAAGCATGTCCTGCCCTGTGGATGGCTGCTTCGGCTCCCCAAACTTAACTAGTAAGAACTTTTACTATTACAGATGTTTCAAACAGACAGGCCGACCAACACACAAAAGGAGCAAACCCCTGCATTTGTGAGTGTGCATTGGCAAGTTCTCACAAAACCTCAGGGCCATTCTTTCTGTTCTTCATTTTCTTGTTCTGCAGCCCATCTTTGTTCTCTGGGAAACATTAGCGCTTAGCTGCCATGTTGGCTGCTGGTTGGTGCAGGTTGGCGTTTTTTTTTTTTTTTTTTTTTTTTGCCTCTGGATGGGCAGAGGGAGAGCGCACATGCAGACAGTCAGTTGGCATTGTTGGTGCTTATCTCTGGGTTTCCCTTCATTTCTTTTGGAAAAGGCTCTCTCCTTGAGCCATACTGCCGATCGGGATCAGGGTTCCAAACCTGTCCAGAAAACACCCAAGGGCCCAGAAACCTTCAATGGTCTGGGAGGCTCCACCATCATCTAATGCAGGCAAACTCACTGTGTGCCCCAAGTTGGTGAGGAGCCTAGGCAGCGTCTAGGCAGCATCCTGGCTTGCTGTGAACCTGAGTAGAAACAGTGAGTGTATGTTGTATTCCCAAGGGTGTAAAAACAGGCCAGGCTTCCACAGTACCATCCCAGCCCGGCCCTTTGAAAGCTACCTTACTGGCATGCTCGATTCCCAGGCAGGTAGCTTACTCAGGCCTTCTCCTGACAACTGCCCTTCCCTAACATCCAGGCAGATGAGCCAGGATGAAGACTGCAATGACATGGCCTTCCATGCCATGACCAGGGATTTCTGGAATAGAGATCGTTCTGGAATTATCTGATGCGCAGCCTAGGATCCTAGAAGACAGGGAGACCAGAGTATCTCTCAGGCTCTGGCTCTGCCTCTGGCCCTGTGTCTCTCTGTCTCTTTATGTGTGTGTGTGTGTGTGTGTGTGTGTGTGTGTGTGTGTGTGAGTGCCCGTGTGCACACCTATGTGTCTCTGCATCTATTCATTGTGAGTCCCCTGTTCAGGTCCCTACATCCCTGAGAGACTTGAAGAGGGTCCTTATGGCCTCATGTTATAGCAATCCTTATGTTGTTGAAGGCATTATTGTCTGAGAAGGACAAGTTTGCATGTGGGGGAAACCGTTAAGGCTGTTCGTATCCAGAGGCCATATTTCCAGTGGGGACAAATAATAGAAATGTCCAATAGGGACAGCAGGGTATTTGTTCCCGCTGGCACTACTGTTTTTTTTTGGAAGAGACAATTGCTTATCAATCATATGGAGGGTGGCAGGACAGGTTGTTCTTTGGGATTGCAGGCCTTGCTCCTCTGAGAAGCCAGAGCAGGCCTGTATGGAAAGAGAAAGCTCTCCTGGTTGTATCAGAGTAGAAGCCACCATGAAACTTGGCAGGGAATGGGAATAGGAAAGCAAGGGCAGGCTTGCCTGGTGGAGGCTGTTCGAGGGGTCTTCTTCCACCAGCTGTGACTTAGGATTTTAGCAGTGCAGGGGTGATCCTCTGGAGAGTCTCAGTGTTCATGACAGAAGGGCTTGTTTGTGGAGAGTGAAAAGTGTTTCCCACATGGTCAAGGAATACATCATCTGGTATCCTGAGAGGTCCATCTGCCCTGGAAAGTGTCCCTGCAACTGTTTATATTGGTGAGCCAGAGGCACATCTTACTAGGAGTTGCTTAGGTAGGTAGGTAGGTAGGTAGGTAGTTTGGTGGATATGTAGGTGGCCAGCCAGTTGTTATGACCCATTGGTAATGATCCCATGGAGAGTATGTTTGATAGCACCTTGTGATTTTCCAGTGGGGCCCCCAGAGGACCTTGGTGTGAAGTAACCTAGGAGGAGGTAGGTGGTCAGGGGAAGGGATGAGCTGCAGGCTTCCTGGGGGGACAAGTGAGAATTGCACATTTTGCTTTGTGTCTAGGTGCCCGGCGTCATGGGTCCACTTGACTGTCTTCAGAGAACTGTGAGATGCACGTGTGGCTAGCCCTGGCACAGGGAATTATGCCAGTGTGTATGGGATCACAGAAAGAAGGATCCACATGTGAGAGTGACTTGGGGACTTTGGAGGAAGAAAGGAGAGCCTAGTGTCCCTCCAACCTGTGTGGCCAGGTAAGGAGACCAGTATTTTCTTTCATTATCCCTAATTTTCATCTCCCATGGGACTTGGGGCTCAGGCCAGGGAAACAGAAGGTGTTAGAATACTGATTTTTATTTGTTATGTTTGCTAGATAATATCAGGTATTTTTATGACAACCTGGGTTTTCTTAATATAACTTATTAATGTTGTGCTTGTGATAAAGCTTTCCTTTCCTTGTTCATGCTATCATGAAGAAGGACATCATCACTTGGAAATAATGGAAATCTTATGCTTCTTCCCTTTTTCATAATAGGACAAGACAATCATTTCCAGTTTGTCAGTTGTGGGTTTAATTGATGCCATCCGACCATGCTGCATGACCTTTGGATAGTGGGAATCTTACAGAAGTTGAGAAGCACACTCACACCAAGTAAAGGCAACCATGCATGGTCACTTGGGCTCATACACAGAACACTGGTGGTCCTGCCAGGAAGATCCACTCTAAGTCGAGCTCTCCCCCTTGTTAGTGGTGACATTTTACCTTAGAAGGTTCAAGGGTTCACCAATGTTTTAAGAATTTGTTAGTTTATTGCACTGCACAGAGAATTTCATATTTCATTATACAGTCAACCTAGCTAATTACATTCACACACACACTTCTTTTTGTGGTCGAGGTAGTGTGGTTGTTTGTTTGTTTATTTGTTTAAGAAAGAGTTTCTCTGACTGTCTGGAGACCAGGGTGGCCTCTCAAACT
This sequence comes from Tokudaia muenninki, assembly GCA_036184385.1. Lineage (NCBI taxonomy): Eukaryota > Metazoa > Chordata > Mammalia > Rodentia > Muridae > Tokudaia > Tokudaia muenninki. Next base: position 219,896 of record BTHS01000676.1, read on the forward strand.
GAGAGATACCCCAGCCTCTTCCTCTTGAGCGCTGGAATTAAAGGCGTATGCTACTGGATAACAATTTCCTTTTTGTATGAACTTGGTGCTTCAAGCTTACTTTTCATTTCATATTGGGAAGAAATGAGTAAGTAAAATCCAAAATAATGAACTGGAAAAACTAAGTATAACTTGGGGTTGGAGAGACGAGCACTTGTTGCTCTTACAGACTTCCTGGGTTTAGTTCCCAAGATCCCCGCATGGTGGTACGTCCACTTCCAGTAAAGGTAATACCCTCTTCTGACCTCTTCAGTCATCAGGAACACACATAAAATAAATATCATGTTGTGGTTTAGTATAAGTTAAAAATTAATTCAAAAAATTTAAGCAGAATACAAATGTGAAGTTATTAAATTTTATTTTACGTTTTCTGAGACACAGTGTCACTGTGGACTTCTTACTGCTTTCAAACTTACAAGGACTTTTTGGACTCACCTTGTGCCCCAAGAGTACTGTGATTACAAGATTATGAGCATGTGCCAGCATGGCCAGCTCTCTGAGTTATACATTCAATAGAGAAATTTGCATCACAGCTATCTTGTTATAAAGAGGAAGTACATCACTTAAACACTGTCCTTGGGCTGGAGAGATGGTTCAGTGTTTAAGAGCATTGGCTGTTCTAGAGGACCTAGGCTCAGGTCCCAGTACCCTCAGGGCAGCTCACAACTGTGTATAACTTCAGTTTTAGGGGATCCAACCCCCTAACACAGACATACCTGAAAGCAAAACACCAAAAATGCTTAAAATAAAATAAATTAATCCTCTATTTAAAAATGGGTCCAAAGGTGTTCTTGATGAAAAAAAATTCATGTTGATTTTTTTTCCTCGGAAACTAGGTATGCAGTGCCTATGGCTAGAAGAATCAGAGCTAGTGTATATGCTCTCCCCGAAGACCTAGTGGAAATAAACCCAAAGATGGTCATGACCGTGTTTGCCCATTTGATGGGCAGAGGGATGAAGAGAGTGTAAAATAGCCAATCTCAATAGAGCCAACCTAACATGAAGGTGCATGATTAGCAAGTCAGCTAGTCCCAGGTGAAGTGCTCGTGGCTTCAGAAGTCTTGGTCATTGAAAGGACTTTTAGTTTGGATTAGCAAGACTAATCATAGCAGCCTTCAGAGAAACCGTTTTAGTAAACAAGCAACTCCTCCTTCCCATAGAGCTGGATCTCCTCAGCACACCTGAACATGCCCACAGCCAACCTTTTGCTCTCTCCTCCTAGAATGCTGCCCTTGACATTCCGGCTTGTTTTGTATTAACTATGTAGCATTTCCCTCCTGGGATTTCCATCTCTTGAGACTTGCCTACATGTATAGATAGGAATATTATTAGCTCGTCCTTTGGCTTTCCAAGTTCTAGCAGCTCTTTCTGGAGAACCGTGATCTTATGCTGTGTGGAGATGAATATTCTTTGCTTACTTTGTAGTGCTGAAAATCCGCTCAAGTAACTGGCTGTGCAGAATGTACTAGAAGATTTTCTCATTCTTTTATTCTTAAAATCAGTATCTTTCTACAGTATTCTTTCTACATGGTTATATTTGTACATTTAAGAATATTTTGATTACATCCAACACGTCTGCTGATTTGCTACTTTTTTAAAAGTGGTCTTCATGTAAATACAACATACAAGAGCATAAATTATAGGTGGAGGAAAGTGGACCCTAAAATGCTGTGAATATGACACTTTTGAGGAGGGAGGGGCTCACAATTTAGGTGGGATTTCGATAAGCAAAGAATGCTAAAGTGTACAATGGATTTTTATGTTTTTCACCTATGACGAGGAGATGAGGTCACAAAAATAGGAAAGTATGTATTTCGGACTTGATGTACTCGTGCTCTGTCAATCTCTTTCTTATAGTAGTCAAGATCATTATGTTTTCTAACTCTGAAAAGTGATGTCATCTGGTAGCAATTTCGTAGTCCAAATAAAGGCATTTGCATAATAATTATCTTCTAATCCTCTTCGTTTTGTTTTAATGATTTTTTTCAGTGTGGATATATAGGGGGTTTGGGGGTACCATTGAAGGGGATATCCATGGCCAAGAGAAAGAACATTGTTTCCCCCAGGATCTGGAGTTACAGAAGGTTGGACTCTGTTTGATGAGGATTCTGGGCATCAAACTTTGAAAGGACAGCAAGCACTCTCAATGGCTGAGCCATCTCTCTAGCTCATGTGGTATGTATACCCAATGGAGTACTACTCAGCTATTAAATACAATGAATTAATGAAATTCATAGGCAAATGGATGGAGCTTGAAACTATCATCCTGAGTGAGGTAACACAGTCACAAAAGAATACACAGGTATGCTATCGCTGATAAGTGTATATTAGCCCAAAAGCTAGGAATACCCAAGATACAACTCAGAGACCACATGAAGCTCAAGATGAAGGAAGACCAAAGTGTAGATATTTTGATCCTTATTGGAAAGTGGATCAAAACACCCATGGCACACAGTCAACCAGTAGACTGAGAATAGGCTCCTCAATGAAGCAGCCAGAGAGAGGACCCAAGGAGCTGAAGAGATTTGCAGCCCCACAGGAGGAACAATAATAGGTACCAACCACTAACCCCAGAGCTCTCAGGGACTAAACCACCAACCAAACATAACACATGGGTGACCCTTGGATCCAGATATATTATGTAGCAGAAGATGACAATTTCAGACATCAATGAGAGGAGAGGCCATTGGTCCTATGAAGGTTCAATTTCCCAGAAGAGGGGAATGCAAGTCAGGAAATTGGGGGTGTCAGCAGGGGGAGGGGGATAGTATAGGTGGTTTTTGGTGAGGTAATGGGCAAAAGGGTTAACGTTTGAAATGTAAAAATGCAAATATTTAATAAAAATAAAAGGAATATACTAATAAGAATGTATCCTATAGGTTCAAAAAATTTAAAAAAAAAGAAAAAAAAGGTTTTTTATGTTTTCCTCAATTGTACAACAACCAAAAATTGTTTGAATTACCAAATTTATACGTCTTTTATATAAACATGTACAAATCCAAAAACAAAACAAAGTTCTATGCCCTTGCTCTGTATGTCTGGAATGATAGTGTTAGGGGCTCAGATGTGATCAGCAGATTACTTGTTTTAGAGATGGTTGATATTGTCATGGAGTCAGGATAGAGAGGCAAACTAAGTTTGAAACACATTAATTTTAATGATTCTTTTGACTTTGAACCTTATTGCAAACATTAACACTATTGGCATAATGGGAAACGTACATGTGATTCTCTACTGCAGAAAGTAAATAATGAATTAAATCTAGTTCAATGTTGTTTAATAAGTAAAACTATTACTATATGTAAATATGGATATATACAGTTTCTGTTTTCAATTCTTTTTGTAAGTATGTATCTATCTGTGCATTTTTATGTGCATGCACACGTGTACACAAATGAATGGGGTCCAAAGATGATTCTTCCTCAATTACTCTCCACCTTATTTATTTTCAGACAGAATCTATCTCTGATCTATCCTAGAATCTACCCAGAATCTATCCTAGAGCTCACTAATTGTCGAGGTTGGCCAATAATATTCAGGTATCAACCAAGACCCTAGTGCAGTGCAAGGATTAAGGATGCAGATCTTCATACCTGGATTTTTCATGTTGGTGTTGGAATATAAACTTAGGTCCTCAGGCTCACACATGGCAAACACTTTAACAACAGAGCCCCTATATAAGTTCCATCTCACAACACTCAGAATGGCTAAGATCAAAAACACAGGAGACAGCAGTTGTTGGCGAGGATGTGGAGAAAGAGGAACACTCCTCCACTGCTGGTGGGATTGCAAGCTGGTAAAACCACTCTGGAAAGCAGTCTGGCGGTTCCTCAGGAAACTGGACATGACACCCCCCTGAGGATCTGTCTATACCACTCCTGGGCATATACCCAGAGGCTTTAACTGCATGCAATAAGGACACATGTTCCACTATGTTCATAGCAGAATTATTTATAATAGCCAGAACCTGGAAAGAACCCAGATGTCCCTCAACGGAAGAAAGGATTCAGAAGATGTGGTATATTTACACAATGGAATACTACTCTGCAATTAAAAACAATGAATTCATGCAATTCCTAGGCAAATGGTCAGAACTTGAAAATATCATGCTTAGTGAGGTAACCCAATCACAAAAGAACACACATGGTATGCAGTCACTGATAAGGGGGTATTAACCCAGAATCTCAGAATACCCTAGACAAAATTCGCATATAAATAGATTTCTAAGAAGATGGAAGGAGAGACCCCTGGTCCTGGAAAGACTGGATTTAGGGGAACGCCAGGACAGAGAAGCAAGAGGGGGGTGAATGGGGAAAAGAGGGAGGGAAGAGGGCTTATGGGACTTTCGGGGAGGGAGGAAACGGGAAAGGGGAAATGACTTTGAATGTATATAAAAAAAAACTTAGAAACTAAAATTAAAAAAAAAAGAAGGGCATTTTAAAGTCAGTAAGAACTAAGGGTTGAATATGAAACTTTGGAGAAACATTTGCCAGGCATATACAAGGTCCTGGGTTTTTTTCCCAGCATTGCCAACAAACAAAGGAACAAATAAATAAATTAAATGAGAACAAAACCAGCCCATTCTTAAAGAGAATTATTTGCACTGTTGACAGTTTTGACACTTACATGTATCTTCAGTGATAAATTTGAGAGCACAGATTATTGTCCACTGTTTGGGAAAGAAATGTGTTATAGTACTGTGATTTCACAGTAAATTATTTTTATAGGAAGCCTGCTTACTCTAGGATATAGAACAATAGTAATTAGAAATTTGACTTTCTTTTAATGGCATAAGCCTCAGAAATATAATCCTTTTTATTATAAATAAAAATATATTTTATATATAGCTCTCTTACTGTGTTTTCACTTCTGTTCCATTAAATTTTACATGTCTTCATTGTTGTCTACCAGCCTGAATACTGGAGCTTTATAACAACACTTGATATCTAGTAAGTAAAGAAGCATTCTGTTTTATACTCTTTATTCTTTAATTATTGTGGGGAATTGAGGCTCTTTGTTTTCCATAGCTGGCTGAATGGTGAAAAATTCATGAATTAGTCATAAAATATTGGGCTGGTGCTGTGATTCATTTGGGTTCGCTCTCAGTCATGCAGGAATTGTATATGATGGCAGAGACCTCTAATCCCAACTTTTGGGAGCTGGAGGCAGGAGGATCTGGAACTTAAGGTTTAATTGTGAGTTGAGGGGGCATTCACATTCTAATTCTAATTTAAACGGCATTCACATTCTAGGTCAAAGCAAACAAATAAAACAAAAATTTAAAAATTAAAATATCCACAGTAATCTGAGGGACAGGAAGTGACACCCTCTAGGACTGTATTTCTTGCACAGGACTCTGATATTGAGACCCTTAACCCAATAAGGGTTACAGTTATTGTATGAGCCTAGGAAGCAAAGTATCTTTAGTCTTCCTCCTTGGTTAGGCTTGCCGCTCTAAGGCAGGCTTGGAAATTTTAATATCTCAGCCTTTGAAAGCAGCCAGTTTTCTAGGTCTTATATATACAAAGGAAGTAGGGGGTTTCTTAGCTATGAACACAAAGCAGCATTAAAGCTCTTCGCTGAAGACTGGGAACAGTTCTTCAGCCTCAAGTCTATTACAGCTCCTGTTGCTGCTCTTCTTCTGCCCTTCTTTCTGCCATAGTCACTCTTGACCTGTTCAGCTATTGTTTTTTTCAGCTTTCATAGTTCAGTCTGCTGATAGCTCATCGGCCACTGCTGCTCTGCTGCGTCTTCTGTTCCTCTCCTTCCTCTGATGACTTATTCCTGAGTTACCATCTTAGTTCATATTCTGAAGAGGAGGCAAGAAAATTTCACTTGAGGTGGATGGAGAAATGGATCTGTGATTAGGAACACTTGTTGCTCCAGTATATGATCTAGACTTGGTTCCCAGAACCTATTTAATGGCTTACAACTATTTGTAACTCAAATTGCAGGAGATACAACATATTTTTCTGACATCCACAGGTATCAAACATGACCATGGTATACATATACATATTTGGGCAAAATATTTATGTAAAATAAAAGTAATGATATATACAGATATAGATATATTTAAAGGAATTCTTAAGAGAAATCTTTTATAGGGACTGGTGGTACAAACCAGGAAAGGAAAGGCAGAAACTGGTAAATGTCTTCCTACAGACACATTGAGCCCAACTACTCTGACTTGTAGAACCAGTAACAGTCGTTAAGTCGTATATTGTAGGCCAATCACAGCCTTACCACTACCTACCAATCACATTCACTAAGGAGTATGTTTAAACAAATCACAATGTTTACTCTTAGGACCAATAATATTCATTTAAGTGTATATTTTAGACCAATCACAATCTGGCTCTTAACAGTAACCACAGCCACTTAAACTTGTGTTCTGACCAATCACAGTCTTGCCTTTTAGAACCAATCAGAGTGAGTGAGTCTTATGTTCTAAACCAATCTCATTCTATAGTTGCCAGGATACAGTAAACATAAGACCATTTGAATTCAAGTGGGTGGTAAGGTAAGGTTGAATAAGTTGGAGCTCTGTTGTAAGGTCAAAATCCTGAGGTATTTCCTGTTTAATCTAGTCCCAGTCATTGAAATAGGAATGGAGAATTCACCAACAGTAAATTGTCGTTGTGATAATTTTATATTTCAGTTGCATCAGTTGTTAGTATAAGGTTATATAGATAACTATCTGAGATATTTAAACTTAGCTCTCTAACTTGATCTTCATGAAATAGCATTCCTTTTCTTGAGTAATACTATTTATACCACAGTTTACAGTCTCTGGTACCCTCATGCTTTCAATTGACATAAAGGACCAGACTAGTTGTGTTTTTAAATACCGACAAGTTTTATCATGAGGGTTATATAGCACGAAAGAAACCATGAAGGATGATGAATAATAGCTGATAAATTATAGGTCATGGGTTTAAAAAGATGATAGGTTATAAATAATAGATGACAAAGTATAGATTATAGAATACAAAGAGTTAGATAATAGATGATAAATTGAAGAGTAGAGGTATAAGAGAAAGAAGAAAGATCAACATTAGATATATGATAGAGAAGAGATATGGGATAAAGGGTAAAGAAATTTGAGGATACATACATAATATGTAGAGGGTAGAAAAGAGAGCAAAGGAATATGTGTGTATATATATATATATATATATATATATATATATATATATATATATATATATATATGAAATAGAGGAAGGATGCTAAATGTATGGAGATATGGGACATAGATCATAGATGCACGATAGATAGATGATAGGAAATATATAGAATATAGACGTAGGAAAACTAGAAGATGATAGATTGTTGGAAGACAGACAAAATAGATACAATCTAGGTTCTAGAGGATACATGATAGATAAATAAGAGATAGACAAAGACAGGTAAAAGAAAGAGGGTAATTATTTGAAAGGGAGACTCCAGGAGAGCTAGAAGTTAATGATAGATGGAAGAAAGATAAGTGGTAGCCAGAGGATAAGTGATACATGGATTGTAGACAGACATGGGACAACTAGAGTTTAGATGGTAGATACATGGCAGAGAGACACAGGTTGTTTAGGAGACAGATGATAGATATATTGAAGAGAGACACAGGATAGCTAGAGGATATATGAAACATAGACGGAAGACAGACACAGAATATCTAGTATATTAATGATCGATGGAATACATACAGAGGAGAGTTCGAGGATTGTAGACAGACAGACAGAAAGACAGACAGACAGGTGGTAGATGAGAAAAAGATAAATGATAGATGTGAGGTAGATAGATGATAGATAGATAGATAAAATGATAGATAGATAGATAGATAGATAGATAGATAGATAGATAGATAGATAGACAGACAGACAGACAGACAGACAGACAGACAGACAGACAGACAGACAGACAGACATATAAATAAAAATACAGGATAGGTAGTAGAAACGTGATCCATGGATGTTATAGAGACACAGGATACCAGGAGCATAGATATTAAGTGTATGGCTAGAAGCCAGAAAGAGTGTAGTCAGAGGAGAGTTGATAGTTAGATTATAGGGATTCAGGGTAGCTAGAGCATAAGTGCTATATCAATCGTATAGAGATATAGAATAGCGAGAAGATAGATAGATGGTGTATAGATGGATGGGCACAGGAGAATTAGATGATAGATCAATTAAAGATAGATAGATAGATATCACAGAGATTCAGGGTAGCTAGCAGATAAATGATGTATCAATGGTAAAGAGACACAGGCTAGCTAGAGGATAGATGACAGATAGATGGGAGAGACATAGGATAGCTAGAGGATAGATGAGAGAAAGAGAGATTTTAGACAAGGACAGGTAAGCAAGAGGATTGAGGATAGATAGGTAGGTACATAGGTTGGTACATAGATAGAAATATAGAGATATAGATAGATAGATAGATAGATAGATAGATAGATAGATAGACAGACAGACAGACAGACAGACAGACAGACAGACAGACAGACAGACCGACCGACCGACCGACCGACCGACCGACCGACCGACAGACAGACAGACAGACAGACAGACAGAGAGACAGACAGACAGACAGACAGACAGACAGACAGACAGACAGACAGACAGACAGACAGACAGACAGACAGACAGACAGACAGGATTCAGGGGAAGTAGAAGATAAATGAATCATGGATGGTATAGATACATAGGATAGTTAGACGATGGATGATAGATAAATATCACAGAGATTCAGCATAGTTAGACGATAAGTGATGCATTGATGGTAAAGTGACACAGGCTAGCTAGAGGATAGATGACAGAGAGATGGGAGAGACACAGGATAGCTAGAAGATAGATGATAGAGAGATGTAAGACAGACAGGAATGTGAGAGGATTGATGATAGATAGGTACATAGGTTGGTAGACAGAAGGAAAAAAAAGAGAGAAAAAAGGAAGAAAGAAAGAAAGAAAGAAAGAAAGAAAGAAAGAAAGAAAGAAAGAAAGAAAGAAAGAAAGAAAGAAAGACAGACAGACAGACAGACAGACAGACAGACAGACAGGAAGGAAGGAAGGAAGGAAGGAAGGAAGGAAGGAAGGAAGGAAGGAAGGAAGGAAGGAAGGAAAGAGAAAGATAGATGATAGATAGACAGATAGATAAACAGGATGCAGGGGAAGTAGAAGATAAATTATTCATGGATGGTATAGATACACAGGATAGCTAGCTGATAGATGGTAGATAGACATCACAGAGATTCAGGATAGCTAGATGATAAGTGATGCATGGATGGTAAAGAGACACAGGCTAGCTAGAGGATAGATGAAAAATAGATGGGAGAGGCACAGGATAGCTAGAGGATAGATGAGAGAGAGATGTAAGACAGAGACAGGAAAGCGAGAGGATTGATAACAGGTAGATACATAGGTTGGTAGGTAGATAGGTAGATAGATGATAAATAGATAGATGATAGATAGATAGACAGACAGACAGACAGACAGACAGACAGACAGACAGACAGACAGACAGACAGATAGACAGATAGATAGACAGACAGATAGATGATAGATAGGCAGACAGACAGACAGACAGACAGGTAGATAGGTAGGTAGGTAGGTAGGCAGACAGACAGACAGATTATAGGCAGACAGACACATAGATACATAGATATAGCCAGCCAACCAGACAGCCAGACAGCCAGCCAGACAGACAGACAGACAGACAGACAGGATGTAGGAGAAGTAGAAGATAAAGGATTCATGGATGGTATATATAGACAGGCTAGCTAGAGGATAGATGATAGACAGATTGGAGAGTCACAGGATGGCAAGATGATAGATGATAGATATAAGACAGAGACAGGAAAGTGAAAGGATTGGTGATAGATAGGAAGATAGGTTGGTAGGTAGAAAGATAGACAGATAGACAGATAGCAGAGATTACAAATTTCTAGTAGTTAAAAGTGTGAATGACTTGTTTAGAGACTCAGGATAGCTAGAGGATAGCTGATAGTAAAATAAAAAGAATTTGGATAAAGAATTGATGGTAGATGCAGCACAGTGAGAAGAAGATAAAGGATGGATAGTAGAGAAATAGGAGGTCTATTGCATAGATAGACACAGGATAGCTGGAATATAGATAATTAATAGATGGAAAATAGACACATGTTAGGATTACTAGGGAATAAATGATAGTTGGATCGAAGGCATATAGCAGATTGGTAAGAGGATAGGCAAAAGACATATTGATGATAGACATAGGGTGCGTAGAAGATAGAAGACTGATACTTGGTAGATAATAAAGATAATGTAGACACAGGAGAACTATTGGTAGGTGAAAGTCAATCACATGATAAGTAGAGGGAATATAAGAGGGATAGATACAAGGTATCTAGAGCATAGATTATTCCTAGATGGAACAAGGGACCATGAGTGGAAAGATGATCCATAAATGGAAGATAAGACTCAGAATAGCTGCAGTGTAGGAGATCAGTTTATTGAAGATAGACATAAGATAACTACAGGATACATGCAAAAATAGACATAGGATAATTATCAGGCATATAGTTAAGTAGATATAAGAGGGCTACAGCAGGTAGATGTTATAGATTGTAGAAAGATGTTTACTTAGCAAAATAAACAAAAAGTGACGATGTAGGAATTCATAATGCAGTTCACAAAGCTTTCTGCCCTGGCCCCTGTTGTTATTTCAGATCTAGACAAGTAAACTTCCTCAGGGAAGCTTATCTCTCAAGGGTATTTGGTCTCCTCCTTGGGTTTTCTACTCTCACAGACCAATTTCATTGGAAGGCCTAGTCAGAATTACTATTAAAGCATGTGAGAACAGAATGGAAGCAAAGCCTTGCCGTTTTACTCAAGCTAATTCAGGTTTAATTTAAGTGAATGCTAAACAACAGTACCAGACTTTGTATGGACTATACTGGGAAGACATGGGAATGGATTGATCTCTACTTTTAACAGACTCACAGTCAAATGGTGGAAACACTGATTTTCATTTAATTGTTTTAATAGAAATAGAACTTATTTGTTTGCTTGTTCATGTATTATTTATTTTGGAGACTAGCTCATATTTAGCCTAAGACGTGCATCAAATCCACAATCCAACTGCCATTCCACTTGAGTATTGAGATTAATGCAATTTTTGACATATCCTGCCACAGTAGTTATGGTGTGTAATGAAGACTTTGCATGTTTAATTAATGAAAAGGTCTGTCTTTCTTTCATCTTAGTCTACCTATTGGGGAACCATATAAATAATTAGCCTCAGCATTGCCATACATAAAGCTCACTTTTATTTCTCTGTTAATTAGGGATGCCTCTAATTTTCACACAAAGACCACCCAGGAATATCGTCGCAATTTGGTGAAGAAACCACAGAAACTGATGAATAAATTTGGATAAGGACCATCCAAAAATAGACTTAGAGCACGATCCACAAGATGTGAGACTGCTATTGCCTCTGCACTTTCTCCAAGAGGTTTGACTTAAATCCATTTCTTTCTTGTACCATTGTTGACTTGAGAGCATCAGAGTCCTTACCATGCTTCAAGTGGCTTAGGAGAGAGAGAATTGGTTGGAGAAGCCCTTGACATATCTTTGGGTATATACATGGTTTGTTTCTCTCCACTTACAAGGCTTTTGGTGGAAGACATATATTCAATGTGTAAAATATTCCTGAGACTTTTATAAAAATAGAACTTACTAGAAGCGTAAACGGACAATAGTAATGTCTATGTGGACTTTTAAGTTAATGCTTATATCATGGAACACATTTAGCTAAGGACATGTGATGGCTTTATGCCCACAAACATATGGTCATACTCTCTTAATCTTAGGTGAAACAACTATTTTTTTTTTCTTTTTTGGTTTTTCGAGACAGGGTTTCTCTGTGTAGCCCTGGCTGTCGTGGAACTCACTTTGTAGACCAGGCTGGCCTCCAACTCAGAAATCCTCCTGCCTCTGCCTCCCAAGTACTGGGATTAAAGGCGTGTGCCACCACCACCCGTTAACAACTATTTCCTTAACTTCATTATTCCTCTAGAACTTTCCCTGATTCTATTCCTTCTTTGTGGCTAAACTTCTCAAAATATTTTCTAGGCCATGTCTACTCCCTCATATTGCATTGCATTTCTTCTTCAACCCTCTTCAAAAGGGCTATAGCTGCCAGCACTCTTCATCCTATTTTGCTAATTCTTCACAAACCCTGTTCTTATTGCCTCTTTTATGAAGGTACTTGAACTCCTCAGCCCACAAGAATGCACTCTGAGGGCATGCTGTGAGACACCTTCCCTAAGGTCAGAATTACCCAGCTCAAGGGAAAATCTCTTTCTTTTGAGTAGAGGAGCTAATTCATTTTTACATAAAGCATTGAGGTGGGATGCTGTTACTGAATTCCTTTACTGATTCAGGTCAATGAAGATGGCTGTGAGGACAGGAGAGAACATGATCAGGTATGCTGCAGGTTGAGCAGACCGGGGAGCAGGAGGAAGAACAGCAATAGTTGAGAGTTGACAATCATCCAGTGAAAGACCTTTGTCCAGAAATGAAAAGAGTACAATTTTAGCTCTTAGCTATGGACTGGTAATTTGAGTCTATATAGAGTTCTTAAACTTGTCTGCCATATTGTGGATCCTGAATTTTGATAGACCCAAATGGAACACTATAAGATGTTGTTTGGTTTTCAATTTCATCATTTCTTTGTGAGAGCAGGTTCGGTAGTTAAATGCACATGACATGCAAGCCTGATGACCCGAGTTCAATCCAAAGAGCCCATATAAAGATGGAAGAAGTGAATCAACCCCAAAAGTTGTCTTTGAACCTGTACACATGAGCTATGGAACACATAAGCACCTCCATACAAAATAATAAAGTATTTCACTAAATTGTAAGCTCGAGGAATCTAATATCAATAATTATTTTAATATAATCCCTGTCATTTCTTTTATGCAAAGGAATGTTAACTGTACGAACATCTTATGAACAAAAAAAAGTTCCTGTTTTTAATACCTATGAAGAATACCATAAGATGGTTCTTCAGGTAAGGGTCTTTTTAATTGTTGTTTATGTTGTTTATATGTGGATCACATAAAATGGAAGCTGTACTACATCACTTTTCAAAGCACAGCTGTAAAAGCACAGGTCTTCAAACAATAATACAACAAATGTTATAACAATACACATTCTTAGATGGAAACCTAAGCCACATGAAGATATCTTTTATTCTTGCAAGCACTTTTACTAAAGAAAAAAAAATGTAGGTATCATGTACTGAGATTTGTGTTATGAAGAGACCTCAAGATCTATCATTTGAAGTCTGTCAATGGTTTATGACAGCAAATGCATATTCAAACTATTCTAGAGGCTGACTATAAACTGCATGGATATTTGTAGGCACAAGCGCTGGGTGAGTGCTCTGAAGCCGGGATGATCGTTCCTCTACCACCTTTTAGCTTCTGTCTGGTATTAGTAACTTCCTTGGAAAATCTTTTCTTAGAGAAGGTTTTCATGCCACACATATGCCCTAAGTATGAACACAGCTATTTGTAAGCACAAAAATGAAAAAAAGAGTAGGGCCTGTGGCAACAGGTACAGCTTGAGCCATTATTTTGAGTATGAAAAAAAGTTGAAGTTTTTGTTTTTCAATTGTAGCTGGGGGTATTAGCTCAGTAATAGAACTTGTCTAGCATGTGCAAATACTTGATTCAATACTCTGACATCAGTAAAAGTAGCATACAATTTTTGATTCACACATAATGATTCTAGGAGTTGGGCAGTTGCTATTTATGTGCTACAAATATCTTCTCTTGCATGAACCTTTGGGCAAGGATATATACTCAAACCTGTTCCAAACCACTGCAGGTAATAAGAGAATATTTGAAACTAGTGTTTTGCTTCATTAATGATTATGGTATGGAGATATGGATAATCACTTAAGAGTACTAGCTGCTTTTGCAGAGGATATGGGTTTAATTCCCAACACTCACACAACAGCTCACAATTGTCTGTAGCTCCAGGTCCAAAGGATCTGATCCCGCCTTGTGGCCTGTATGAGTACCAGGAACACACATGGTGTACAGACATATATGCAGGGGGAAAACAATCATACACACAACATAAATAATATTTTTAAAATATTGTGCTTTTCATGATACAATTCACTTTATCAGAGATTTATCACAAGTATTGCTTTTTTCAAAGAACTGCCATTTTTTTTTTTACTATGAAATCCCGTTATTTGCAACTATCTATTTGCATGAATTCTATGAGCTTGTTTTTTAAAATAATCATTTTATTGCAGATCAGGGTAAGGAAGAACTGCTTTGAAATAAATTTTGGAGTTGTTGAGGATCACACAAGCAGTGTCTGGAATGCAACACTAAGTTAAGTGAATGTGGACATCGGATTAGTACTTCCTCGGGTAGCCTAGCTTTAATTGTCCTATTCTTAGAGGTTATACTGGGTCAGGCACACACATATCCAAATTTCCTTTAGCTGGATAACATTTTGATATTTCACATGTTCTAAATGTCACCTTTTGGGAATCCTGACTTCATACCATGGTTTCTGATTTCTTGTTCTATCTGGTAACACACAACTACTCTATTTCCAATCTCTGAGTCACCTGTGACTGACAAGTTTCCCACGACTCTAACATACGTGGATTTAGGACATGGATTAGGACATAACATTCATAGTTATCTAATATAATATATATTATAATATAATAATTATTTTAATAGAACACAGTAAATGTATTCCATTTCTTACATATCAATAAAGTAGGCAAATACTTTGCTTCTCTTACTTTAGAATAAGCTTGGTCCTACTATAAGCATGCTCAATATTTTATGAGCACATATTAATCGCATGTAATAATCAGTTTCACAATGGCATTTTCATTCATTTATATAATGCATTTTGATCATATTATATTCCATTACTTTCTCTTGTCCTTCCACTTCTCTCATATCCCCTTTTCTCCTCCAAGATAATTTCCATTTCTACTATTACAGATTAGATAAGGGGGATTTCAAGAGGCCCAACCCATCCCTGAGAATTAATAGACAAATTAACAGTAGTTAAGGGAGAGTGGCTAATGAGTCCACAACTCTTCCATAGGGTCTCTGGGCAATTGACAGTTACTAAGAGAAGGAGAAATATTTTGTTCTAGGTGTAGCCATTGGAAATGTACTCATACACTTATATGGAAACTCTCATCCGTGCACCTATAAGAAGCCTTAATGAAATTTATAGAATCACATCTGAAAACATTTTTATATATTTTAAAATCTTTCTAAATGTTCTCTACAAGGAAGTATTTGTTTGCATATCAGTCCATTATACATCAGAAAAATATGTACAATGACAATCTACACTCAGAAATGAACCTTCCTAGCATGTGATAGAAAATTTAGTTTTAATTTTGTGTACACTGAAACTTGTCTAAGTGACACATCTTTTGATAAATATCTCATGCTTAAGGTTAAGTAGATTCTGTGTAGGAGGCAGAATAATAGAATTTTAATTAAGTATGTGCCTACTTTATTGATACATAAGAAATGGAATATATTTACTGTGTTCTATTATACTAATTTATATGCTTAGAAATAAAGCTATCATTTTATTATTGTTCCACTAATTAATTATGTTATTATTCTGTCTTTATTAGTCATTTAAAAATATTTCGATTGTATTGAGCATAGATGGAAAAGTTGTTTTTGTTTCCCAGAATGTGTCACCTCTTCTTGGCCACTGTTCAGTAAGTTCTTGCAGCTTTTGGGAAAATGCGTCATTCTGGATTATTGTTCATGAGTTATTTCTTTTTAGCCTCATATAACTCATTGGTGTCCAGCTATGCCTCTGTTGCATCATCTTCTCCACTAGTTTCAGTGTTAAGTCAATAAAAACCATCTGGGATTCCTGTAAAGGCTCTTACTCTTCGCTGTGCCCTATCCACTTCTCTGATGTGTGTCTAAGATGAAGTCTCTGGCAGAAAAGTAAAACATGTTTCTTGTTAAGAGTCTCAGAAGATGGCACTGAGCAGGGTAAATTCCTTTCTTCTTTTGGAATGACTGAGTGCCTGTGCTTGCATGCTTGATTTAAAGCAAGGCCTTGTCATGGTCAGGTGAGCATTTACCAACTGACCTAATCTCTAGCCTTCTGAATTCTTTTTATATTGATTCCCCCTTTCTTCTACCAATGGAAGAATAGGTAATACCTCTTGGTATTTTATATTTCACATCAAATGTGTTGAATTTTTAATTTCTAACTATACATAAATTTAAAAACTCCTTTAAAAATTAACATACAAATAATTGGGTTCCACAATGGCTTTCTTCTTTCTTCTTTATTTCCTTCTTTCTTTCCTTCTTCCTTTCCTTCTTCCTCTGTTTCTTTCTTACTTTCTTTCTTCCTTCCTTTCTTCCTTCCTTCCTTCCTTCCTTCCTTCCTTCCTTCCTTCCTTCCTTCCTTCCTTCCTTCCTTCCTTTCTTTCTTTCTCAGAAAGGTAAGGTAGTATTCTATAGCTCAGGCTGCCCCCAAACTCCTTATGTAGTCCCATGTTTTTCTTGGACTGAGGGCATTCTATTTTATAAATGGATCAATGAAAACATTTTTATTGAAAAAAATAAGGGTTTCTTTATGGTACAGGGGGAAGTGTTGAATTTTTAACATCAAAATAAAAAGGCAAGATTAAAATGTAACGAGGGCTTTGGACTTGAAAGTGTGAGGAAGGTACAAAAGAGGAAGGATTCACATTGAAGTGTGAAAAAGGGCAGAGTCAGGGAAAGGCTTTCAGGCAGAAGTGAATAGTCACTGGAAAGCATGGCTGTGTGGGGTTTTCTCAACCACATTTACTCTCTTGGATCAACATTAGAGACAACACTATGGGTGAGGAGCTGAGATTTTTTTCCAGACTCCTAGAGGGAAAAAAGACAGGGTGAAGATTACAACATCTGTGGTCTCTGGGATGGTAGGGAAGGATCTGACTGTTTGAGGGAGATAATGCACAGGAAAATTGTGGCCAGAATGGATTGTAACATGGAGTAATTGCTAGGAGGTAATGCAAACTGCCTGAAGCACGGAACCTATAGCCATAAATGGTATGGGCAGCACTAAACTCATATGGTAAGGACACAGGGTAGCCTAACGGTATTAGCATAGAAAGCAAAATCTGTTCTTTCTTCCTCTTTGCAGGAAGATCATATGGGGAACCGTCTCTTAAATCTTGTTCCTGATCAACAAAAGGATGAAGTATCTGAGAAGATCATTCTTAATGTTCCATTTTCAGATATAGGTATGTATACATGGCTTTTGTTTTCTTTTTAATTTAATTTTTGAGCTTTGAGGGCCAAGTAATAAATACTCAGCTGAACAATTTCGTGAATTCATTGTTTTTAATTGCAGACTAGTATTCCATTGTTTAAATATACCACATCTTCTTATTCTTTACCCTAAACACTTATTACAGCAGCATTTCTCTAATTTTAGTAGTGTTATATAAATACCTGTATTTTATATTCTGGCTAGTGCCTTATTGTACAGATATATCAATGGTATCTCTGTGAGTACCAGCATTCATGGAAAGAAAATTGTGTTCCTTAAAATGTTGTCTTGACTAAGGAAGACTATTATCGTTTGAAATAATCCATTAAACTACATAACTTTATTTGTATCTTGCTTTCTTTAGTGGGAAGCCTAATTGAGTTTTGCTGTTATGTAAGAAAAGGAACTGCAGGTCAGAGTGGCCAGGGCAGATATCGTCCTAGGGCCATGGACCAGGAGAGAGACCCATATGAGTACGTGAAATTCATCTTGTACCTACAGGATTCTTATGATGGTAAGCAATTCTGCTGATGATATTTACATGATGTTCATGTGTGTTTTATTCACTGATTATTAGCATACTTATTCTTGTATTATTGTCAATTGTAAAATCTCTGATACTGCTACACTCACAATTTCTGGCAACATTAGACTTTTAAAAATAATAGTGAAATGTGTAAGGTTGGGTCGTATAGAAACATGGAAAACTATATTGATGGATGTTATCACCTTTTACACAATAAAATAATTTTTAAAACCTAATCAAAAAGGTTTAATGCACTGAATAGCTTAAAGGGAACTCCATGAATAACTTGATTCAGTTACAGATGGATTTTGTGGTTTGTAAATCATACCACAGATTAGATTCACTGGAGTCTATAGTTCTAACATCCTATCAAGGACCAATATATAAAATATAAACACGAAAGCTCTACACACTAACCGGGGAAATAAGTCATTTCTCTAAAATTTTCAATAGATAAAATTTATGTCAGGTGTGCTAGGGGACCTAGTTTTTGAGGGTTATGAAGTACAAGCTATATAGTTAAAATTAATTGCTTCGGAACCATAAAACAGCTGAGTTAATCAGAGGTAAGGTATATTTTGTGTATCAGGTACTCAAATGCTTCTTAAAATATATCTCATGTTCCTTTCCTGGGTGTTAAAGGTGAAACATCATTAAAAATCACTTGGACAGATGCATGTATACAAATACACACACACACACATTTCTATTAGAGACTACTGCAAGAATCCATAAGGCAAAAGTAAAAGATTGACATCAGCACAAATTCACATTTGGTTTTCCGTGTGAATGCCTCATATTTTGGTAGTGACAATCTGGGGAATCTGGGGAGCTTAGTTGGAAGGGAAGGAAGATGAGGAGAAAGCCATGGCTCAGAATCTTGAAAAATGCCAGTAAAGTGGAAAACAGCATTGTGATGTGTCAGTTCTCTGCCTGCTTCCTTAGCTAGTATACCTTCTAATTTAATTGCCATTGGTTCTGTCACCCTTAGAGTCATTTGTATTTTTCGGAAACTATGGTCCTAATTGCAGAAATATTTGGTCTTCTGCTCCAAGGCTATTATGGGAACAACAGTACTATCTTGTAGGAAACATTTCTGTTCTTCGTACACTGGATGAGTCAGTGAGTATGCTGTATATTTCTCACACATTGAAGGACACATCATTTTCACTTTCAGCTACTGGATGTCAGTACACATACACTCAGTATTCAGTAAGGAAAAAATAAATTGTATATTTCTGTTACAAAGTGAGTTTTCATGTATCAAGGTCTCTGTCCTTCCCCCACCCACACCCTTAGGTAGTTGATTGTAAAGGCTTTTTACAGCTCAAGGGATAAGCTAGTTATTAAAATGCATGTGGCAGATCGAAAGTCCTTTAGTTTATGTTTTCAATAACATGTGATTCATTTCATGTGCTAGATACTGTGGTAAGTACCAGGGGAATACATACAGGCAGCCAATATACAAAGCTCTGATGACAGGTGTCGCAAGAAAGTGTCGCAATGATCTGTGTTGAATAGGGTACCCCCAAGGATAACAAAGGCAATCTATACCAAGAGCACATTGACCACAATTTGGAGAGTTGAAGGAAAGAAAATGGATTATTTGACTCAAATAGGGGGATAGAGGGAAGGGGATCATGGAGACAGGCAGGGGATAGATTGTACAGAACTTTGCTCACTGTAGTAATACACATAGAATTTAAGACAAGTACACTGGAAAGCAGAGGGGGAATATAATCTGGACTGAAATCACTAGGCTGTTTTGTAAGTGGAACACGAATTATAAAGAAACAAGAAGGGAGGTAAAGAGATATGAATGGCAGGAATCTGGACTTATTGTAGTCAAAGGGATGGAAACTCCAGGACTTGGAATAAAGGGATACAGGCAAACTATAGCATTGTAAACTGGGTAGTGTTTGCAGCCTAGGTAAAGAGTTCTGCTTGGCCTGTGGACCATGTTTCTACTGTCATGGCATAGCAGATCACTTAGTAGATTCAATTTTAGGATAAACCACTTCTCCATATTGAAGACAGTGAGGAAAGTTGTATAGAGGAGAAAACTGAAGGAAGCTGTCTTATTTGATTGACTCACTCATTCTTCCTTCATACTTACCCTCTGGGATCTGAGTTCTATCATCTGCCACAAGAATGTAGACTTGAAAGATATAGGGCTCAGTCCCAAGAACTGTTTTCTCTTCTGAGAAAGAGAAAATTCTTGCTTGGCCCACCCACTAGTCTCCATCAGGGCACCAAGAATTCTATTTGTGATTTCCTCAGGTTTTTCTCTCTGGGCCCCTAGGATATTGTTTCTATACCAGTTCATAGCCGGGCAGTGGTGGTGCGATATTTTGGAAAACAAATATCAAGAGAACAAAGATGGCAGGCAGAGGAGACTTTATACTATGCTGGTATAAAATAGCTAGCAGTGAACTGGAATCAAAGTGAAATTCCTAGATCTACTAGTGTTGGGCTAAACCACTGTATGTGTACACCTTATTTTCATACCTGTAAACCCAGTGTCTTCCTCAAACTGACACGACATTTGGATTAGTCATAACTTGAATATGAAATGCATGCT
Organism: Tokudaia muenninki; assembly: GCA_036184385.1. Lineage (NCBI taxonomy): Eukaryota > Metazoa > Chordata > Mammalia > Rodentia > Muridae > Tokudaia > Tokudaia muenninki. Next base: position 240,375 of record BTHS01000676.1, read on the forward strand.
ATAAATGTCAAGTTTTTCTCGCATATAGATACATTTAACTGCCAATTAGGGGGCTAGGAGAAGGTGTAACTCAACTCTGTACAAAGCTGTAGGTTTAATTCTCAGAGATGCCAAAATGATAATTAATATGCTAATTTTTGCAGGTACAACCTGTTAAGATTCAAACAGATGTTATAGTTATAGACTCAAATGATGACAATACTATAAAATACCACAGGTAAGTATCAGGGCTGTAAGTAATGTAGAGCTGAAACATTTTTTTTTTTGCTAAATAAAGACAAAATAAAAAATATTAGCTAAGAATTTTAATGAATCTAAAAATGACCAATATGTTGTTCTGAAACTATCTTATCATTTAATATAATATATTGGTTTCCAGCAATATAAACACAGATGAATGACTTTTTACTTTTAATTTTTAAAATCCTCAAATTATGTTTAAAACTACAGACTTTCCTTGCTTATCTGCATATCTCTCTCACTTTTTTATTTTTTTAATTTTTTTATTTACATTCCAAATGATTTGCCCTTTCCAGTCACCTATGTCCCTGAAAATCACAAAAGGCACCTTCCCTCCATCTGTTCCCCATTCAACCCAATCTCGCTTCTCTGTCCTTGTATTCCCCTTCATCCAGTCTTTCCAGGAACAGGGGTCTCTCCTTTCATCTTCTTGGAAATCTATTGATATGGCTATTGCATCTTGGGTATTCTGAGATTCTGAGTTAATATCCCCTTATCAGTGATTGCATACCATCTCTGTTTTATGTGATTGGGTTACCACACTAAAGATGAGATGTTCCAGTTCTAAGCATTTGCCTAAGTATTTCGTGTATTCATTGTTTTTAATTGCAGAGTAGTATTTCATTGTGTAAATATACCACATCTTCTGAATCGATTCCTCCCTTGAGGGACATCAGGGTTCTTTCCAGCTTCTGCCTATTATATATGAGGCTGCTATGAACATAGTGGAGCATTTGTCCTTATTGCATGCAGGGGAAGCTTTTGGGTATATGTCCAGTATTGGTATCGCAGGATCCTCCAGGGAGTGTCTTGCCCAGGTTTCTGAAGAACCACCAGACTGATTTCCAGAGTGGTTGTACCAGCTTGCAATCCCACCAGCAGTGGAGGAGTGTTCCTCTTTCTCCACATCCTCACCAACATATGCTCTCTCCTGTGTTTTTGATCTCAGCCATTCTGACTGGTGTGAGATGGATTCTCAGGGCTGTTTTGATTTGCATTTTTCTAATGACTAAGGATGTTGAACATCTCTTTAGGTGTTTCTCAGCCATTAGATATTCTTCAGGTGAGAACTCTTTGTTTCGCTCTGTACTCCAATTTTAATCGGGTTACATGGCTGTCTGGAGTCTCTTGAGTTCTTTGTATATATTGGATATTAGCCCTCTGTCGGATGTAGGGTTGGTAAAGATCATTTCCCAGTTTGTTGGTTGTCGCTTTGTCCTTTTGACAGTGTCCTTTGCCTGACAGAAACTTTGTAATTTTATGAGGTCCCATTTGTCAATTCTTGCTCTTAGAGCATAAACTATTGGAGTTCTGTTCAGGAAATTCTCCCATGTGCCCATATGTTCAAGACTCTTCCCTAGTTTCCTTTCTTTTAGTTTCAGTGTGTCAGGTTTTATGTGGAGGTCTTGGTCCACTTGGAATTGAGCTTAGTGCAAGGAGATAAGAATGGACCAATTTGCATTCTTCTGCATGTTGACCTCCAGTTGAACCAGCACCATTTGTTGAAAAGGCCATCTTTTTTCCACTGGATGGTTTTAGCTCCTTTGTCAAAGATCAAGTGACCATAGGTGTGTGGATTCATTTCTGGGGCTTCAATTCTGTTCCATTGATCTACATGCCTGTCACTGTACCAATACCATGCAGTTTTAACACTATTGCTCTGTAGTACAGCTTGAGGTCCAAGATACTGATTCCCCAGAAGATCTTTTACTCTTGAGAATAGTTTTAGCTATCTTGGGTTTTCTGTTATTCAAGATGAATTTTTTAATTGCTCTTTCTAACTCTTTGAAGAACTTCTTTGGGATTTTGATGGGGATGGCATTGAGTTTGTATATTGCTTTTGGCAAGATGGTCATTTTTATAATATTAATCATGGTAATCCATGAGCACGGAAGATTTTTCCATCTTCTGAGGTCTTCTTCAATTTCTTTCTTCAGAGACTTGAAGATACAGATCTTTCACTTGTTTGGTTAGAGTCACACCAAGATACTTTATATGGTTTGTGGCTATCATGAAGGGTATCGTTTCTCTTACTTATTTCTCATCCTGCTTATCCTTTGAGTATAGGAAGGCTACTGACTTGCTTGATTTGGTATTATATCCGGCCACTTTGCTGAAGTTGTTTATCAGCTGTAGGAGTTCTCTGGTGGAGTTATTTGGGTCGCTTACGTATACTACCATATCGTCTGCAATTAGTGACAGTTTGAATTCTTCCTTTCCAATTTGTATCCCTTTGAAATCCTTTGGTTGTCTAATTGCTCTAGCTAGAACTTCAAGTACTATATTGAAAAGATATGGGGAGAGAGAGGGCAGCCTTGTCTAGTCCCAAATTTTTGTGGGATTGCTTCAAGTTTCTCTCCATTTAGATTGATGTTGGCTACCGGTTTGCTGTAAATTGCTTTTACTATGTGTAGATATGGACCTCGAATTCCTGATCTTTCCAAGAACTTTAACATGAAAGGATGCTGAATTTTGTCATATGCTTTCTATGCATCTAATAAAATGTCCATGTGGTTTTTTTCTTTCAGATTTTTTTTGTAGTGGATTACATTGACGGGCTTCCTTATATTGAACCACCCCTGCATTCCTGGAATGAAGGCTACTCGATCGTGGTGAATTATAGTTTTGATTATCTATCTATCTATCTATCTATCTATCTATCTATCTATCTATCTATCTATCATCTATCTATCTATCTATCTATCTATCTATCTATCTATCTATCTATCTATCTATCTATCTATCTATCGATCATCTACCTACCATCTGTATGTGTGTTTGCGTACACCACCAATACCACTTCTAGCTTCCAGATCTGTGTATTTTAGTGTATGAAAGGAAACATTTAACTACTGTCTGTTGCATCATTTCCTAGATAAGTCTAATAATGATCCTAGAAAAAATGACAGAAAAGAGCATATAATATACATATGTGATTATGAGCCTAATTCTTGGAACCCACATGGCAGAAAGTGAGGCCTGATTGCTGAAAATATTCCTCTGTCCTCCACACAAATGACATACTTTAATAGACACACCCATACACTCTAAATGAATGAATGAATAAATAAATGAATAAATGGTTTTAAAAATAGGACTGTTGTAAGCAGATATGATAGCTTATTTTTTCATGGAGCAAGGAGAATCAGTAGCTCACAATTATCCTCTGTGACATAATTTGGGATATAAATGCCAAACCTGTTTTAACAAGTAGAGATGAACATTGTTGGTGAATTTAAGGCAAAGCACATTTGCCGCAATGTTTCATAGTCAAAGTCAGCACCATTCACTATTCTTTGATATAATATTGGCTAAAAGACCTTTCGTAATGATTCAGCAGTGACTCATATCCTGCTCCATCCACACAGGACAATGGAGCAAAACATTCACTTGCTGTCAGGTGTAAAGATGTCTAGACAGGCAGTGGTGGCCCCTATAATCCCATCACTTGGGAGGGTAAGTTCGAGGCCAGCCTGGTCTACCGTGTGAGTTCCAGGACAGCCAGGACTATATAGAGAAACCCTGTCTCCAAAAACAAAACAAAACAAAACAAAGATGTCTAGTACAGGTAAAAATTTTTCTTTTGTCTGTCAGTTTGTGTGTGAGAGAGAGTAGAGGGGAAAGGGCAAGGGGAGGAGGGTGAGGGAGAGTGAAATGGAGAACAGGAGAGAGAGAGAGAGAAGGAGGAAGAGGAGGAGGAAGAGACAGAAAGGGAGGGAGGGGGGATTACTGGCTATTTTTTTTGAACTCACTATGTAGGGCAGGCTGGCCTCAAACTCAAAGAGATCTTCCTGCCTCTGCCTCCCAAGTGCTGGGATTACAAGAGTGGGCCACCAGTGTGCAGTCTGCATGACAATTCTAAAGTTAAAATTTGCCTTAAGCTTTGAAAAGAAACCCAGGCTTGGTTTTAAGACAGTTCTGCCAAGCCAAGTAAATTTAAGATGAAAGATAGATTAGTGTTTAAAGTACATGGAGAACCAGAGGTCCCAGGCTACTTACTACCTTCAAAAATCCACAATTGGGAACAGATGGATAAAAAGTAACAATATTGTACAGCGAAAGCACGGGGTTGAGAAAAAGCCTGAGATGACTGGAAGCTTTCACTCTTCAACGATTGGTTTAAATTGAAAACAAAGAGGACTCTGGGTGTTGTATATTTGTCTCTTAAGACCCCAAAGCTTACAATTGGAAGCCCACAAAGGCTCGGAAGCCCGCAAAGACTCGGAAGCCTGCGAAGGCTCCAAAAGCTAGGAGTGAAGACCGCTCACTCTGAAGCCGGCCTAGACACACTTTGAATTCTGCTCATCTCTAAGTTCACAACCGGGAATTCAACAGAGACAGAAGGTGAATTAGAGGTTGCCTCTGGCCAGGTGTTGTTTACAGAGTGGATGGGGGACAGAGAGGAATGGTAGCTAGCACAGACTATCTTATCTGAGCTATGAAAATGTTCTCAAACTTTCTTGGGGTTGGAGATTTATCTTAGTACTTGCCCAGCAACTGCAAGATTTATCTTAGTACTTGCCCAGAGTTCGGTCACCAGAGTATAAATAAATATGTAAATATAAAAGGCCTAAAAATTCAAAGGGGGCCGGGCAGTGATGGCACATGCCTTTAATCCCAGCACTTGTGAGGCAGAGACAGGTGGATTTCTGAGTTCAAGGCCAGCCTGGTCTACAGAGTGAGTTCCAGGACAGCCAGGGCTACACAGAGAAACCCTTTCTTGAAAAACCAAAAAAAAAAAATATAAAGTGAACTAAAATTATTATAATCGTTGTGTGATTTGAATATATCAGAAATCATTGAATTGAAAGCTTTAATTGAATTCTGTGAAATGTGAGTTCGGTCTATTTTTGAAAAACGTATTTTTCCATAGGCAGGGAATGTAGCTCAGTTGACAGAGTGCTTACCTCGCATAAACCCAGTAGTATATGACTGTGCTAACTGAGGTGGAGGCATGTAGATTGATTTATTGATTTTTTTTCTCATTTTCTTATTTTCTATATTTTTGTATTTACATTCAAAATCATTTCATCTCTCCTGTTTCGTCCGTATCCAAAAGTCCCATAAGCCCCCTTCCCTTCCTCTTTTCCCCATTCAACCCCCTCTTGCTTCTCTGTCCTTTCATTCCACTACATTCAGTCTTTCCAGGACCAGGGGTCTCTCCTTCCATCTTCTTGGAAATCTCTTGACATGCGAATTTTGTCTAGGTTATTCAGAGATTCTGGGTTAATATCCGCTTATCTGTGACTGCATTCCATGTGTGTTCTTTTGTGATTGGGTTACCCAACTACGGATGATATTTTCCAGTTCTGACCATTTGCCTAAGAATTTCGTGAATTCATTGTTTTTAATTGCAGAGTAGTATTCCATTTTTTAAATATACCACATCTTCTAAATCTATTCCTCCGTTGAGGGACATCTGGGTCCCCTCCGGCTACTGACTATTATAAATAAGGCTGCTATGAACATAGTGGAGCATGTTTCCTTATTGCATCCAGGGTAAGTCTCTCGGTATATGCCCAGGAGTGGTATATCTGGACTCTCTGGGGAGTGTCATGCCCAGTTTTCCTGAGGCATGCTGACTGCTTTCCAGAGTGACTGTACCAGATTGATGATGATTGATGGTATGCTTTAGGATGAAATGTTCTATATATGTTATTTCCGTTTGGTCCAAGGCTTCAATTAGTTTCACTGTGTCCCTGTTCAGTTTCTGCTCCCTGAATTATCCATTTCAGAGAGTTTTGTGTTGAAGTCACCTACTATCATTGTGTGAGGACTGATGTGTGCTTTGAGCTTAATAGAGTTTCCTTTATGAATGAGGGTGCCCTTGCATTTGGAGAATAGATATTCAGAATTGAGAGTTCTTCTTGGTGGATATTTCCTTTGACCAATATGCAGTGTCCTTCTGTGTCTTTTTTGATGCCATTTTATTGAAAATCAATTTTATTGGTAGTAGCCGGATGGCTATTCTGGCTCATTTCCTGGGATCATTTGCTTGTATAATTGGTTTCCAGCCTTTTATTCTGAGGTAGTGTTTGTCTTTGACAATTAGGTGCATTTCCTGCACGCAGCAAAAGGTTGGGTGCTGTTTAAGTATCCAGTCTGTTAGTCTCTGTCTTTTTATTGGGGAATTGAGACCATTGATATTAAGAGAGATTAAGGAATAGTGATTATTGCCACCTGCTATTCTTGACGCTATCTTTATGTTTGAGTGGTTCTCTACTTTGGGTTTGATGAAAGAATTTTGATAACTCCTTTTTTTCCAGGTACATCCTTGTATAGTTTCTCACGTGAATTGGCGGTTTCCAATTATTATCATTTGCAGGGCTGGTTTTTTGGAAAGATATTGTATAAATTTGTTTTTATCATGGAATTTCTTGGTCTTTCCATATATGGTGATTGAGATTTTAGCTGGGTATAGTAGTCTAGGCTGGCATTTGTGTTCTCTTAGAGTCTGCATGAGATCTGCCCAGAATCTTCTGGCTTTCATAGTCTCTGGTGAGAAGTCTGATGTGATTTGGGTAGGTCTTAATTTTTATGTTACTTGCACATTTTCTCTTACTGCTTTTAATATTCTTTCTTTGTTTAGTACATTTGGTGTTTTGATTGTTATGTGACAGGAGGTATTTCTGTTCTGGTTCAGTCTGTTTGGAGTTCTATAGGCTTCTTGTACATTCGTCAGCATCTCTCTCTTTAGGTTAGGGAAGTTTTCCTCCATAATTTTGTTGAAGATATTTACTTGCCCTTTAAGTTGCAAATCTTCACTCTCATCTATACTTATAATCCTTAGGTTTGGTCTTCTCATTGTGTCCTGGATTTCCTGGATGTTTTGGGTTAAACCTTTTTTGCATTTTGCATTTTCTTTGACTGTTGAATCTATGCTTTCTATGGTATCTTCAGCATCTGAGATTCTTTCTTCCATCTCTTGTATTCTATTGTGGATGTTTGCATCTATGACTCCTGATTTCTTCCCAAGGTTTTCTATCTCCAAAGTTGTCTCCCTTTGTGATTTCTTAGTTGTTTCTACTTCCTTTTTTAGATCCTGGATGGATTTGCTGAGATCCTTCACTTGTTTGTTTGTATTTTCCTGTATTTCTTTAAGATATTTTTGCGTTTCCTCTTTCAGGATTTCTGCCTGTTGGCCCAATTTCTACTGCATTTCTCTACGTGAATTTTGTGTTTCCTCCTCATGTGCTTCCATCTGTTGATCCATATTCTCCTGCATTTCTTTAATCAATTCTGGTGTTTACTTTATAAGGGCATCTACCAGTTGATTCATTTCTTTAAGTGATTTTTGTGTTGTCTCCTTATGGGCCTCCATCAGTTGAACCGTATTCTCCTGCATTTCTCTAAGCAATTTTTGTGTTTCGTTTATATGGGCTTCTACACGTTGATTCATGTTCTCCTGTAATTCTTTATGAGATTTATTTGTTTCCTTCTTGTAATCCTCTAATAGCATCATTAGAAGTGGTTTTAAATCCTGATTTTGCCTTTCGGGTGTGATGGGGAATCCAGGACTTGCTGCTGTCAGAGAGTTGAGTTCGGATGATGCCATATTGCCTTGATTTCTGTTAGTAAGAAAGTTTACCTTTTGCCATCTGGTTACCTCTGGTGCTAGTTTGTCCTCCTGTCACAGGCTGTTGGTTGGACCTCCTGTGAGCTTGCAAGACTATTTCTGCCCCCCCTGAATTATCGAGATTCTCCTGGCACCGATTGCTGGGGGGCTGCCCTGCTGCTGAGTGACTTTGGAGCCCTGATGTACCTTGCCCCGAGTGATGTTATATTGGGGAATCCCTCCACATCCGAAGGCTCAGAGTAGTCCATCACTGGAGCAGAGTTTGCCAAGGGAGGCTGGTGCCCTCCAGTCTTGTGCGAGTGCACTCTCTCCCAGTGCTGGACCCCTGCAGGGCAGAAGTCCCAAGCAGAGCTGGTGCTTAGGTGACCACAGACCTGCCCAGCTCTTGGAAGCAGGGAGCACACCAGCTGGCTGAGTCCCAAGTGATATTATGCTTGATTATCCCTGCACCTGGAGGTCCCAATTGCCCTGTTGCTGGAGCAAACATGGCGGAGTGCATTGTGCACCCTCTGGGTGCAGATCACTCTGCAGGCAGATCATGTAGACTGATTTAAAAACAATTATGTGTCTATGTATTTTACCTGCATGTATGTCTGTGCACCACATAGTTGCAGTGCAAATGGAGGCTGAAAAATTGTGTGAGATGTCAGTGTTCTGAGTCACTCCTCCAGCCCCAATATCAAAAATTCTAAAGTCTTCCTTGACAACATACTGAGTGTAAGGCTAGCCTGGGATACATGAGATCCTGCCTCCAAAAGGAAACCCAAGTGTGTGTTGTGTATATGTATATATATATATATATATATATATATATATATATATATATATATATATATATGTGTGTGTGTGTGTATATGTGCTATCTTAGAATTCTTAAGTATTAACAATTAAAAATAATATGTTTATGTTTAAAATATTTCACACTGAAAATAAAACCAGTAAGAGTAAATATTATACATTTCGTGCCAAATAATATATGCAAATTGCTACAATAACTCATTAACTGGCTTCTGTTTTATCTCCTCTTTATGCAACCAGAATCTCACAGATGTCACTTACACATTTAATGTTAGATTACCTTGTTTGTTTATTTTTTTAGAGTGGCACTTATTACTATACTTCAGCCTCTCATATTTTGTGCTGATAGTCGTTTTTTTTGTTTTTGTTGTTGTGGTTGTTGCTTGACCTTCTAAACAAAAACCTTATTTTTTTTGTATTCTTGTCTTTTGCAAGACAAGATTAGCAGTTAAAGCCAGGACTTTAAATATGTTGGCCAAGTGTTTTTCCACAGAATCACATCTCTAAACCTACACAGGACATTTTAAAGTTAGGCATAAAGAGTAGTGGGTTTAATTATGGCATTTCCATACATACAAATCGTTATACAAAGTACATTTTTAATATATTATTATTAATTCTTTAAGAATTTCACACAATGTATTTAGATCATATGTCTCCAACTTCTCTGCCTAACCCTTCCTAGATCAGTTCCTATGTATCTTCTCCTGTGATGTGTCCATCAATCCATTCAGAAATTGGTTGGTTGCCCCCATTACATTAATGCCTTGATTGCAAACATGGGCATATCTTGTCATTCCAGGCATTATTGTGGATCACAGTGTTCACAGCTGGTAAGCCTCTTGGTGACTTTCTTTTCTCAATCCCCTTCCTGTAGTAGGAATGCTATTCAGCAGAGAGGAAGCTTCCTTACCAATACACAAAACACATTCTAATAATGATTTCTTTCTGGCTTTATTAAGGCTTTCAAAATGGCGCCGAAGGAGCCAAATGGAAAGACATGCTCAGGCTGAAGTTGTGAATGTGGAGTGTCCTGAGATAGGCGCAGAAGTATGTACATTGACAGTCACTGAGTAGAACCGTGGGCCTTTATTTCAGTAATATTATTTAGTCAATGTGCATTGTCAATAAAGACTTTCATTTCAATGTCTCTTGAGCATGGCAGTTTCTGACATTTTTTCTCTTACTGTAAGTAACTGTCATGCTTAGAATTGTCTTTGTGCTTAGCCTGAATTTAAGGTGAACATCTATAAGTGGTTTAAAGTAACATTTGACTAAAATATAAGCAACCGTAGAAAAAACTGACATCGTTGGATTCTTTTATTCTTTATTTCTCCTAACTTCTTCTATAGCCTTAATTCTAGATATTCTAGTGGCCTACACTTCTCCTTTTTCCTACAGCCAAAATACTTAGTGGTATTTCCCATTTAATTTGCCTAAAACATTAAGTAGCACATACTTGGCTTTATTGTGTTTGAAGCCTAATTTGCATGTTGCAGGAACTCTGAGAAAACCCATCAGTGGCCACTGCCTTCTTGAGGCTTAGAAGCCCTGACAATATTTTTAAGGACATGTTGAGGTGTGTGTGTGTGTGTGTGTGTGTGTGTGGGCGTGTGTGTGTGTGTGTGTAAGGATTTTGTGTTTGTTTTTCAATTATTAAAATATATTGTAAAAATATATTATTGATATATTATTAAAATATTTTGTAAAAATATATTGTACAAAACAGAGGGAGGGAAGGGGGCTTATGGGACTTTCGGGGAGGGAGGAGACAGGAAAGGGGAAATCATTTGGAATGTAAATAAAGAAACTTAGAAAATAATATATACATATATATAGATAGATAGATGATAGATAGATAGATAGATAGATGATAGATAGATAGATAGATAGATAGATAGATAGATAGATAGATAGATAGATAGATAGATAGATATGTCTCCAACTTCTCTGCCTAACACTTCCTAGATCAGTTCCTATGTATCTTCTCCTGTGATGTGTCCATCAATCCATTCAGAAATTGGTTGGTTACCCAATATACCAATGTATATATATATATACATATTGTAAAATATGTCTAAGGTTGGCGGTCTGCCTGTTTTTCCTATTATGTCTGTCTTATCCCGTCTTGTTAGTGAAATATGTTATCTTCTGTTGGAAATTTAGGTTGAGATTGTAGATGTTCAACCAGCCACTCGGCAAATGCCATTTGAATTAGCTCAGGTCAGGACATCTTCTCGCTCAAGCATAAGCACACACAGAAGTGCAACCAGGAACAGAAGCGCCGGCGTGTGGACAAGAACAAGTGCTTTATCTACAGCTCTCACATGACCAACGCCAGAATCAAGTATGAACAACTAGTTATTTGAATGTGGTCTAAAGAAATGGGATGACGTTCAAGGTGGTGGCAAGATTTAATATAAAGATAGTGCTCAGTTTATAATGGTGTGAAATCACAGGTGTTAAATCCAAATTTTGCTCGTTTTCTGTAAATGTTTAGAGATGATGATTTCAGAGCAATAAAAGTAAACATCTCCTCACAGATTCAATCAATCACTAGTCTTGTACGTTCCAGAAATCCTGACTAGAAATGTGCAGATTCTTCTTCTTATTAGTGAATTACCATTATTCACTTGCTTTTTGGGGGTCACATTTTACTATTTTGTCACAATCGGCTCTGTGCTTCCTTCCTTAGCCCCTTCATCTAGACAGGGGTGTGCAATATATCCAAAACACTTTCAAGAGCCCCAGGTCATGGAATTTGAAATAGGTCCAGAATTCCTCCTAAATGACAGTCAAGACCAACAGGCCTCTCCAGAACAAGGAAACTGCGCTGAAGATGATGTGAAGAAATCCTTAGAAGACGCAAAGATCTCCAGTCCTAAAGAATGTGTAATTGATGAAGATTCTGCATGCCATGATGCTTCCTCAGATGATGATTGCTGTGTTATAATAGAAGATATGGAAAACAAGAAAGACCCTAAGATCCAAGAGCAAAGACATCAAAAGGCACCTGAGTCTGTCCCATCATGTCCAAACAAACCATTAAAGGCTGTGCACAGAGAGGCTGTGGTAGAACCCATAGTATGCACAGATTTGCAGGTCCATTATACTGAGTTCTATCTGAAAATCTTTCAAAATGCACTTTTTTGCACCTCTAACATTGGCAAGCTTAAATTCACTTTGTTTATAGTTTCTAATATACTAGCTTTTCAAGTATACAAGAATGTTTTGTGCTTCAGAGAATATTTGAAGCAAGTAGGATATTGAGCTGCTATGAAAATACAGTATTTCTATTGGTCCTGATTTTCCTCAAGTGTGGGCAAATGCTAACCATCTCAAGAGAGGAAAGCTTTTCTGAAAACTTATAACAACTGTCCCCTCAACAAAGAGCAGCACAGCCTAAGATGTTTTCCTCCACTGGGCTGCATCACTTCGATCCTTTTTGTTATGTATTTGGATAGTTGTTTTTTAAAAGATAGGATTCTTAAATGTATAGGATGAACAAGCAAGGAAATGAGTTTGTATCAGTTATGCAAAATTGTTTGTATCTCTTACTGATCCAAAATGCAGATACTCCATCCCTAATACCCAAGGAAATCTTCATACAATTGAAATATAAAAGATAGGTGTCTCAGTTTAGCCCCAGTAGTGTGACAATGGCAAATTCCTGAGCCGTGGTACTTTCATTTTTGAAAAGGCCTTCTTGCCTTGCAGGGATTTTTTTTTTTTAGCAACATGAAATTTCTTTGCATTAATTATAAGGAAATTTATGTGAATATATTTATCCCTTAAAAAAAGTCCTTAAACTAAAATGTTTGAATTAGTACACAATTAAATTCTCAGTGTAGATATGGTTTTAAATTCTTAAAACAATCAATAATAGATCTGCAATCTGGCTATGTACAGGAGGACAGAGCCCAGGCAGGTCTTAGCAGGGGCCAGTGTAGTAACTTGGATTTCCTGTGGGCATGGATGAGCAATCCCTCTCCATGTTCACTGTGTTTTGTGCATTAAGGAAATCATGGACTACCAGAAGACCTTTGTAATTTTGTGTCCTTACAAATGCAGACCAGGAGAACATATCCATCCCAGCATCCACTTTTGGGGGAAAGGATCTCCCAAATCTCTGGTCCACTAGTAATGACACAGATCTATGATTTGTGTATAAGCAGATGCTTGTATAATGAATCATCTTTTTACACAGATACTGAAGAGGAGGTATGGACAGTTCAGTTTACCTTTATAACTGAAAGGATATTTCATTTTCATAAGAAGTTGGATTGCTTGGTTTACTTGGCTTATCCTACTCCATATGGTACAGTTGAGTTGCCCCAGAAAGTGAAAAATATCTGTGCAAGGTAGACTGAATACAGACTAGATGATATACACATGCTTGTGTGTTCTCGAATCTTAGAAGTCTGTAACCGAGGGCATGTCTGTGAATATAGTGCTAGAAAGCAGTCAGTAGTTCCTATAACCCTGTATGCTGAGACCAGACTTTCATTATTTTTGAATTAATTTGAATGTTAAGTTCATTTCTTAAGGGTGGTGCTGCTTTTTAAGATATCAGTTTACTTTTATGTTTATTTTTTGATGCATCAATAACTGCAGAAAATGGAACGAGAACAATGTGAATATGAGTTGGCCCAGCGTAATGAGATGCTTCGAAACTTGCCATATGAACGACCAGGGCAGCAACAAACTGGAAAAAGAACTCGTGTATATTGTCCACGAGAGCAGGTACAGGTGTGGTCCGAGCCTGAGATGTCAAGAAGGAGGTGTATGGCATACCTGTATCATTTTACAATAACCCTGTTGGTTTGTACAGGTGGTGACTGTTATTGATGACTTGGAGCCCCGTGCCATGGATACTTTTGGAAATGACAACCCTGATCATTCAGGAAATGAAACACATAGGTAAGAGTCAGAATGAGTGGGAAGAATGGTGGAGGCTACTGCTTTTCCCGTTGTTCCTGATTGTATAGTTCCTCTCTGAGTGCCTACTGATAGAATAGGAGGATCGTTCAAACAGAAAGCCTAGACAAGACAGCCTCAAAATTGGAGAAAAACATAAACCTTGAAATCATTTGGCTTCATTGCTCATGTTCAGATTCTCAGCACAAGATGTTCGTAGAGAAATCTTAATTGACCACAGCTGAGTAACTCCGCACTTTCATGTCCATTTTTCAACTTTCTGAAATGAAGGCATTGGCTGTGCAAATCAGGGAGGTACATGTAAGATGTTTGTTGCATGCTGTGAAGAGCCAATAATATATAAACCCGATCAGATTATTTGTAGCATGGAGAATTTCTCATGAGCCATCATACTTTGACTTACGTCACTGCTTGAAATTTCTTCTCTTACAGGCGACTGGAGATTCCTGTTGATCATGCTTCTTCACTTCTGCATCACTTATCAAGATCATGGCAAGAAATAACAGCATCACATCAAACATCATCAGCATCTAAGCAACCATCGGCAGCTTCATGTCAAACATTGGCAGCATCATGTCAAGCATCTCCACCATCATGTCAAGCATCTGCACTATCACGTCAAGCATCTGCACCATCACATGAAGCATATGCACCATCATGTCAAGCATTGGCTGTGTCATGTCAAGCATCTGCACCATCACATGAAGCATATGCACCATCATGTCAAGCATCGGCTGTGTCATGTCAAGCATCTGCACCATCACATGAAGCATATGCACCATCATGTCAAGCATTGGCTGTGTCATGGCAAGCATCTGCACCATCACATGTAGCAAATGCACCATCATGTCAAGCATCGGCTGTGTCATGTCAAGCATCTGCACCATCACATGAAGCATATGCACCATCATGTCAAGCATCGGCTGTGTCATGTCAAGCATCTGCACCATCACATGAAGCATATGCACCATCATGTCAAGCATTGGCTATGACACGTCAAGCATCTTCACCATCACATGAAGCATATGCACCATCATGTCAAGCATCGGCTGTGTCAAGTTTTGGCTGTGTCACATCAAACATGGGCAGCTTCACATCAAACATTGTTGTCACAACAAGTATTGGCAACATCACGTCACCCATCAAAAATGTCTCATGTAGGAGCTTCTCAATCATTTGAAAGTTTTGACTTAAAAATACCTGGCCTGGTATCCTCAGAAAAATTTATGCAGCTATAGAATAATACCATGGGCCCTGTTACAGAGCATCATCATTTAGTAAATGTGCATTCTTGGGTTTACAGCCAAAGAGAGAATCAGTATTATACAATTGAGATATTCTATAGCTTTTTTATTTTGAATTTAGAATGATTCTGGGCCACTTCTTCATAAGCGTAACACCCCAGACATATAGTCTGTGTTTGCAATATAGGCTTGAAGCATTATCAGTTTGAAGAAGTTTCACATGTAGAACTAACAGCTGAGTAAAACCATTGTCTACTAGGATCTGTATATAACTGAGCTAGATGGGTGGTTCTCAAGTAAAATCCTACTTTCTGTATCCCTGCCCTCTGATTACCTAATGAAAGAACTCTAGCCAAGCATTTAAGTTTACCACTTTCCTCCCCCTCCCGTTTTTTTTTCAGAATGCCTCTTCTGACAACTGAAGAGAGAACAGGCCATGCTTTCCGACCCCTGGACAAGATTACATTGGTTGCTTTGGGGTTGAAGAGGACACCAATCCTCGCCAATGACGGGAAGCTGAAGCTGAAGACAGACCTCCATGGTCTGTGTGGGAAATGGACATGCAAAATGGGCACAGTCCCTTGATGGGAGAGGTTGGGTGGGTTATATTTCTTTTCTTGCAAATTAAGTTTGTAATTATTCTTAAGAATAGTGACTTTGTTGGAAATTGTGCTGCAGCAGTAGACTGTTATATCTAACTTGGTGTGTGATAGCAAGAATTACCTGGCCCTTGCTTGCCCAACACTAATTTTTGTATATGTATATCGATATGTGCTTTCATTTTGGCAAGCTGACTTTAGTGGGAAGAATGTCAGGGCCCTATATATTTTTCTTGACAAAATTAAAGATACCACAGAACTATGCAATGCAGGGTGGAAAAGCAGTTCTATCATGCCCTGTCTCCAAATTCTGGGGCCTCAGTTTTTTTGGTTGTGATGGTAGTGGTGGTTGTTTTTTATTTATTTATTTATTTATTTCTACCTCTCTTCTGTAGCCCCATGATACTTCATAACAAATGTTAAATGGGTATCCAATTGTGAAAAACTAATATCTGTTCAAAATGGTGTACATCTTTACTTAAAAACACTACACTTTACTACAAGTCTTGTGTTTGGTGGGTTGAATTTGATATCCTAGGAATATAACTGACTTTGTGAACCATGCTTATGTCCCAATGAAGAGTCCATGCTCTTGAGCTAAACATAGCATGCAATATCCTTTCCTAGCATATCATCATTGTATACCACACTTACAAATATCAATGACTGCTAATCTTGTGTGTGTATAGGCACTCTTTGCTGAGTGGAGCCTTTTTTTTTGGTTGGTTTGTTTTTATGTGTGTGCGGTCTCCACCATACTTTTAGAGTAAACATACCAAGGAAACAAACAAGAGTAGTCTGACATGCCTCCAGGCATATAGTTTGTATTAGAAAAGTAATGTTTCTGTGCTCCCTAAATCACTGGGATCCTTAACATCCAATGGAGATGAGGTCTTGGAGAGGTGATTATGGCTTTGAGAATAGGAATATGCCAGTGGCTTTTGATAGGTACTTAACCACCCTGGTACCAGAGTGACTTTAGAGTTCCTTTTGGATTCCTAGACATCACTTAGAGTTCTCACAATCACAGGTAAAACTCTGCATTTGGAAAGTGACTTTAGTACTTTGGTCTTCTGCTGCAGAATAGGACAGGGGAGAACACTTTACTCACAAAGTACAGGACTACTGAATGCTGCAGTCAGATTGAACATGTCTCAGGGAGAGACATTGGGAATCCCAGGAGCCCAGAGGCCACAGGATAAAATATTTATCCTGTGGGGATAAATATTTTAATTCACTGTTTAGATTGTGACTGTTCTTGATGGTAACCTCCTCAAGCAGCCCTGGGACATTTGAGCACAGTTGCCCTCACATTGTTAGATTGTTGGGTAAATGCTGAGATGTTGAGTTTCTTGGTTTGGCTGTTTCCCTTGCTTCATTTTTTTTAAATTTAATTTTATTTTCTAAGTTTTTTTATTTACATTCAAAATCATTTCCCCTTTCCCTTTTCCTCCCTACCCGAAAGTCCCATAAGCCCCCTTCCCTCTCTCTTTTCCCCATTCAACCTCCTCTTGCTTCTCTGTCCTGGCATTCCCCTACATCCAGTCTTTCCAGGACCAGGGGTCTATCCTTGCATCTTCTTGGAAACCTATTGATATGCGAACTGTGTCTAGGGTATTCCGAGAATCTGGGTTAATATCCCCTTATCAGTGACTGCATATCATGTGTGTTCTTTTGTGATTGGGTTACCTCATTAGGGAGGATATTTTCAAGTTCTGACCATTTGACAAGGAATTTCGTGAATTCATTGTTTTTAATTGCAGAGTAGTATTCCATTGTGTAAATATACCACATCTTCTGAACCCATTACTCCGTTGAGGGACATCTGGATTCTTTCCAGCTTCTGGCTATTATAAATAAGGCTGCTATGAACATAGTGGAGCATGTGTCCTTATTGCATGCAGGTAAAGCCTCTGGGTATATGCCCAGGAGTGGTATAGCCGGATCCTCCGGGAGTGTCATGCCCAGTTTTCTGAGGAACCTCCAGACTGCTTTCCAGAGTGGTTGTGCCAGCTTGCAATCCCACCAGCAGTGGAGGAGTGGTCCTCTTTCTCCACATCCTCGCCAACAACTGCTGTCTCCTGTGTTTTTGGTCTTAGTCATTCTGAGTGGTGTGAGATGGAATCTCAGGGTTGTTTTGAATTGCATTTCCCTAATAACTAAAGATGTTGAACATCTCTTTAGGTGCTTCTCATCCATTACATTTTCTGTTAATCCCCAAGGCCTACACCCGATACTTAGTACCGTTGCAGCACGGGCACCTTCAGTATGGCTTATTGCCGTCTTGGCTAGGGTTGGAAAGGGCAGATGCCATATGTCTTCACCACCATCTTTGGACTGCCACGTGGCTGGCAACTCTCTTTGTTGGAGGGGATGAATGTCCTATGGTTTCACTACTATCTTGGTTAAGGGCAAGCCTGTGGCCAACCAGGGAGACAACAGGTCTCTAAAGATACATTTAAATTTTGATAGGATTTTTTATGTTAATTACTTCCTGTCTTAAAAAACGAAGTTTATAAGAGATAGGATTTAAAGGCAATGCATGTTTAATGAGATATTAAAATGGAACTTCCTTGCATTCATATACGAGAGCACACTTTGCTGGTAGTCAAACTTTGTAACCTAAGTATCACTTAGATGTTATTGATTTTTGAGACAATAGGTGTTTTCCCTTTTGGAGATTTGTTTTGCCTTATACAGATTATGCTTGTATCCTCTGTCTTCACTCATGGAATAATAAAGGTACTTCATTCTAACATTACTAGAGCCCACAGTTGATATAAGTTAAACTTTTTAAAGAGGAAATTTTGGAGTTCTAAAGAAAAATTTTAAAACCCGGATATTTGTAAGGACCAGCTTTTAAGATATTTAAGTTTATGATGTTCAGACATTTTAAATTTATAAGATACTTTGTTATAATGTCTTTATTAATATGTGATCTTTAAAATAAATACAAGTTTAAAAGTTAGATCTACACCTATGAGCACCAAATATCAAAGAACACTTTCATAGGGGTAGCCTAGGGTAGCCTGCATGTTTACGTTACAATTCATAACAATGGCAAAATTGCAGTTGTGAAGTAGCAACCAGAAAGATTTTCTGGTTGGAGGATGGCCACAACATGGGGAACTCTTGAAAGGTTTCAGCATTGGAAAATTCCTAATGGCCCAGGCGCATGGTGTTTGTTCTCATCTTGGAAACAAAGTCATCACTACACAATGGTAGTTCCAAATTAAAGCTTGACTTGCAAAGAAACTTTGAAGAAATTATTAGAAAATGAATTAGAGCCAACACTGGTATCCTGAGAAAGAAAAAACTATTAGAGTTATGAAATAAGTTTTGCACATTTGAGAGTGGTTCCTGGATAAGCAAGTATAGAATATGTAAAATATTATATTAGTAAAACTAATTCAAAACACTGGGACTCTTAGAAGACTCATTGTGTGCAATGTGTAGAAGCAGAAAACTAGGAGAACTGCTGAGTTAAGCTTTAACTTGACTCCTTTTGGCCACTGCCTTGCAGCTTTTCCCATGCCATTTATCATTAGAGCTTCACAAGTAAATCAAAGTATCTGGCCTCAGAGCTCTTAGCTCTGAGGTATAATAAGTTAAAAGGTAAAGTTTAGATGATAATAATGATAAGTTTGCAAGTATTATTACTTTGCCTATAGGCCAGGGAATATGGAAGCTTGGAACCTTGGGGAAAAATTGTAATTCTTGATTCTTTGTAGGTTGTGGTTATTCTTTTGAATTTGATTTGGCAATGATTACAAAATGTCTTTTTATCTGTTATTGGAATATCAATAAAAGACTGGGGCAAGAAAGAGGGGAGAGAGTGAGAGGGAGAGCGAGGGAGTAGTATGTGAAGTGAATATGGAGAGCAAATGAGGGGGGAAGAGAGAGAGAGAGAGAGAGAGAGAGAGAGAGAGAGAGAGAGAGAGAGAGAGAGAGAGAGAGAGAGAGAGAGAGAGAGAGAGAGAGAGACAGTGAGAGGAATGAGAAAATTTTGTGCAGAGTGAGTGGAGAGGGAATGTGAAGAGTGAGTCAAGAGAGAACGTGAGGTGTGGATGGAGAATGTGTTTGTGAGTGAAATGAGAGTGCGTATGGTGTATATGTGAGATTTGTGTGAGATGTGTGTGAAGAGTGTGCAGAATGAAAGGGGAACACACCGAGGTGTGTTTGAGTGTGAGAAACCAAGAAAAGCAGAGTGCGCAGGAGAATGCAGAGTGTGTGAATTCTCAAACTGTGAGAAAACGAGTGAGAGAGAGTAGAGACTGAGAGAGAAAAGAAACTTTAAGCCTCGAAGAATTTTCTGTCTGCTTTGACCCCAAAAAGTAGATTGTGTATATTTATTATGCACCTTACAGATATTCCTGCTTCTAGTTGAGAACTCATATCGTCCTATCCTTCCTGCCTGGAAGGCTCCTGTCCCAGGCTGCTCCTAGGTTCCTATGTCCTGTGTTTTCTTGGTGTGTCCCTCTGAGCAGCAGGGGGAGCTTTGCCTGTGCTCACAGGCTTGTCTGCACTCCTTCTCTCCATACCCAAATTCCTCCCAGAGGGAACTGGTCTCTCAGAAGTACTGACACACAGGCTTGCAGGATGGACAAGCCACAGTCAGAGACAGCAAGAACTGCTAACACCAGAGCTATCCAAATGGCGAAAGTCAAGGGCAAGAACATAAGCAACAGTAACCAAGGCTACGTGGCATCATCAGAACCCAGTTCTCCCACCACAGCGAGCCCTGGATACCTCAACACACCAGAGAAACAAGACTGATTTAAAATTACATCTCATGATGATGATAGAGGACTATAGGAAGGACATAAATAACTTCCTTAAAGAAATACATGAGAACACAGGTAAAAAGGTAGAAGCCCTTAACGAGGAAACACAAAAATCCCTTAAAGAATTATAGGAAAATACAGCCAAACAGATTAAGGAATTGAATAAAACCATTCAAGATCTAAAAATGGAAATAGAAACAATAAAGAAATCACAAAGGGAGACAAACCAGGAGATAGAAAACCTAGGAAAGAGATCAGGAGTCATAGACACATACATCATCAACATAATGCAAGAGATAGAAGAGAGAATCTCAAGTATAGAAGATGCCTTAGAAAACATTGACACAACAGTCAAAGAAAATACAAAATGCAAAAAACTCCTGATCCAAAACATCCAGGAAATCCAGGACACAATGAATAGACCAAACCTAAGGATAATAGGTATAGAAGAGAGTGAAGATTCCCAACTTAAAGGGCCAGTAAATATCTTCACCCAAATTATAGAAGAAAACTTCCCTAACCTAAAGAAAGAGATGCCCATGAACATACAAGAAGCCTACAGAACTCCAAAGAGACTGGACCCGAAAAGAAATTCTTCCCATCACATAACAATCAAAACACCAAATGAGGAAAAGAAAAACTATTAAAAGCAGTAAAGGAAAAAGGTCAAGTAACATATAAAGGCAGACCTATCAGAATTACACCCGACTTCTTACAAGAGACGATGAAATCTAGAAGATCCTGGGCAGATCTCATACAGATTGTAAGAGAATACAAATGCCATCCCAGGCTACTATACCCAGAAAAACTCTCAATTATCATAGATGGAAAACCCAAGGTGTTTCATGATAAAACCAACTTTACACAGTATCTTTCCAGAAATCCAGCCCTACAAAGGATAATGAATGGAAAACTCCAACACAAGGAGGGAAACTACACCATAGAAAAATCAGGAATCTTCTTTCAACAAACCTAAAAGAAACCAAAATATCAGGAAGAAACAATCACTATTCCTTAATATCTCATAGCATCAATGGACCCAATTTCCCGATAAAAAGATAAAGACTAACAGACTGGACATGTAAACAGGAGACAACATTTTGCTGCTTACAGGAAATGCACCTCAGTGTCAAAGACAAACACTACCTCAGAGTAAAGTGATTGAAAACAATTTTCAAAGCACACATTGCACCTCACACAATCATAGTCGGAGACTCCAACACCTTGCTCTCATCAACAGACAGATCATGGAAACAGAAACTAAACAGAGACACAGTGAAACTAACAGAAGTAATGGACCAAATGGATTTAACAGATATCTATAGAACATTTCATTATAAATCAAAAGAATATACCTCCTTCTTTAACTTTTTTCATAGTCTATACTTGTCACAGCAGATTTTCATGTGGCGGGGATCACTTGTGGACTGACAACTGCTGAGCTCTGGACTTTGCTGAAAGCTGATGTAAACCTGTTCAGCTTATGTGAGTACTTTCTGTCTTAAGCTGGCCCAGCTAACCAGATGTTTCTGATAAATGCCCCATTACCCAGCCTTTGACTAACCTTTCAGACTTCCTAGGCCCTGACAATGATGCCCTATTTTCAGTTTTACGTGGATACAGAAGATAGATTTTTTTTTTCTTGCGCCACTGACAACATAAAGGGCTAAGTCAAAAGGAAAGTCCCTGACATAGGGCACAAAACTGCTACCTATGATGCCAACTGGCATACCAAGAAAGTGGGCCCAGATTTATTAACTGGTGAATTAACTGAACTAGTTCTACAGTATGATGGGACATATGCAGAACAAAGAGGTTTTACATGGCTTTAAGAGAAAATTGTTATTTCTATACAAATCATTTGGGATCGGGAATATAATCTGGCAGTACTAAAATTATTACAAAACTGGAACCTGAGATCAAATAAAGGACTGGTACCCTCTCAATTTCCAGATTTCTTCTAGATAGTAACTCTGTTGTCAGCCATCACAGGGCCTTTGCTCCTTCTGCTTGTGCTAATTACTTCTGGTTCTTGCATCATTAATACAACAACTAAATGAAAATTCCTATCTAGTACCATTAATCTGATGGGGTTAGGATCCAAATATAAACAAGTCCCCATCACACAGTCAAGGATATAATCCAGGATACAACTAAAGGTGGGAATGTTAGACCTGAATTTATCCTATAAGCTCCACCTGCCCAAGGACCAGCTATCTGTAAGAACACTGGACTTTGTGTATCTGCTGTTAGTCTGCCTCCTTCATAGTGTACTTGAAATTCATCCTCTCGTGTCTATTTCTGCAATAACTACCTTTTAATTTCTTGAGTTTTACAGGCATGAGCCACCACAACCAGCCCAAAGTATCAAGCTTTTAGGATCACAATGCTTAGTGGCATGGTCCTGTCTATAAATCCATCAACTCAGGAGAGTTAGAAAGAGGATCACAAATTCAAATCTTGACTGAGCAACTTAATCAGACTCTGATTCTAAAGAAAAAGCAAAAATGGAACCAAGAATACAGTTCAGGGTTAGAGTGCATGTTTTAAGGCCTTGGAGCTAATATGCAATACATAAAATAAATTAAAAAATACAAAAGAAAGACTGGACATATCTAGCATCTTTATGTCAGAACACACACACACACATAAATATATAGGCATATATATATATATATATATATATATATATATATATATACCTATATTTCCTTTGTTGCTAAAATCACACATTACACTTGACATTTAGATGTCATCTTCATGGGCTAGAGATTTCTCCTCTCTTCCTTTTAGCTCTGTCCTGTTGGCTTGCCACACCTTGGTAAATCTGTTTACATCTCTTTGGATAGTAAATATGGAGAGGAGTGAGTAACACTTTTGATGGAAAAGGGGTAGTTATAGAATTTCAAGAATGATGCAGTACCTGGTGGAAGAGCCCTTTTCTACTTTGCATGATGTTATGGCTTTGATATCCATGCTCCTAGAGCTTCCAGAATATGGTATTTGATATTGTTTTCCTATTTTCATTTCTCTGTCTTGGATTATAAACCAATTTCAATTCTCTTCCTGTAAACACATAATTTTTCAGCTTTACAAAATGATATTCCATCTTGGTGCTCAAATCTATTTTCATTTGTTTGTAATTTTTACTAGTGTTATATTAGTTGTACAAAACAAAACAATGAGTTTCCTTCCTTCCTTCCTTCCTTCCTTCCTTCCTTCCTTCCTTCCTTCCTTCCTTCCTTCCTTCCTTCTTTCCTTCCTTCCTCCTCATCCTTTTTTTCTGAATGAAAGTTTTCACTCTGAAGCAAAAGTGATTTAAGGTCACAGTGTACTTCAAGCTGACCTCAAACTTGTGGTGATCCTCCTATATTAGCTTCTTGAGTACTTGTATCATAGATATGAGCCACTGACTCCAGTTTAACAGTGGGTCTCAATATGACATTTTATATGCATGTACAGTTGATTTTCTTCATATTAACCTCATTCCCCTTTCTTCTGTATTAATATTCTTGTCTCAGAATGCCACTGGTTGGCTTTCCCCATTCTACTTTTTTGTGCTCGTTTTCTTTGAAAAACATTGAAAGATAATTTCCCCCAAACTACACAACTTTGAAAGTCTTAGTATACCATTTCTGGGTACTTTGTTTGGGAGGAACAGGACTATAGTTTTTTTAATTTTAAAACCCAAGAATCTGAAATATTTCATCCCTCTACCCATGTTCCCTGTTTTCTGAGTCCCCTGGAGCTATCAGAATTGTCCTGAGGAGCCTGCTATACCTGGCGGACCTCCATTCTACTGCCACCTCTCCTCCTACCTTCTTCAAACCTTCGACTCTTGAACTATACAGATCCAGAACCATACAACCCAAGGATACCCATCCTCTTATACCTACTACAACAGGAATATTCAGGAACCAAAGACATCCATATAGCTAAAGGTTCTCCAGTGAACACAATCAATAAAAGTCAGGGCAATATGTCACCTCCAAAGCACAGGTATCCTTCTACAGCAAGCCCTGGATATTCCAACGCAACTGATGGACAAGAAAATTACCTTAAATACGATCTTATAAAGATGACAGAGGCCTTTAAAGAGGAAATTAATAAATCCCTTAAAGAAATACAGGAAAATACAATAAAAAATTTGTAGGTCTTTAACGAGGAAACAAATTAATCCCTTAAAGATATACAGGAAAATATAAATAACCTGGTGAAGGAATGAATCAAGCTGTGCAAGACCTTAAATTGGAAATAGAAGCAATAAAGAAAACACACGTGGAGGGAATTCTGGAGATGGAAAACCTGGGGAAGATAACTGGAATCAGATGCAAGCATCACCAAAAGAGTACAGGAGATTGAAGAGAGAATATCAGGCATAGGAGATACAATAGAAGAAATTGATCTACTAGTCAAGGAAAAGGTTAAATCTAAAAAAAAATTCCTGACATAAAACATCCTGGAAATTTGGAATATGATATAAAGATCTAACCTAAGAATGATAGGAATAGAAGGTGAAGAGTCCCAGCTCCAAGGCCCAGAAAATATTCTCAACAGAATCATATGAGAAGACTTTCCCAACTGAAAGAAAATTAAGTCTCTCTCTCTCTCTCTCTCTCTCTCTCTCTCTCTCTCTCTCTCTCTCTCTCTCTCTATATATATATATATATATATATATATATATATATATATTTATATATATATATATATATATACATATATATATATTACATTTATAAATATATATATTTATATATTTATATAATATATTTATATTTATATATATATAACTCCCAGTAGTCCCCAGGCCTTTGAGTCATTGCATCACAAGCTTGTCTATGGCAGGAATTCAGAAGACCACCCAATATCCCCTTGTGAAAATGAAGTCTTCCCAAACCTATGGAAAGCTGACTTCTGTTGCTTTTAATTCATGGAAGAGTGGGTCTTCCTCCACAAATGCAAAGACTTTGTCTCCAGCATGCAGGGACACAGCACCAATTACATCTGTGCTGAAGAAGACACAGTTTTTGATCTAGCCATAGTCATTCCCGAAACTCGTCACAGTGACCTTTTCAACATATGTGTTTGGTTCAACTGTGAATAGGGGACACCACAGGTGCCATGACTTACTCTCCAAAGCAAATGCCCACTCCAAATAATCCTCCCGTGGGATGATACAGTTCAGTCCATATCCTTCTACAAACAGTGCTTCTGATTTGGGGAGCACATGGGGAGGACTGGAAGAACTATGGGACTTCTCTCTGTAGGACTCTTAAGGCAGAATGTCATTGGCTTTGCCATGCTCTTCAGAGGAGAATCCCAGTGAAGATCCTGAGCTGAGACCCAGAAAGCCTTGGTTATAGCTCCAGTGTCCTTCCCTGATGGTCTGCATAACCCCAAGTAAATTTCTTAAAGTCTATGTCCACTTTTGCAATCGGTGTCTCCTGATTTCTCTTGTGCACATTAACCAGCACATACATGATGACTCCTTGGCAACTGTGAGTGTCTGGTACAACTTAGAGATCAAATGCTATTGCAATCACTGTGTCTATGGGTGGACACTATTTATGGGAACACAGTCACTGTAAAGTGTTACCTAACAAGTTCCCATGGTGAGATGCAGCAGGTAGGGATTTTATGGACTCATCAGAGACAGGCCTGTGAGCACAGGTATTCAACCCTGCTACTAGGGAGAATAACAGAGAACAATGACATGTTCAAGACCTTCTTAAGCTTCAGATCAAGACTGAGGCCGTCCTGGGCAACAGCATGAGTCCTTGAGTCTCTCAATGTGAAGAAAGGAACTAGAGTGAGGCTGACCTAGAGCAGGAGACTCTAGTTTCCATCTCCAGCATAACAATCAGATAACTCGTGAAATGAATTTGTATTTGTCAGACTAAGGATCACCCTGTGGCACTAAAGAGGCCCAGGACTCTTTCTTTATGCAGTTTAGGTTGGCATCAAACTTGTGACCCTCCAGCCTTCACAGCCAAATGGCCGTAGGATTGGCATGGCAAGATTAGGGCTTATCTGGAAGGACTAGTCATGAATATTAACCACACACTTGACAAAAAGAATCACCAGACATACATTAGAATGGCTTCAGAGTTTGGATGCCATCCACCTCAGGAAAACTTGCGTTGTCCTAGACTCCCACCAACCAACAGGTCTTCTACCAATTCTGTTTGAAGACTGACTAAATGTGAGATCCGCCTTGCAGGGAACAAAGCGAGTTGGGAGAAAGCATGGCCCCTGAACATCCACCCACGACAAAGAACTTGGATTGACTCCATTCTTGCCTCCAGAACCAAGTTGGAGTAGAAGCAAGCTGAAATCTGTGTTCTGTGGAAGAGTGCTTCCCTGCTCCTGGAAGTAGAAGAAAGACTCTCAAGGGCCTTTTGTATCTCAGATCATAACTTCCCACATAGGCCCACCAGGAGAATTTGGGAGAGGGTCAAAGTTCACCCAACTTATGGGTACCTGGGGACACCCTCCAGCTCAGAAGCCACTGAGGAGAGCTGTAGGCTGATCTAACACCTCCATGCCCTCCCCCCAACTCGCACAGCTGAGTTCACAGTTCACAGCTAAGGAGGGTCTTTCTGAGGTGTTTCACACAAAGAAAACTAGTACATCAAGGAGTACCTTCTAGGTGTGTTCGCTCTCTTTCCACAGTTTTAATCATCAACTGAAAGTAGTGCACGACCGTAAGCAACGCCCTCACTCAACATCTGGCACCAGAGTCAGGGAAACTGCTGCAGCAGGAGCATGAAGGCTTAGATCTCCTGAGCCCCATGATGCCACCCCTTGCTTTCCTGCCGAACGCCTGCGAAATGGTACCTGATGACTACTGGGCAGCCCTTAGGACAGCCAGGCTCATCTTACCACACCAGCAGCTCAGTGGGAGTCCCTTCCACAGCCTCTCCTGAGAGCTTGGTAACCAGTGGGCATTGTTCTGCAAACCAACCAATGGGAGCGCAGCATGAGCTCACAATGCTCCCCTGGCCAATGGGAGGCTTCAAGAGGAGAAATATGGGTCCTCCTATGAAACTTGTCCCTAGCATAGGGAGAACATATAAATGTATGGTGCGGTGATCCCTGGAGTTTTCACTGAGTGATGGAAAGAGAGTGTTGCTCTGTTTCCTGGAGGACTAGAATTCTGGCTTAGGCACCATAGACGCATTGTGTCTCTGGGTGAACAAACAAAATCCACTATGCGTTCAGAATAAAAGTTGAACATTACGTGGTTAGACAGTGTTCGACAGGGAGTTTCTGTGGTAGCGTAGAGGGCAGCAGTGATAGTGTTGGAATTGCTATGAATATGCCAGGTAGTGTGTGGCAGTACTCGAGGGTGCATGGATCCTGGATGTAGTTCACATTGGGGGCCTGTGCCTTGATTGTGATGGGGGTCCTTGAGTAGCTCACAACCATCTTCAACATGGGCTGTTCCAGCTAGAGCTCCTTTGAAGGATAGCAGTCCTGCATTTTCATAGAGATTCCTAATACTCATCACAACCACACATTCACCCTTAGTCTTAGTATGCAAGACATCTGATGGAACTTTACCCATTCCTTCATCAACTAACTCCCCTAACTAATTCCAAGGCTCTAACATAGAAGCAGTGAATAAAGTAGACAAGAGACTTGACCCTGGAGCTTTAATTTCCTTAGAGGCTGAAGAAAGCACACTAGATAATAAGGTTGACTAAAAGAAAAGAAGGCCCACATTGGCAAGTCCTCAAAGCTGATACATAAATTCCCTTCAGAAACGAGGTTTGATAAAACAATAGCACTTCAAGGACATGATTGAGTCGGGATATGGAATGGAGAGCATTAGAAGGGGTGGGGGAGGAATCCATTGAGAGCAATAAGCAGAGGGGAGGCTTCCCTTTAAACCCAGAGAACTGCTTCTTTAACTATGAAAACATGCTGGACTGGATTAAGGATGAAAGTGTGCTGACCATGGGGTAAATGCATGTCATTCCTGCACTTTCTATGCGGGACCAGAATGATCTCTGTGATTTGTGGCCAACACAGTCTATGTAGTGAATTCCAGCCAAGCCAAGACTTTGAAGTCAGACACTGTCTTAAGAGGCAGAGAAGATGTCCATAAATGAGAAAAGGGGAGCAAGAGAGAGAGTGCCAACAGGAGAGAGATGTCAAGTGAGGTGGGCAGAGAGAAGAGCCCTTCTCACAGTAGCCTTCTTCATCTCCATTGAAATCCACCAAGAGTCTCCCTGAGGATTCTCAGATCAATCCTAAGAAGGAAGTCATGGTCCAATACTTCCTAACCATGTGATGGTGGCCAGAATGCTTCACATCCCATGACTTAGTTCAGGGTGGCTTATGTGACAGGAAGTGTAGGGAAGCTGGGTTCCATACACTGGGAACTCTCAAGGCACATCATGTACTATAGTTTGTCTTAATTCTGTGTCAGAGAGATCCACAGGAAGTGTGTCTGAAATCAGGATGTGGGATCTGGGGAAAATATGGAGGTCCCAGTTCTACCACAGAGCCTCAGGTCATCTTTCACCAGGAAAGACTTTCCTTTCAATGCAGAAACTACCTCTAGATCAGCTCACCTGAATGCCCAGCAGACAGTCACCAAGCACTGTGAGAGTCAACGCTCCTTCTCCCACGGTCTGCTGAGAAGGACATGGCTCTGGATTTCATGGGAGCTGTGTGAGCCACTATCACCAGCTCGTCATGATGAGATCTGTTAAAATCATCTCCAACAGTTACCCCAGAAAACATGGTCACATTTCCCTTGATCCATATGTGCGCAGAAACCTGTTTCACAATTCAAAACGTAGGAACACATTTGAAAAATCCTACATTGATGTCAGAGCCCACAAAAGGGGAGGAAAGTTGTGCCTGGCAGCTTCAAGTTAAGTGAGGGTGGTCAGCTTGGGTGGAAAACATGGAGCGTAGATGTACAGTGGTCAGAAACATGATGTTGCCTGCATTCTCTGTGTCCCCCTCACTGTGGGTCATGTTTTTAATCTGTATATGGGCATGTTTTTCACCCAGGGAATATCGATCCTGGAATCTCCTGGCTCTGGGATGAGCTGGATGAGCTGGCCACTCTGTGGCCTTTCATCCTCTGTCTGGAAAGTGATGCATGTTCATTATAACCCTTTTGCACAGCCCTGATTCACTAGGCTTCAGTGCCCTGGAAAGGAACTCCTACCCACCAGATGAATGAGAAAATCGGCAGATGACATGCTGCAAGCTCTGCTGGCTCCAATGCGGGGTTTATAACACCTTGCTGGACAGCTCTAGCGGGCAATCCTTCCTGGACTCTTCTTCCTTCTGAAACCTTGTTCTGTCTGGCCTCAAAAAATCTTCCCATTTTTGTAGCTCTTTGAATTTGCTAATGCTTCCCCATTCTTATGGCTTTTCTTGCCAGAAAAAAAAATGTAGACCTTTCTTTTGGGCTTGCCCTCAGTGGGCAGAAGATGGTTCAGCAATTCTGAAATCCCTGGATGTGTAATCCAACTGAATGTGAGCACTTGGGCCCAGATTCCTGGTCTCTGACAGAGCCAGAGGTGCTCTAAATTGCTCAGCCATACCCACAGACCCTGACCTTAAAGGTTCCCTAAGATTTTAACTCATTTCATTTAGGACCTTCTCTAATCCACTGTGTTCTCATTTTCACTTAAATTATACTTGCAAGGACATTATTTCCAAGTGAGTTCTTATATTACTGTTACACACTGTCATAGACTAGGGGACACTGCTCAAAGAGGTCCAGTGCCTGACATACAATGCGGTCAGTAAATGAATCATATCGTGTTTATTTAGTTATTAACCTTCCTTGGTGGGGCTCTTCCCACTGAGGCACAGGGATATCCAAAAGGAAGCTCTATGACAGGGCTCAAGAGTGTAAGGGTCATCATCAAACAGAGAACCTAGACCCCATGAGAAGGGACAGTGGGTAAGGGAGAGAGGCTTCAGCAGTTAGGAGCACTGACTGCTCTTCCTGAAATCCTGGGTGGGACTTCAGCACTCCCCAGGCACCCTCACACCACACAGTATCTCCAGAGCAAGATGATCTGTCACCCTCTCCTGGCCTCCATATACATTGCCTGCACAGTAGGCACAGCCAGGCAGGCAGGGGAAGACACTCTCACTCATGAAAGCATAGACTAAATTTTAAAATAGACCCATCAATGGGAAGAATGCTTGGAGTACATGGAGAGGAGAAGGAGCCAAGGAGAAAGGCTCTAGAAACTGCGGTCAAGATGATGGAGAGATTACTCAGTGGTTATGAACACTGGCTGTTTTTTCAGGGGACCCAAGTTCAATTGTGTACTGACAGAACACAACCATCTCTAATTCCTTATCTAGGGGACCTGATACCATCACACAGACAGTCAAAACACCAAAGCATAGAACAAAATAAATGAATAAATAAATAAAAGAATGGAATCATTAAAAAAGTGTCTGGTGTCAAATTGGATGGATGACTGAAGCAAGCAGGAAAAGATGATCCTCATGTTCATAAGGAAAGTCAGCTCAGTACTTTGCTACCTTAAAAGAGTCACGCAGCAACTTGGTACTTTCAGAGAGTCAGCTGATTATCTTGGTACCTGAAGAAATCAGGTCAGTAGATTGGTACCTTCAGAGAGTCAGCTCAGCAGCTTGGTACTTTAAGAGATTCAGGCCAGCAGCGTGGTACCTTAAGAGAGTCAGTCCAGAAGTTTGGTACCTTTAAAGAGTCAGGACAGCAACCTGGTACCTTCAGAGTGTCGGGCCAGCAACTTGGTACCTTAAGGGAGTCAGCTCAGTACCTTGGTACCATAAAAGAATCGGCCAAAAGCTCAGTGCATTAAGAGACTCAGTGCAGTATTTTGTTATCTTAAGAGATTCAGCTCAGCCTCTTGGTATCTTAAGACTGTCAGGCAAGGAGCTGGGTGCCTTCAGAGAGTCATCTCAGCATCTTTGTACCTTAAGAGAGACAGGCCAGCAGTTGGCACCTTAAGAGAGTCATGCCAGCCTATTGGTACATTAAGAGAGTCAGGCTAGCAGCTTTGTACCTTAAGAGAATCAGGCCAGCAGCTTAGTGCTTTCACAGATTCAGCACAGCATCTTGGTACTTTAAGAGCATCAGTTCAGTAGATTGGTTCCTCAAGAGGGTCAGGTCAGAATCTTGGTACCTTATAAGAGTCAGTTCAGGAGTTTGGTACATTAAGAGAAACAGCTCAGCAACTGGTACCTTAAGAGTCAGTGTCAAGTAGTTGTGGAGCATGCCTTTAATCCAAGCACTTGTGAGGCAGAGGCAGGCAGATTTCTGAGTTTGAGGCCAGCCTGGTCTACAGAGTGAGTACCAGGACAGCTAGGGCTACACAGAGAATCCCTGTCTAAACGATGCAAAAAATAAAAAAAAAATTAAGAAAAAAAGGAACCAGAGAGTCAGCTCATCATCTTGGTATATTTAGAGAGGCAGCTCAGCAGACCATCTTAAGAGGGTCATCCCATTAGGTTGGTGCATTCAGATAGTCGTCTCAGTGTCTTTGTTCTTTAGCAGTGTCAATCCAGCAGCTTGGTACCATACCGGCCAGCAACTTGGTATCTTAGGAGAGTCAGCTAAGTAGTTTGGGGCCTTAAGAAAGTTAGCTCAGCAATTGGTACCTAAAGAAATTCAGTGCCAGGCAGTGGTGGCACATAACTTTTATCCCAGTAGTGGGAGGCAGAGGCAGGCAGATTTCTGAATTTGAAGCCAGCCTGGTCTACAAAGTGAGTTTCAGGATAGCCAAGGCTACACAGAGAAACCAGGACTCAAAAAATAAAAAAAATTAAGAATTTAAAAAATAAAGAGAGTCAGTTCAGCAGCTTGGTACCTTAAGAGAGTCAGCCCAGCAGCTTGGTGCCTTCTGAGTGTCAGCTCAGTACCTTGGTATATTAAGAGAATCAAGCCAGCAGCTTGGTACTTTAAGAGAGTCAGCTCAGTACATTGCTGTCTTACGGTAGTCAGGCCAGCAGATTAATGCCTTCAGAGAGTCAGTGCCAGGCAGTGGTGGCACAAGCCTTTAATTCTAGCACTTGGGAGGCAGAGGAAAGGAGGCTTCTGATTTCGAGGGCAGTGTGGTCTGCAGAGTGACTTCCAGTATAGTCAGAGCTACACAGAGAAACCCTGTCTCAAAAAAACCCCAAAAATAAAAATTAAAAATGTAAAAAGAAAGAGACTCATCTCAGCAGCTTGGACCATTAAGAGTATCAGCTCGGTAGCTTGATATCTTAAGAGAGACAGGTAAGCAGCTTGGAACCATAAGAGAATCATGTCATCATCTTTTTGCCTTCAGTGAGTCTGTCCAACAGTTTGATACCTTAAGAGTGTCAGGCCAGCAGGTTGGTGCCTTCAAAGGATTAATTCAGCAGTTTGGTACCTTAAGAGATTCATCCCATCAGCTCGGTACCTTAAGAGCATCAGCTCAGTACCTTGGTACCTTAAGAGTGTCAGTGCAGTTGCTTGTTAGCTTAAGAGTGTCAGGCCAGTAGCTTGATAAATGGTATGCACTCAGTGATAAGCAGATATTAGCCCAGAAGCTTGAAATACCCAAGACAAAATTCCCATATCAAATGATGCCCAAGAAGAAGGATGGAGAGGCCCCTGGTCCTGGAAAGGTTCAGTGTAGGAGTGTAGGCCAAGATCAGGACAGGGAAGTAACCCAGGAAGTGTTGATTGGGGAACAGGGGGAGGAAAGAGGTTCTATGGGACTTTCAGTGATGGGGGGCTTCCAGGAAAGGGGAAATCATTTGAAATGTAAATAAAGAATCTATCCTAAAGAAAAAAATAAAAAAATTCCAGAACTTGGGAGACAGAAGCAGGCAGATTTCTGACTTCAAGTCAAGCCTGGTCTGCAGAGTGTATTCCAGTAGAGCCAGGGTTACACAGAGAAAACCGGTCTCAAAAAAACAAAAAAATAAAAAACTAAAAAGCAAAGAAAGAAAGGATCAACTCAACATTGTGATACTTTTAGAGAGGCAACTCAGAAGTTTGGATCTGAAGAGTCAGCCCAGCAGCTTGGAAGATTAAGAGAGTCAGGCCAACAGCTTGTTGACTTCAGAGACTCAGTGCAGGAGTTTGGTACCTTAAGAAAGACAGACCATCATCTTGATACCATAAGAGATCGAACTTAATTTGGTACCTTAAGAGTGTCAGCTCTGTAGCTTGGTGCCTTAAGAGACTCGGGCCAGCAGGTTGGTACCTTCAGAATGTCAGTGGCAGGCAGTGGAGGTGCATGCCTTTAATATCAGCACTTTTGAGGCAAGTACAAGCAATTTTCTAAGTTTGAGGTCAGCCTTGTACACAGAGTGGCAGGAAAGTATGTCTAGCTCAGGACCGGCAGGGTTACACAGAGAAACTCTGTTTCTATTAGAAAAAGAATAAAAAATGAAATGTTATCTTGGTAACATAAGAGAGTCAGGCCAGCAGCATGGTACCTTAAGAGAGTCAGCTCAGCATCTTGCAACTTTAAGAGTGTCAGGCCAGCAGCTTGATACATTAGGAGACTGAGGACAGCAGGTTGGTATCTTGAGAGAGTCAGCTCAGTAGTTTGATACATTAAGAGATGCAGCTCAGCAATTGGTGAATTAAGAGAGTGAAAGTCAGGTAGTTGTGAAGTATGCCTTTAATCCAAGCACTTGGGTGGCAGAGGCAGGCAGATTTTTGAGTTGGAGGCCATACTGGTCTACAGAGTGAGGTCCAGGACAGCCAGGGCTATCCAGAGAAACCCTGTCCCAAAAAACCAAAAAATAAAAAAACCTGAAAAAACAAGAAAGAGAAAGTCAACTTATCATCTTGGTATCTTTAGAGAAGCAACCCAGAAGCTTGGTACCTTCAGAGAAGCAACCCAGAAGCTTGGTACCTTCAGAGAGTCAGCCCAGTGGCTTGGTGCATTCAGAGAGTCAGCTCAGAATCTTAGTACCTTACGAGAGTCAGGACAGCAGCTCAGTACCTTTAAAGAGTCAGGAGAGCAGCTTTGTACGTTCAGAGAGTCGGGCCATCAGCTTGGTACTTTAAGAGAGTCAAGCCAGCTTCTTGGTACATTAAAAGAATCAGCTCAGTACCTTCTAATCTTAAGACAGTAAGGCCAGCAAGTGATAATTTCATAGTCAGTGTCAGGCAGTGGTGGCCTTTAATCCAAGCCCTTGGGACATAGATGCAGGGATATTCGAGCACAGCAGGGTCTACAGAGTGAGTTCCAGGACAGACAGGCTAACAAAGAGAAACCCTGTTTCAAAAGAACAAAAAATATAAAATTAAAAAATAAGAGAGAGTCAGTACATCATCTTGGTACATTAAGAGAGGCAGCTCAAATTGTGATAAAAACTGCAGGGTATTGGTAGAGTGACAGGTATGTAGATCAATGGAACAGAATTGAAGACCCAGAAATGTATCCACACTGCTATGGTCACTTGATCTTTGACAAAGGTGCTAAAACCATCCAGTTTAAATAAAATAGTTTTTCAACAAATGGTGCTGGTTCAACTGGAGGTC
The DNA here is from genome assembly GCA_036184385.1 of Tokudaia muenninki. Classification (NCBI taxonomy): domain Eukaryota; kingdom Metazoa; phylum Chordata; class Mammalia; order Rodentia; family Muridae; genus Tokudaia; species Tokudaia muenninki. Next base: position 275,054 of record BTHS01000676.1, read on the forward strand.
AACATGCAGAAGAATGCAATTTGACCCATTCTTATCTCCTTGCACTAAGCTCAAGTCCAAGTGGATCAAGGACCTCAACATAAAACCAGACACACTTAAACTTATAGAAAGGAAACTAGGGAAGAACCTTGAACATATGGGCACAGGGGAGAATTTCCTGAATAGAACTCCAATAGCCTATGCTCTTAGATCAAGAATTGACCAATTGGACCTGATAAAATTACAAAGTTTCTGTAAGGCAAAGGACACTGGCAAAAGGACAAAATGGCAGCCAACAAATTGGAAAAAGATCCTTCCCAACCCTATATCCGACAGAGGGCTAATATCCAATATATACAAAGGACTCAAGAAGTTAGAACCCAGAGAGCCAAGTAACCCTATTAAAAATGGGGTACAGAGCTAAACAAAGAGTTCTCACCTGAAGAATATCTAATGGCTGAGAAGGACGAAAAGAGATGTTCATCACCCTTAGTCGTTAGGGAAATGCAAATCAAAACAACCCTGAGATTCCATCTCACACCAGTCAGAATGGCTAAAATCAAAAACCTAGGAGACAGCAGTTTTTGGCGAGGATGTGGAGAAAGAGGAACACTCCTCCAATGCTGGTGGGATTGCAATCTGGTACAACAACTCTGGAAAACAGTCTGGCGGTTCCTCAGAAAACTGGGCATGACACTCACGGAGGATCTGGCTATACGACTCCTGGGCATATACCCAGAGACTTTCCCTGAATGCAATAAGGACACATGCTCCACTATGTTCATAGAAGCCTTATTTATAATAGCCAGAAGCTGGAAAGAACCCAGATGTCCCTCAACGGAAGAATGGATTCAGAAGATGTGGTATATTTACACAATGGAATACTACTCTGCAATTAAAAACAATGAATTCATGAAATTCCTAGGCAAATTGTAGGAACTTGAAAATATCATCTTTAGTGAGGTAACCCAATCACAAAAGAACACACATGGTATGCAGTCACTGATAAGGGTATATTAACCCAGAATCTCTGAATACCCTAGACACAATTCGCATATCAATAGATTTCTAAGAAGATAGAAGGAGAGACCCCTGGTCCTGGAAAGACTAGATGTAAGGGAATGCCAGGACATCGAAGCGAGAGGGGGGTGAATGGGGAAAAGAGGGAGGGAAGAGGGCTTATGGGACTTTCGGGGAGAGAGGAAACAGGAAAGGGAAATGATTTTGAATGTATATAAAAAAAATTAGAAAATAAAATTAAAAAAATAAAAAGGAAAGAAAGTTAGCTAAGTAGCATAGTCCCTTCACAGACTCAGTCCAGAAGCTTGGTGCCTTCAGAGAGTCAGTGCATGGTGAAACATGCCCGTAATATCAGCATTTGTGAGGCAGAAGAAGGAAGATTTCTGAGATCGAGGTCAGATTTGTCTACTGAGTGAGTTCCAGCTCAGCCAGGGTTACACAGAGAAACCCTGTGTTAAAAATACAAAAACAACAACAAAAAAAATATAGAAAAAAAGAGTCACAGAGATGGCACCGAGCCAATGCTACTGGCCATTGCATTAGTACAAAGGTCTCAGATTCGATCACAGGACAGCCTGACCTCGACCAAGTAAGTTTATCCCCAACCTCTGACTCCTTCTCAGATGCGGGAAGAGTTGGTGACTAGAGCAGTCTTTTGCATCTGCTCCCCGCTCTGAGTGTGTTACCCTGAGCTTGGAGTCTTGGGCTTTGAAGCACCCCAGGACCCCTCTGGGCAGAGGAGGGAGCACAATGTGGACTGGCTTTGTTCTTGAGTTTTGGGTCACTGAGTTTTGTGCTCTGGGCAGCATCTGGAGAGCCTTGGTGGAAGATCCTCCTGGGGGACACGGAAGCACCTTTCTGGGACAGAACTCTGCGAAAGCAGAGAGGTTCTAGGGAGGTACAGCTGTGAGGTGGTTTGAACTATATCATGGAGAAAGCGTGTCCTGCCCTGTGGATGGCTGCTTCGGCTCCCCAGAGTTAACCAGTAAGAACTTTTACTATTAAAGATGTTTCAAACAGACAGGCTGACCAACACACAAAAGCAGCAAAACCCCTGCATTTGTGAGTATGCATTGGCAAGTTCTCACAAAACCTCACGGCCATTCTTTCTGTTCTTCATTTTCTTGTTCTGTTTTGTTTTTCGGGGCATGTTCTCTGTGCGTAGCTCTGGCTGTCCGGGAACACACTCTGTAGAGCAAGCTGGCCTCAGAAGCACAGAGGAGATTCCACTGCACTCTAACTCCCAAGTGTTGGAACTAAAGGCGTGGACCCCACTGCCTGAGGCCCATGTGCATTTTCATTGCTCTAGACTCTAGATTTCTGAACCAGTGGAGATGTGAAATTATGGTTATGATTATTATTACAGCACTGATTATAGATACAGAAGTCTCACAACAGCAAGAAAAGATACTCTGCCACAGAATCATGTATTCCCTGGAATATTAAAGAAACAATTAAACTTAGGTCTATTTAAAAGAAATAATTTGATATACCAAGGTCTGTATTAATACAAAATGTGCCTAAATCTAGCAAGTCCTATTTTAAATTAGGTCAGACACTATTTATTTTAAGAAATGTCTTTATTTGCATGTTTCTGTATCCTGTACTTCTTGTTATTCATACTGAAGTCCTGAAGTGGTAGATATCATAGTTCCTATTCCCCACAATGAATATTATGATCAAATACAGTACATTTTTTTCCTGATTTTTAAATCATATGTAGGAAAAGTTAAGCTCCCTCTAGAGTCTAGAATGTAAAAGAATGACCTAATACCCCAAACAAAAGAAAGTGTGTTCCCTCTCCATTTACCATTTTTCATAACGACACAATATATGAAGGTTTATTCAGTGAACCAGGCATGGAGCTATGAAATCAGCATAGCCATTCCTATGTGTAGAAATTCCTAGCTGATTTAATTACTGTGAGGCTTTAGGACCCTGCTTCTTCATTGGTTTTGTTATTATTCTTGTTGTTGTTGTTGTTGATTTTTCCCAAAATAAGTGTTATACACCCAATGCCCTCCATCCTTCATTTGCAGGATGGTGAGATTACAGGTCTATGCTAACACATCACACAGTGTAGAACTATTTTTATGCTTAATTTTATGTTTTAACCTTGTGTGTATGTGGATTTTGGTGTATGTGTGTGCATTTGTTTGTGTGTATGTGTGTGTGTTTGTTTACACAAAGCATTTGTGTGTAGTGCATTATGAGAAGCACAGTGTACATGTTTTTTAGTTTGTTTTTTCAAAATCGCGTTTCTCTGTGTAGCCCTGGCTGTCCTGGAACTCACTCTGTAGACCAGTCTGGCCTTGAAATCAGAAATCCTCCTGCCTCTGAATTCCAAGTGCTGGGATTAAATGCATGCTCCTCCACGGACAAGCCACAGTGTGCAACTTACTCAGCAGACCGAATTTTAACCTTGTCTGAGTTGCGGGGTCTCTCTGCTGTTGTACTGCATTCACAGGTGAATGCTCTAATATCTCTCTGCCTATACAAATGTAGGAATGACACATGTACTCCAGGCCCTGGTTCATTCCGTGCTTTCCAAGGGGTGGAACAAAAGTTGTCAGGCTCACAGGGGTGGTAATGTCTATCTAGTTACACACCTCCAAGATCCTAGGTATATAATAGGAATTCTTGCCCTAATACAGATTTTCAACTATAATCGCAATTGTTAAACCAAATGCAATCTGTCTCCTATCTCTCATGGATGGATGTCGGTGTGTGATTATATTCCTTAAGGTGAATGAAATAGTACAATATACAAAAGTACTTACAAGATAATTTCACATGAATCTACATGGAGTAATTAATGTGTTCTAACTCTCTTTATATGTATATACATATATACACAAATTTATATGTGTGGTTATGGTTAAATCTCTCCCTTATTTGCACCAATTGATGATACAAGACAATTTGCATACCAATAAAGCGTTAACTTACCACATGACAAATGGGCACTTGAGTTGCTCTGGATAAGCAGGAGAACATAAGAAAATTGTTGGAGGAAAAAGGAAGTATGAAGGTGTCGATAGGGAAGGAACAGGAAGAGTTGCTGTGTGAACTTGAATCTTGATTGGACAGTGGGACAGGACCTCATAACAGAAAATCTAGAGATGCTCAGAGGAGGGGATGAGCTCCAGGCATCCTGGGGGGACAAGTGAGACCTGCTCATTTTGCTGTATGTCTAGGTGCCGGTCGTCATGGGTCCACTTGAATGTATTCAGAGAGCTGTGAGCTGCACTTGTAGCTATCCCTGGCACAGGTAGGTAGATGGGTATGTACTAGGGCACTGAAAAGAGGATCTAAATGTGAGAGAGACTTGGGGACTTTGAGGAAGGAAGGAGAGCCAAGTGTCACTCTCCCCCACTTCCGCACTTTCCCCATACCACTCCTAGAGCTGGTTGGTTGTTAATGAAGGGTTGGTGTGGGCTGAGGATTGGATGGAGGGGTAGGAAGGAGAGAGAGATGGTGAGGGATCTGTAATTAGCTCATAGAGGATGCCTGGTTCCCTGGTGTCCTAGCGATGGTGATGTTTCCTTAGTAGGGGCTTAGAATTGGGGTTCCTGAGGCCAAGGCCTGGTAAACAAGGGGGCAGGATGAGAGGTTGTATTGGAATATTCATTCCTTCTTTCGATATGTCCTTGTCCTCAGTTCAGGGTGCTAGGATGCTTGCAGCCGAAACTGTGTAAGTGGGCGGCCTGCCCACCTGAGCCTCTGAAGAGGACAGATGAATGGATGACTTTGTGTGGCAGCATCCTCCAGAACTCCTATTGAGTGGTACCTTAGAGACCAACCTGTGTGGCCAGGTAAGGAGACTAGGGTTTTCTTTCGTTCTCCCTAATTTTCATCTCCCATGGGAATTGGGCCTCATGCCAGGGAAACTGAAGGCGTCCCAGACACACAGGACAGCCCACCCAAAGCACTGGATCTACTGCTGGG
>BTHS01000676.1:282500-442500 GCA_036184385.1 Tokudaia muenninki
CCGAGATCCCCGTATGGTGGCACATCCACTTCCAGTAAAGGTAATACCCTCTTCTGACCTCTTCAGTCATCAGGAACACAGATAAAATAAATATCATGTGGTTTAGTATAAGTTAAAAATCAATTCAAAAAATTTAAGCAGAATACAAATGTGAAGTTATTAATTTTTATTTTAAGTTTTCTGAGACACAGTGTCACTGTGGACATCTTACTGCTTTCAAACTTACAAGGACTTTTTGGCCTCACCTTGTGTCCCAAGAGTACTGTGATTACAAGATTATGAGCATGTGCCAGCATGGCCAGCTCTCTGAGATATACAATCAATAGAGAAATTTGCATCACCGCTATCTTGTTATAAAGAGGAAGTACATCACTTAAATACTGTCCTTGGGCTGGAGAGATGGTTCAGTGTTTAAGAGCATTGGCTGTTCTAGAGGACATAGGCTCAGGTCCCAGTACCCTCAGAGCAGCTCACAACTGTGCATAACTTCAGTTTCAGGGGATCCAACCCCCTAACACAGACATACCTGAAGGAAAAACACCAAAAATTCTTAAAATAAAATAAATTAATCCTCTTTTTAAAAATGGGTCCAAAGGTATTCTTGATGAAATAAATTCATGTTGATTTTTGTTTCCTCAGAAAATAGGTATGCATTGTCTATGGCTAGAAGAATCGGAGCTAGAGTATATGCTCTCCCCGAAGACCTTGTGGAAGTAAACCCAAAGATAGTCATGACCGTGTTTGCCCATTTGATGGGCAGAGGGATGAAGAGAGTGTAAAATAGCCAATCTCAATAGAGCCAACCTAACATGTAGGTGCATGATTAGCAAGTCAGCTAGTCCCAGGTGAAGTGCTCGTAGCTTCAGAAGTCTTGGTCATTTAAAGGAATTTTAGTTTGGATTAGCAAGACTAATTAATCATAACAGCCTTCAGAGAAAGCATTTTAGTAAACAAGCAACTCCTCCTTCCCATAGAGCTGGATCTCCTCAGCACACCTGAACGTGCTCACAGCCAACCTTTTGCTCTCTCCTCCTAGAATGCTGCCCTTGATATTCAGCTTGCTTTATGTTAACTATGTAGCTTTTCCCTCCTGGGATTTCCATCTCTTGAGACTCGCCTACATGTGTAGATAGGAATATTATTAGCTCATCCTTTGGCTTTCCAAGTTCTAGCAGCTCGTTCTGGAGAACCGTGATCTTATGCTGTGTGGCGATGAATATTCTTTACTTACTTTGTAGTGCTGAAAATCTGCTGAAGTAACTGGCTGTGCAGAATGTACTAGAAGCTTTTCTCATTCTTTTATTCTTAAAATCAGTATCTTTCTACAGTATTCTTTCTACATGGTTATTTTTTGTACATTTAAGAATATTTTGATTACATCCAACATATCTGCTGATTTGCTACTTTTTTTAAAAGTGGTTTTTATGTAAGTACAACATACAAGAGCATAAATTATAGGTGGAGGAAAGTGAACCCTAAGTTTGCGTTTCCCCCTCACATCCATGCTCAAAAGAAATGAAATATTTTGTCTTCATTAAGTCAGACCAGTACATACTTCTTTGTTTGGAAATCTTTACCACAAAACTACTTTTCAGTCTAAAATGCTGTGAATATGACACTTTTGAGGAGGGAGGGGCTCACAATTTAGATGGGAATTCGATAAGCAAAGAATGCTAAAGTGTACAATGGATTTTTATGTTTTTCACCTATGACGAGGAGATGAGGTCACCAAAATCGGAAAGTATGTATGTCGGACTTGATGTACTCGTGCTCTTTCAAGCTGTTTCTTATAGTTGTCAAGATCATTATGTTTTCTAACTCTGAACAGTGATGTAATCTGATAGCAATTTAGTAGTCCAAATAAAGGCATTTGCATAATAATTATCCTCTAATCCTCTTCGTTTTCTTTTAATGATTTTTTTCAGTGTGGATATATAGGGGGTTTGGGGGTAACATTGAAGGGGATATCCATGGCCAACAGAAAGAACATTGTTTTCCCCAGGATCTGGAGTTACAGAAGGTTGGACTCTGTTTGATGAGGATTCTGGACATCAAACTTTGAAAGAGCAGCAAGCACTCTCAATGGCTGAGCCATCCCTCTAGTTCATGTGGTATGTATACCCAATGGAGTACTACTCAGATATTAAATACAATGAATTAATGAAATTCATAGGCAAATGGATGGAGCTAGAAACTATCATCCTGAGTGAGGTAACACAGTCACAAAAGAATACACATGGTATGCTATCGCTGATAAGTGGATATTAGCCCAAAAGCTAGGAATACCCAATATACAACTCACAGACCACATGAAGTTCAAAAGGAAGGAAGACCAAAGTGTAGATTTTTGATCCTTATTGGAAAGTGGATCAAAACACCCATGGCTCACAGTCAACCAGTAGACTGAGAATAGGCTCCTCAATGGAGCAGCCAGAGAGCTGAAGAGATTTGCAGCCCCACAGGAGGAACAATAATAGGTACCAACCAGTAACCCCAGAGCTCTCAGGGACTAAACCACCAACCAAACAGTACACATGGAGGGACCCTTGGCTCCAGATACATTATGTAGCAGAAGATGACAATTTCAGACATCAAAGAGAGGAGAGGCCATTGGTCCTATGAAGGTTCAATTTCTCAGAATAGGGGAATGCAAGTCAGCAAATTGGGGGGGGCAGCAGGGGGAGGGGGATAGAATAGGGGGTTTTTGGTGAGGTAGTGGGCAAAGGGGTTAACATTTGAAATGAAAAATGCAAATATTTAATAAAAATAAAAAGAATATACTAATAATGTATCCTATAGGTTCAAAAAATTAAAAAAAAAAAGAAATAACAAAGTTTTGTATGTTTTCCACAATTGTATAACAACCAAAAATAGTTTGAATTACCAAATTTATACGTCTTTTATATAAACATGTACAAATCCAAAAACAAAACAAAGTTCTATGCCCTTGCTCTGTGTGTCTGGAATGTTAGTGGTAGGAGCTCAGATGTGATCAGCAGATTACTTGTTTTAGAGATGGTTGATATTGTCATGGAGTCAGGATAGAGAGGCAAACTAAGTTTGAAACACATTAATTTTAATGATTCTTTTGACTTTGAATCTTATTGCAAACATTTACACCAGGATTTGGAATAAAGGAATACAGGCAAACTAGAGCATTGTAAACTGGGTAGTGTTTGCAGCCTAGGTAAATAGTTCTGTTTGGCCTGTGGACCATGTTTCTATTGTGATGGCATAGTAGATCACATAGTAGATTCAATTTTAGGATAAACCACTTCTCCGTATTGAAGACAGTGAGGAAAGTTGTATACAGGAGAAAACTGAAGGAAGCTGTCTGATTTGATTGACTCATTCATTCTTCCTTCATACTAACACTCTGGGATCTGAGTTCTATCATCTGCCACAAGAATGTAGACTTGAAAGAAATAGGGCTCAGCCCCAATATCTGTTTTCTCTTCTGAGAAAGAGAAAAATCTTGCTTGGCCCACCCGCTAGTCTCCATCAGGGCACCAAGAATTCTATTTGTGATTTCCTCCAGTTTTTCTCTCTGGGCCCCTAGGATATGGTTTCTATACCAGTTCATAGCCGGGCAGTGGTGGTGCGATACTTTGGAAAACAAATATCAAGAGAACAAAGATGGCAGTCAGAGGAGACTTTATACTATGCTGGTATAAAATAGCTAACAGTGAACTGGAATCAAAGTGAAATTCCTAGATCTACTAGTGTTGGGCTAAAGCACTGTATGTGTACATCTTATTTTCATACCTGTAAACCCAGTGTCTTTCTCAAACTGACATGACATTTGGATTAGTCGTAACTTGAATATGAAATGCATGCTATAAATGTCAAGTTTTTCTAGCATATAGATACATTTAATGGCCAGTTAGGGGGCTAGGAGAAGGTGTAACTCTATTCTGTACAAAGCTGTAGGTTTAATTCTCAGAGATGCCAAAATGATAACTAATATGCTAATTTTTGCAGGCACAACCTGTTAAGATTCAAACAGATGTTATAGTTATTGAACCAGATAATGACAATACTATAAAATACCGCAGGTAACTATCAGGGATGTAAGTAATGTAGAGCTAAAACATTTTTTTATGCTAAATAAAGCCAAAATAAGAAATATTAGCTAAGAATTTTAATGAATCTAAAAATGACCAATATATTGTTCTGAAACTACCTTATCATTTAATATAATTTATTGGTTTCCAGCAATATAAACACAGATGAATGACATTTTATTTTAATTTTTAAAATCCTCAAATTATGTTTAAAACTACACACTTTCCTTGCTTATCTGCCTATCTCTCTCACTTTTTTTATTTTCTAAGTTCTTTTTATTTACATTCCAAATGATTTGCCCTTTCTGGTCTCCTATGTCCCTGAAAGTCACATAAGACCCCTTCCCTCCATTTGTTCTCCGTTCAACCTCCTCTAGCTTCTCTGTCTTGGTAATCCCCTTCATCCATTCTTTCCAGGACCAGGGGTCTCTCCTTTCATCTTCTTGGAAATCTATTGATATGGGAATTGCATCTTGGGTATTCTGAGATTCTGGGTTAATATCCCCTTATCAGTGATTGCATACCATGTGTGTTCTTTTGTGATTGTGTTACCACACTTAGGATGATATTTTCCAGTTCTAAGCATTTGCCTAAGAATTTTTTGAATTCATTGTTTTTAATTGCAGAGTAGTATTCCATTGTGTAAATATACCACATCTTCTGAATCGATTCCTCCCTTGAGGGACATCAGGGTTCTTTCCAGCTTCTGCCTATTATAAATGAGGCTGCTATGAACATAGTGGAGCATGTGTCCTTATTGCATGCAGGGGAAGCCTCTGGGTATATGTCCAGAAGTGGTATAGCAGATTCCTCCAGGGAGTGTCTTGCCCAGGTTTCTGAGGAACCACCAGACTGCTTTCCATAGTGGTTGTACCAGCTTGCAATCCCACCAGCAGTGGAGGAGCGTTCCTCTTTCTCCACATCCTCGCCAACATCTGATCTCTCCTGTGTTTTTGATCTTAGCCATTCTGACTGGTGTGAGATGGAATATCAGTGTTGTTTTGATATGCATTTCTCTAATGACTAAGGATGTTGAACATCTCTTTAGGTGCTTCTCAGTCATTAGATATTCTTCAGATGAGAACTCTTTGTTTCGCTCTGTACCCCAATTTTAATAGGGTTACATGGCTCTCTGGAGTCTCTTGAGTTCTTTGTATATATTGGATATTACCCCTCTGTTGGATGTAGGGTTGGTAAAGATCATTTCCCAGTTTGTTGGTTGCCGCTTTTTCCTTTTGACAGTGTCCTTTGCCTGACAGAAACTTTGTAATTTTATGAGGTCCCATTTGTCACTTCTTGCTCTTAGAGCATAAACTATTGGAGTTCTGTTCAGGAAATTCTCCCGTGTGCCCATATGTTCAAGGCTTCTCCCTAGTTTCCATTCTATTAGTTTCAGTGTGTCAGGTTTTATGTGGAGGTCCTTGGTCCACTTGGAATTGAGCTTAGTGAAAGGAGATAAGAATGGACCAATTTGCATTCTTCTGCATGTTGACCTCCAGTTGAACCAGCACCATTTGTTGAAAAGGCCATCTTTTTTCCACTGGATGGTTTTAGCTCCTTTCTCAAAGGTCAAGTGACCATAGGAGTGTGGATTCATTTCTGGGGCTTCAATTCTGTTCCATTGATCTACATGCCTGTCACTGTACCAATACCATGCAGTTTTAACACTATTGCTCTGTAGTACATCTTGACGTCCAAGCTGCTCATTCCCCAGAAGATCTTTTACTCTTGAGAATAGATTTAGCTATCTTGGGTTTTCTGTTATTCCAGATGAATTTTTGAATTGCTCTTTCTAACCCTATGAAGAAAGCAGCTTTGGGATTTTGATGGGGATTGCATTGAATTGGTATATTGCTTTTGGCAAGATGGACATTTTTATAATATTATTTGTGGTAATCCATGAGCACGGAAGATTTTTCCATCCTCTGAGGTCTTCTTCAATTTCTTTCTTCAGAGACTTGAAGATACAGATCTTTCAGTTGTCTGGTTAGAGTCACACCAAGATTCTTTATATGGTTTGTGCCTGTTGTGAAGTGTATCATTTCTCTTACTTGTTTCTCAGCCTGATTATCCTTTGAGTATAGGAAGGCTACTGACTTGCATGAGTTGGTTTTATATCCGCCAGTTTGCTGAAGTTGTTTATCAGCTGTAGGAGTTCTCTGGTGGAGTTCTTTGGGTCGCTTACTTATACTACGCTATCGTCTGCAATTAGTGATAGTTTGAATTCTTACTTTCCAATTTGTATCCCTTTGACATACGTTGGTTGTCTAATTGCTCTAGCTAGAACTTCAAGTACTATATTGAAAAGATATGGGGAGAGAGGGCAGCCTTGTCTAGTCCCAGATTTTAGTGGGATTGCTTCAAGTTTCTCTCCATTTAGATTGATGTTGGCTACCGGTTTGCTGTAAATTGCTTTTACTATCTGTAGATATGGACCTCGAATTCCTGATCTTTCCAAGAACTTTAACATGAAAGGATGCTGAATTTTGTCATATGCTTTCTATGCATCTAATAAAATGACCATGTGGTTTTTTTCTTTGAGATTGTTTATGTAGTGGATTACATTGACCGAATTCCTTATATTGAACCATCCCTAACCATCCCTGCATCCCTGGGATGAAGCCTATTCGATCGTGGTGAATTATAGTTTTGATTATCTATCTATCATCAACCTATCTCTCTATCTCTCTATCTCTCTGTCTATCTATCTATATATATATATATGTATCTATCTATCTATCTATCTATCTATCTATCTATCTATCTATCTATCTATCTATCTATCTATCTATCATCTATCTATCTATCTATCTATCTATCTATCTATCTATCTATCTATCTATCTATCTATCTATCTATCATCATCTATCTATCTATCTATCTATCTATCTATCTATCTATCTATCTATCTATCTATCTATCATCTATCTATCTATCATCTATCTATCATCTATCTATCGATCATCTACCTACCATCTGTATGTGTGTTTGCGTACACCACCAATACCACTTCTATGTTGCAGATCTGTGTATTTTAGTGTATGAAAGTAATCATTTAACTACTGTCTGTTGCATCATTTCCTAGATATGTCTAATAATGATCCTAGAAAAAATGACAGAAGAGAGCATATAATATACATATGTGATTATGAGCCTAATTCTTGGAACCCACATGGCAGAAAGAGAGGCCTGATTGCTGAAAGTATTCCTCTGTCCTCCACACAAATAACATACTTTAATGGACACACCCATACACTCTAAATGAATGAATGAATAAATAAATGAATAAATGGTTTTAAAAATAGGACTGTTGAAACAGACATGATAGCTTTTTTTTTCATGGAGCAAGGAGAATCAGTAGCTCAGAATTATCCTCTGTGACATAACTTGGGATATAAATGCCAAACCTGTTTTAACAAATAGAGATGAACATTGTTGGTGAATTTAAGGCAAAGCACAGTTGCCGCAATGTTTCATAATCAAAGTCAGCACCATTCACTATTCTTTGATATAATATTGGCTAAAAGACATTTCGTAATGATTCAGCAGTGACTCATATCCTGCTCCATCCACACAGGACAATGGAACAAACCATTCACTTGCTGTCAGGTGTAAAGATGTTTAGACAGGCAGTGGTGGCACCTATAATCCCAGCACTTGGGAGGGTGAGTTCGAGGCCAGCCTGGTCTATCGAGTGAGTTCCAGGACAGCCAGGACTATATGGAGAAACCCTGTCTCCAAAAACAAAACAAAACAAAACATAGATGTCTAGTGCAGGTCAAATTTTTTTCTTATATCTGTCAGTTTGTGTGTGAGAGAGTAGAGGGGAAAAGGCATGGGGGAGGAGGGTGAGGGAGAGTGAAATGGAGTACAGGAGAGAGAGTGAGAGAAGTAGGAGGAGGAGGAGGAGGAGGAGGAGGAGGAGGAAGAGAGAAAGGGAGGGAGGGGGGATTACTGGCTGTTTTGGAACTCACTATGTAGGGCAGGCTGTCCTCAAACTCACAGAGATCTTTCTGCCTCTGCCTCCCAAGTGCTGCAATTACAAGAGTGGGCCACTGCTGTGCAGTCTGCAAGAGAATTCAAAAGCTAAAAATTGCCTTAAGCTTTGAAAAGAAACCCAGGCTTGGTTTTTAGATATTTCTGCCAAACCAAGTAAATTTAAGGTGAAAGATAGATTAGTGTTTAAAGTATATGCGAGAACCAGAAGTCCCAGGCTACTTACTACCTTCAAAAATCCACAATTGGGAACAGATGGATAAAAAGTAAAAATATTGTGCAGCGAATGCACGGGGTTGAGAAAAAGCCTGAGATTACGGGAAGCTTTCACTCTTCAAAGATTGGTTTAAATTGAAAAGAAGGAGGAGTCTAGGTGTTGTATATTTGTCCGTTAAGACCCCAAAGCTTACAATTGGAAGCCCACAAAGGCTCGGAAGCCCGTGAAGGCTTGGAAGCCCGCAAAGACTCAGAAGCCTGCGAAGGCTCCGAAAGCTCAGAAGGGAAGACCGCTGACTCTGATGCCGGCCTAGACACACTTTGAATTCTGCTCATCTGTAAGTTCACAACCGGGTATTCAACAGAGATAGAAGGTGAATTAGAGGTTGCTTCTGGCCAGGTGTTGTTTACAGAGTGGAGGGGGTACAGAGAGGAATGGTAGCTAGCACAGACTATCTTTTCTGAGCTATGAAAATGTTCTCAAACTTTCTTGGGGTTGGAGATTTATCTTAGTACTTGGCCAGCAACTGCAAGATTTATCTTAGTACTTGCCCAGAGTTTGGTCACCACAGAATAAATAAATACGTAAATATAAAAGGACTAAAAATTTAAAGGGAGCCGGGCAGTGGTGACACATGCCTTTAATCCCAGCACTTGTGAGGCAGAGGCAGGTGGATTTCTGATTTCAAGTCCAGCCTGGTCTACATAGTGAGGTCCAGGACAGCCAGGGCTACACAGAGAAACCCTTTCTTGAAAAACCAAAAATAAAATTTCAAAGTGAACTAAAATTATTATAATCGTTGTGTGATTTGAATGTACCAGAAATCATTGAATTGAAAGCATTAATTGAATTCTGTGAAATGTGAGTTCGGGCTATTTTGCAAAACGTATTTTTCCATAGGCAGGGAATGTAGCTCAGTTGACAGAGTGCTTACCTCGCATAAACCCAGTAGTATATGACTGTGCTAACTGAGGTGGAGGCATGTAGATTGATTTATTGATTTTTTTTCTCATTTTCTTATTTTCTATATTTTTGCATTTACATTCAAAATCATTTCATCTCTCCCATTTCCTCCATCCCCGAAAGTCCCATAAGCCCCTTTCCCTTCCTATTTTCCCCATTCAACCCCCTCTTGCTTCTCTGTCCTGGCATTCCCCTACATCCAGTCTTTCCAGGTCCAGGGGTCTCTTCTTCCATCTTCTTGGAAATCTATTGACATGCGAATTGTGTCTAGGGTATTCAGAGATTCTGGGTTAATATCCCCTTATCAGTGACTTCATTCCCTTTGTGTTCTTTTGTGATTGGGTTACCTCACTACGGATGATATTTTCCAGTTCTGACCATTTGCCTAAAAATTTCGAGAATTCATTGTTTTTAAATGCAGAGTAGTATTCCATTGTTTAAATATAACACATCTTCTGAATCTATTCCTCCGTTGAGGGACATCTGGGTCCTCTCCGGCTTCTGACTATTATAAATAAGGCTGCTATGAACATAGTGGAGCATGTGTCCTTATTGCATCCAGGGGAAGTCTCTCGGTATATGCCCAGGAGTGGTATAACAGGATCCTCTGGGGAGTTTCATTCCCAGTTTTCCTGAGGAACCACTTGACTGCTTTCCAGAGTGACTGTACCAGATTGATGGTGTATTGTCTTGCTTTAGGAGGAAATGTTCTATATATGTTATTTCCATTTGGTCCAAGGCTTCAATTAGTTTCACTGTGTCCCTGTTCATTTTCTGCTCCCTGAATGATCCATTTCAGAGAGTTTTGTGTTGAAGTCACCTACTATTATTGTGTGAGGTGTGATGTGTGCTTTAAGCTTAATAGAGTTTCCTTTATGAATGAGGGTGCCCTTGCATTTGGAGCATAGATATTCAGAATTGAGAGTTCTTCTTGGTGGATTTTTCCTTTGACCAATATGCAGTGTCCTTCTGTGTCTTTTTTGATGCCTTTAGGTTGAAAATAAATTTTATTGTTGTAGCTTGATGGCTACTCTGGCTCGTTTCCTGGGACCATTTGCTTGTAAAATTGGTTTCAGGCTTTTACTCTGAGGTAGTGTTTGTCTTTGACACTTAGATGCGTTTCCTGCACGCAGCAAAACGTTGGGTGCTGTTTACGTTTCCAGTCTGTTAGTCTCTGTCTTTTTATTGGGGAATTAAGACCATTGATATTAAGACAGACTAAGGAATAGTGATTATTGCCACCTGCTATTCTTGACGCTATCTTTATGTTTGAGTGGTCCTCTACTTTTGGATTTGATGAAAGAATGTTGATAACTCGTTTTTTCCAGGTACATCCTTGTATAGTTTCTCTCATTGTATTGGCGGTTTCCACTTATTATCCTTTGCAGGGCTGGTTTTGTGGAAAGATATTGTGTAAATTTGGTTTTATCATGGAATGTCTAGGTCTCTCCATCTATGGTGATTGAGATTTTTGCTGGGTATAGTAGTCTAGGCTGGCTTTTGTGTTCTCTTAGAGTCTGCATGAGATCTGCCCAGAATCTTCTGGCTTTCATAGTCTCTGGTGAGATGTATGATGTGATTCGGGAAGGTCTTCCTTTATATGTTACTTGGCCTTTTTCTCTTACTGCTTTTAATATTCTTTCTTTGTTTAGTACATTTGGTGTTTTGATTATTGTGTGACAGGAGGTATTTCTGTTTTGGTCCAGTCTGTTTGAAGTTCTATAGGCTTCTTGTACATTCGTCAGCATCTCTCTATTTAGGTTAGGAAAGTTTTCCTCCATAATTTTGTTGAAGATATTTACTGGCCCATTAAGTTGCAAATCTTCACTCTCATCTATACTTATAATCCTTACATTTGGTCTTCTCATTGTGTCCTGGATTTGCTGGATGTTTTGGGTTACACCTTTTTTGCATTTTGCATTTTCTTTGACTGTTGAGTCGATGCTTTCTATGGTATCCTCAGCATCTGAGATTCTTTCTTCCATCTCTTGTATTCTATTTTTGATGTTTGCATCTATAACTCCTGATTTCTTCCCAAGGTTTTCTATCTCCAAAGTTGTCTCCCTTTGTGATTTCTTAGTTGTTTCTACTTCCTTTTTTAGATCCTGGATGGATTTGCTGGGATCCTTCACTTGTTGGTTTGTATTTTCCTGTATTTCTTTAAGATATTTTTGCGTTTCCTCTTTCAGGATTTCTGCCTGTTGACCCAAGTTCTCCTGCAATTCTCTAAGCGTTTTTTTGTGTTTCCTCCTCATGGGCTTCCTTCTGTTGATCCATATTCTCCTGCATTTCTTTAAGCCATTCTTGTGTTTCCTTTATAAGGGCATCTACCTGTTGATTCACTTCTTTAAGTGATTTTTGTGTTGCCTCCTTATGGGCCTCCATCAGTTGACCCATATTCTCCCGCATTTCTCTAAGCGATTTTTGTGTTTCCTTTGTAAGGGCGTCTACACTTTGATTCATGTTCCCCTGTAATTCTTAATGAGATTTATTCGTTTCCTTCTTGAAATCCTCAATAGCATCATGAGAAGTGGTTTTAAATCCAGATCTTGCCTTTCAGGTGTGATGGCGTATCCAGGACTTGCTGCTGTCTGAGAGTTGAGTTCGGATGATGCCATATTGCCTTGATTTCTGTTAGCAACTTTCCTAAGTTTGCCTTTTGCCATCTGGTTACCTCTGGTGTTAGTTGGTCCTGCTGTCACTGGCTGTTGGTTGGACCTCCTGTGAGCCTGCAAGGCTATTTCTGCCCTCCCTGAATTACCAGGATTCTCCTGGCACCGATTGCTGGGGGGCTGCCCTGCTCCTGAGTGACTTTGGAGCCCTGATCTGTCTCACACCGAGTGAGGTTATATTGGGGAATCCCTCCACATCTGAAGGCTCAGAGTAGTCAATCCCTGGATCAGAGTTTGCCAAGGGAGGCTGGTGCCCTCCCGCCTTGTGTGAGTGCACTCTCTCCCAGTGCTGGTTCCCCTGCAGGGCAGAAGTCCCACAGCAGAGCTGATTACTCTGCAGGCAGATCATGTAGACCGATTTAAAAACAATTATGTGTCTGTGTATTTTTCCTGCATGTATGTCTGTGCACCACATAGTTGCAGTGCAAATGGAGGCTGAAAAGTTGTGTGAGACACTCTGGAACTGGATTTAGAGACAGGTGTAGGTTTCCATCTGAGGGCTGGGAATTGAACCTAGTGCCTCTGAAAGAGAAGTCAGTGTTCTGAATCACTCCTCCAGTCCCAATATCAAAAATTCTGAAGTCTTCCTTGACAACATACTGAGTGTAAGGCTAGCCTGGGATACATGAGATCCTGCCTCCAAAAGGAAACCCATGTGTGTGTTGTGTATATGTACATATATATGTGTATATGTGCTATCTTAGAATTTTTAAGTATTAACAATTAAAAATAATATGTTTATGTTTAAATTATTTCACACTGAAAGTAAAACCAGTAAGAGTAAATATTATACATTTCATGCCAAATAATATATGCAAATGTCTACAATATCTCATTAACTGGCTTCTTCTATTTTATCTCCTCTTTATGCAACCAGAATCTCACAGATGTCACTTACACATTTAATGTTAGATTACCTTGTTTGTTTATTTTTTTAAAATTACACTTATTACTATACTTCAGCCTCTCATATTTTGTACTGATAATTGTTTTTTTGTTGTTGTTGTTGCTGCTTGACCTCAGAAACAAAAACCTTGTTTTTTTTGTATTCTTGTCTTTTGCAAGACAAGATTAAGAGTTTAAGCCAGGATTTAAATATGTTGGCCAAGTGTTTTTCCACAAAATCACATCTCTAAACCTACACAGGACATTTTAAAGTTAGGCATAAAAAGTAGATGGTTTAACTATGGCATTTCCATACATACACACCGCTCTACAAAGTACATATTTAGTATATTTTTATTAATTCTTTAAGCATTTCACACAATGTATTTAGATCATATGTCTCCAACTTATCTGCCTAACCCTTCCTAGATCAGTTCCTATGTATCTCCTCCTGGGGTGTGGCCATCAATCCATCAGAAATTGGTTGGTTGACCCCATAACATTAATGCCTTGATTGCAAACATGGTCATATCTTGCCATTCCAGGCATTATTGTGGATCACAGTGTTCACAGCTGGTAAGCCTGTTGGTGACTTTCTTTCCTCAATCCCTTTCCAGTACTATGAAAGCTATTCAGCAGAGAGGAAGCTTCCTTACCAATACACAAAACACATATTAATAATGATTTCTTTCTGGCTTTATTAAGGCTTTCAAAACAGCGCCGAAGGAGCAAAACGGAAAGACATGCTCAGGCTGAAGTTGTGAATGTGGACTGTCCTGAGATAGGCGCAGAAGTATGTACATTGACAGAGTCACTGAGTAGAACCATGGGCATTTATTTCTGTAATATTATTTAGTCAATGTTCATTGTCCATATAGAAAGACTTTCATTTCAAAGTCTCATGAGCATGGCAGTTTCTGACATTTTTTTCTTACTGTAAGTAATTGGCATGTTTAGAATAGTCCCTGTGCTTAGCCTGATTTTAAGTTAAATATCTATAAGTGGTTTAAAGTAACATTTGACTAAAATATAAGCAACCTTAGAAAAAACTGACATCGTTGGATTCTTTTAAACTTTATTTCTCCTAACTTCTTCTACAGCCTTAATTCTAGAAATTCTAGTGGCCTACACTTCTCCTTTTTCCTACAGCCAAAATACTTAGTGGTATTTCCCATTTAATTTGCCTAAAACATTAAGTAGCACATACTTGGATTTTTTGTGTTTGAAGCCTTATTTGCATGTTGCAGGAACTCTGAGAAAACCCATCAGTGGCCACTGCCTCTTTGAGGGTTAGAATCCCTGACAATATTTTTAAGGACATGTTGAGGTGTGTGTGTGTTTGTGTGTGTAAGGATTTTGTGTTTCTTTTTCAATTATTAAAATATATTGTAAAAATATATTATTAACATATTATTAAAATATACTGTAAAAATATATTGTACAAAACAGAGGGATGGAAGGGGGCTTATGGGACTTTCGCGGAGGGAGGAGACAGTAGAGGGGAAATCATTTGGAATGTAAATAAAAAAAACTTAGAAAATAATATATATACATCTCTATATATAGACATATTGTAAAATATATCTAAGGTTTGGCGTTCTGCCTGTTTTTCCTATTATATCTTTCTTATCCCGTCTTGTTAGTGAAATATGTTATCTTCTGTTGGAAATTTAGGTTGAGATTGTAGATGTTCAACCAGCCACCTGGCAAATGCCATTTGAATTAGCTCAGGTCAGGCATCCTCTCGCTCAAGAATAAGCACACACAGAGGAAGTTCAACAAGGAACAGAAGCGCTGGCGTGTGGACAAGAACAAGTGCTTCATCTACAGCTCTTACACGACCAACACCATTATCAAGTAACAACAACTAGTTATTTGGATGTGGTCTAAAGAAATGGTATGACGTTCAAGGTGGTGGCAAGATTTAATATAAAGATAGAGCTCAGTTTATAATGGTGTGAAATCACAGGTGTTAAATACAAATTTTGCTCGTTTTCTGTAAATTTTTAGAGATGATGATTTCAGAGAAATAAAAGTAAATATCTCCTCACAGATTCAATCAATTACTAGTCTTATACGTTCCAGAAATCCTGACTAGAAATGTGCAGATTCTTCTTCTTCCTATTGAATTCCTATTATTCACTTGCTTTTTGGGGGGCACATTTTACTATTTTGTCACAATCGGCTCTGTGCTTCCTTCCTTAGCCCCTTCATCTGGACAGGGGTGTGCAATAGATCCAAAATACTTTCAAGAGTCCCAGGACATGGAATTTGAAGTAGGTCCAGAATTCCTCCTAAATGACAGTCAAGATGAACAGGCCTCTCCAGAACAAGGAAACTGCGCTGAAGATGATGTGAACAAATCCTTAGAAGACGCAAAGATCTCCAGTCCTAAAGAATGTGTAATTGATGAAGATTCTGCACGCCATGATGCTTCTTCAGATGATGATTGCTGTGTAATAATAGAAGATACTGAAAACAAGAAAGACCCTAAGTTCCACGAACAAAGACATCAAAAGGCACCTGAGGCTGTCCCATCATATCCAACCAAACCATTAAAGGCAGTGCACCCAGAGGCTGTGGAGGAACCCATAGTATGCACAGATTTGCCGGTCCATTATGCTAAGGTATATCTGAAAATCTTTCAAAATGCACTTTTTTGCACCTATAATATTGTCAAACTTAAAATCACTTTGTTTATAGTTTCTAATATACTAGCTTTTCAAGTATACAAGAATGTTTTGTGCTTCAGAAAATATTTGAAGTAAGTAGGAAATTGAGTTGCTATGAAAATACTGTATTTCTACTGGTCCTGATTTTCCTCATTTGTGGGAAAATGCTAACCATCTCAAGAGAGGAAAGCTTTTCTGAACACTTATACCAACTGTCCACTCAACAAACAGCAGCCCAACCTAAGATGTTTTCCTCCTCAGGGCTGCATCTCTTCTCTCCTTGTTGTTATGTATTTGGATAATTGTTTTTTAAAAGATAGGATTCTTAAATGTATAGGATGATCAAGCAAGGATATGAGCTTGTATCAGTTATGCAAAATTGTTTGTATCTCTTACTGATCCAAAAAAGCAGATACTCCATCCCTGATACCCAAAGAAATCTTCATACAATGAAAATATAAAATATAGATATTTCAGTTTAGCCCGGGCAGTGTGACAATGGCAAATTCCTGAGCCATGGTACTTTCATTTTTGAAAAGACCTTCTTGCCTTGCAGGAATTTTTTTTTTTTTAGCAACATGAATTTTCTTTGAATTACCTATAAAGAAATTTATGTGAATACGTTTATCCTTTAAACTAAAATGTTTGAATTAGTACACAAGTAAATTCTCAGTGTAGATATGGTTTTAAATTCTAAAAACAATTAATAATAGATTTGCAATTTGGCTATATACAGGAGGAGAGAGTCCAGGCAGGTCTTAGCAGGGCCCAGTGTAGTATCATGGATTTCCGGTGGGCATGGGTGAGCAATCCCTCTCCATGTTCACTGTGTTTTGTGCATTAAGGAAAAGCATGGACTACCAGAAGACCTTTGTAATTTTGTGTCCTTACAAATGCAGACAAGGAGAATATATCGATCCCAGCGTCCACTTTTGGGGGAAAGGGTCTCCCAAATCTGTGGTCCACGAGTAATGACACAGGTCTATGATTTGCGTATAAGCAAAACCTTGTATAATGAATAATCTTCTTACACAGATACTGAAGAGGAGGTATGGAAAGTTCATTTTACCTTTATAACTGAAAGGACGTTTCATTTTCATAAGAAGTTGGATTGCTTGGTTTACTTGGGTTATCCTACTCCATATGGTACTGATGAGTTGCCCCAGAAAGTGAAAAATATCTGTGCAAGGTAGACCTGATTACAGACTAGATGATATACAAATCCTTGTGTGGGTGTTCTCGATTCTTAGAAATTTGTAACCGAGAGCATGTCTGTGAATAGTGTGCTAGAAAGCAGTCAGTAGTTCCTGTAGCCCTGTATGCAGAAACCAGACTTTCATTATTTTTGAATTAATTTGAATGTTAAGTTCATTTCTTAAGGGTGGTGCTGCTTTTTAAGACATCAAATTACTTTTATGTTTATTTTTTGATGCCTCAATAACTTCAGGAGAGGGAACGAGAACAATGTGAATATGAGTTGGCCCAGCGTATTAAGGTGTTTCAAAACTTGCCATATAAAAGACCATGGAAGCAACAAACTGGACAAAGACTTCGTGTATATAGTCCACGAGAGCAGGTACAGGAGTGGTCCGAGCCTGAGATGTCAAGAAGGAGGTGTATGGCATACCTGTATCATTTTAAAATAACCCTGTTGGTTTGTACAGGTGGTGACTGTTATTGATGACTTGGAGCCACGTGCCATGGATACTTTTGGAAATGACAACTCTGAGCATTCAGGAAATGAGACACATAGGTAAGAGTCAGAATGAGTGGGAAGAATCGTGGAGGCTACTGCTTTTCCCCTTGTTCCTGACTATATAATGCCTCTCTGAGTGCCTACTGATAGAATAGGAGGATCGTTCAAACAGAAAGCGTAGACAAGTCAGCCTCAAAATTGGAGAATCTGAACATGAGCAATGAAGCCAAATGATTTCAAGGTTTATATTTTTGCCTGAGCTGAGGAAAAGGACATATTGAAAGAAGGAATGAATATTCGAATGCAACCTCTCATCCTGCCCACTTGTTTACCAGGCCTTGGCCTCAGGAACCCCAATTCTAAGCCCCTACTAAGGAAGCATCACCATCGCTAGGCCACCAGGGAACCAGGCATCCTCTATGAGCTAATTAAAGATCTCTCACCATCTCTCTCTCCTTCCTACCCCTCCATCCAATCCTCAGCCCACCTCAACCCTTCACTAACAACCAACCAGCACTAGGAGTGGTATGGGGGAAGTGCAGGAGTGGGGGGAGAGGGACACTTGGCTCTCCTTCCTTCCTCAAAGTACCCAAGTCTCTCTCACATTTAGATCCTCTTTCCAGTGCCCTAGTACATACCTATCTACCTATCTGTGACAGGGTTAGCCACAGGTGCAGCTCACAGCTCTCTTAAGACATTCAAGTGGACCCATGATGACCGGCACCTAGACTTACAGCAAAATGAGCAGTTCTCACTTGTCCCCCCAGGATTCCTGGAGCTTATCCCCTCCTCTGAGCATCTCTAGATTTTCTGTTATGAGGTCCTGTCCCCCTGTCCAATCAAGATTCAAGTTCACACAGCAACTCCTCCTGTTCCTCCCCTATTGACACCTTCATACTTCCTTTTTCCTCCAACAATTTTCTTATGTTCTCCTGCTTATCCAGAGCAACTCAAGTGCCCATTTGTCATGTGGTAAGTTTGCTCTATATTGGTATGCAAATTGTCTTGTGTCATCAATTGGTGCAAATAAGGGAGAGATTTAACCATAACCACACATATAAATTTGTGTATATATATACATATAAAGAGAGATAGAACACATTAAGTACTCCATGTAGATTCATGTGAAATTATCTTGTAAGGACTTTTGTATATTGTACTATTTCATTCACGTTAAGGAATATAATCACACACCAACATCCATCTATGAGAAATAGGAGACAGATTGCATTTGGTTTAACAATTGCGATTATAGTTGAAAATCTGAATTAGAGCAAGAATTCCTATTATATACCTAGGATCTTGGAGGTGTGTAACAAAATAGACATTACCGCCCCTGTGAGCCTGACAACTTTTGTTCCACTCCTTGGAAAGCACGGAGTGAACCAGGGCCTGGAGTCCATGTGTCATTCCTATATTTGTATAGGCAGAGAGATATTAGAGCTTTCGCCTGTGAATGCAGTACAACAGCAGAGAGACCCCTTAACTCAGACAAGGTTAAAATTCTGTCTGCTGAGTTTAAGTTGCACACTGTGGCTTGTCAGTGGAGGAGCAAGCATTTAATCCCAGCACTTGGAATTCAGAGGCAGGAGGATTTCTGATTTCAAGGCCAGATTGGTCTACAGAGTGAGTTGCAGGACAGCCAGGGCTACACAGAGAAAACCGGTCTTGAAAAAACAAACAAAAAATATGTACATGGTGCTTCTCATAATGCACTACACACAAATGCTTTGTGTAAACAAACACACACACACACACATACACACACACAAACGCACACACATACACCAACATACACATACACACAAGTTTAAAACATAAAATTAAGTATAAAAATAGTTCTACACTGCATGATTTGTTAGCATAGACCTATATTCTCAGCATCCTGCAAATGAAGGATGGAGGGCATTGGGTGTACAACACTTATTTTGGGAAAAATCAACAGCAACAACAACAACAAGAACAATAACAAAACCAAAGATGAAGCAGGGTCCTAAAGCCTCACAGAAATTAAATCAGCTACGAATTTCTACACACAGGAATGGCTATGCTGATTTCATAGCTCCATGCCTGGTTCACTGAATAAACCTTCATATATTGTGTCATTATGAAAAATGGTAAATGGAGAGGGAACCTGCTTTCTTTTGTTTGGGGTATTAGGTCATTCCTTTTACATTCTAGACTCTAGAGTGAGCTTAACTTTTCCTACATATGATTTAAAAGTCAGCAAAAAAATGTACTGTATTTGAACATAATATTCATTGTGGGGAATAGGAACTATGATATCTACCACTTCAGAACTTCAGTATGAATAACAAGAAGTACAAGGATACCAAAACACCCAAATGAAGACGTTTCTCAAAATAAATTGCGTCTGACCTAATTTAAAATAGGGCTTCCTCGATTTAGGCACATTTTGTATTACTATAGACCTTGTTATATCAAATTATTTCTTTTAAAAAGACCTAAGTTTAATTGTTCCTTTACTATTCCAGGGAATACATGATTCTGTGGCAGATTAACTATTCTTGCTGTTGTGAGACTTTGGTATCTATAATCAGAGCTGTAATAATAATCATAACCATAATTTCACATTTCTGCTGGTTCAGAAAACTAGAGTCTAGAGCAATGAAAATGCACATGGGCCACAGGCAGTGGGGTCCACGCCTTTAGTTCCAACACTTGGGAGTTAGAGTGCAGTGGAATCTCCTCTGTGAGTCTGAGGCCAGCTTGCTCTACAGAGTGTGTTCCCGGACAGCCAGAGCTATGCACAGAGAACATGGCCCAAAAAACAAAACAGAATAAGAAAATGAAGAACAGAAAGAATGGCCCTGAGGCTTTGTGAGAACTTGCCAATGCACACTCACAAATGCAGAGGTTTTGCTGCTTTTGTGTGTTGGTCGGCCTGTCTTTTTGAAACATCTGTAATAGTAAAAGTTCTTACTGTTTAAGTTTGGGGAGCCGAAGCAGCCATCCACAGGGCAGGACATGCTTTCTCCATGATATAGTTCAAACCACCTCACACCTGCACCTCCCTAAAATCTCTCTGCTTTCGCAGCGTTCTGTCCCAAAAAAGTGCTTCCCAGTTCACCAGGAAGATCTTCCACCAAGGCTCTCCAGAAGCTGCCCAGAGCACAAAACTCAGTGTCCCTAAACTCAAGAACAAAGCCAGCCCACGTGGTGCTCCCTCCTCTGCTCAGAGGGGACCAGGGGTGCTTCAAAGTCCAAGACCCCCAGCTCACGGTTACACACTCAGAGAGGGGAGCAGATGCACAAAGACTGCTCTGTCCCCAACTCCTCCCGCATCTCAGAAGGAGTCAGAGGGTGGCGATAAACTTACTTGGTCGAGGCCAGGCTGTCCTGTGTTCGAATCTCAGACCTTTGGACGACTGCAATGGCCAGTCACATTGGCTCAGTACCATCTCTGTGACTCTTTTATTTTTTTAAATTTTATTTTCTAAGTTTTTTTTTATGTACATTGAAAATCATTACCCCTTTCCCGTATCCTCCCTCCCCGAAAGTCCCATAAGCCCTCTTCCCTCCCTCTTTTCCCCATTCACCCCCCTCTCGCTTCTCTGTCCTGGAGTTCCCCTACATCCAGTCTTTCCAGGACCAGGGGTCTCTCCTTCCATCTTCTTAGAAATCTATTGATATGCGAATTGTGTCTAGGGTATTCCAAGATAATGGGTTAATACCCCCTTATCAGTGACTGCATACCATGTGTGTTCTTTTGTGATTGGGTTACCTCACTAAAGATGATATTTTCAAGTTCTGACCATTTGCCTAGGAATTTCGTGAATTCATTGTTTTTAGTTGCAGAGTGGTATTCCATTGTGTAAATATCCCACATCTTCTCAATCCATTCTTCCGTTGAGGGACATCTGTGTTCTTTCCAGCTTCTGGCTATTATAAATAATGCTGCTATGAACATAGTGGAGCATGTGTCCTTATTGCATGCAGGTAAAGCCTCTGGGTATATGCCCAGGAGTGGTATAGCCAGATCCTCCGGGATTGTCACGTCCAGTTTTCTGAGGAACCGCCAGACTGCTTTCCAGAGTGGTTTTACTAGCTTGCAATCCCACCAGCAGTGGAGGAGTGTTCCTCTTTCTCCACATCCTCGCCAACAACTGCTGTCTCCTGTGTTTTTGATCTTAGCCATTCTGACTGGTGTGAGATGAAATCTCAGTGTTGTTTTGATTTGAATTTCCCTAATGACTAAAGATGATGAATATTTCTTTAGGTGTTTCTCAGCCATTAGATGTTCTTCAGGTGAGAACTCTTTGCTTAGCTCTGTACCCCAATTTTTAATAGGGTTACTTGCCTCACTGGAGTTTACCTTCTTGAGTTCTTTGTATATATTGGATGTTAGTCCTCTGTCAGATGTAGGGTTGGTAAAGATCATTTCCCAGTTAGTTGGTTGTCGCTTTGTCATTTTGACAGTGTCTTTTGCCTTGCAGAAACTTTGTAATTTAATGAGGTCCCATTTGTCTATTCTTGATCTTAGAGCATAAGCTATTGGAGTTCTGTTCATGAAATTCTCCCCTGTGCCCATATGTTCAAGGTTCTTCCCTAGTTTGCTTTCTATTAGTTTCAGTGTGTCTGGTTTTATGTGGAGGTCTTTGATCCACTTGGAATTGAGCTTAGTGCAAGGAGATAAGAATGGGTCAATTTGCCTTTTTCTGCGTGTTGACCTCCAGTTGAACCAGCACCATTTGTTGAAAAGGCTCTCTTTTTTCCACTGGATGGTTTTAGCTCCTTTGTCAAAGATCAAGTGACCATAGGAGTGTGGATTCATTTCTAGGTCTTCAATTCTGTTCCATTGATCTACATGCCTGTTACTGTACCAATACCATGCGGTTTTTAACACTATTGCTCTGTAGTACAGCTTGAGGTCCGGGATACTGATTCCCCCAGATGGTCTTTTACTCTTGAGAATAGTTTTAGCTATTCTACGTTTTCTGTTATTCCAGATGAATTTTTGAATTGCTCTTTCTAACTCTTTGAAGTATTGAGTTGGGATTTTGATGGGAATTGCATTGAATCTGTATATTGCTTTTGGTAAGATGGTCATTTTTACTATATTATTTCTGCCAATCCATGAGCATTGCAGACTTTTCCATCTTCTGAAGTCTTCTTCAATTTCTTTCTACAGAGACCTGAAGTTCTTGTCATACAGAACTTTAGCTTGCTTGGTTAGAGTCACACCAAGATACTTTATATGTATCTATCGTGAAGGGTATCATTTCTCTTACTTCTTTCTCAGCCTGCTTGTCCTTTTAGTATAGGAAGGCTACTGACTTGCTTGAGTTGATTTTATATCCGGCTACTTTGCTGAGGTCGTTTATCAACTGTAGGAGTTCTCTGGTGGATTTCTTTGGGTCGCTTAAATATACTATCATATCGTCTGCAAATAGTGATAGTTTGACCTCTTCCTTTCCAATTTGTATCCCTTTGACCTCTTTTTGTTGTCTAATTGCTCTAGCTAGAACTTCAAGTACTATATTGAAAAGATATGGAGAGAGAGGGCAGCCTTGTCTAGTCCCTGATTTTAGTGGGATTGTTTCAAGTTTCTCTCCATTTAGATTGATGCTGGCTACCGGTTTGCTGTAAATTGCTTTTACTATGTTTAGATATGGGCCTCGAATTCCTGATCTTTCCAAGAACTTTAGCATAAAAGGATGCTGAATTTTGTCAAATGCTTTCTCAGCATCTAATGAGATGACCATGTGATTTTTTTTCTTTAAGATTGTTTATATAGTGGATTACATTCATGGATTTCCTTATATTGAACCATCCCTGCATCCCTGGGATGAAGCCTACTTGATCGTAGTGAATGATCATTTTGATGTGTTCTTGGATTCGGTTGGCATGAAGTTTATTGAGTATTTTTGCATCGATATTCATAAGAGAGATTGGCCTGAAATTCTCTTTCTTTGTCGGATCTTTGTGTGCTTTTGGTAGTAGTGTAATTGTGGCTCATAGAAGGAGTTGGGTAGTGTTCCTTCTGTTCTATTTTGTGGAACAGTTTGAAGAGTATTGGTGTTAGGTCTCCTTTGAAGGTCTGATAGAATTCTGCACAGAAAACCATCTGGACCTGTGATTTTTTTGGTTGGAAGACTTCCAATGACAACGTCTATTTCTTCAGGGGTTATAGGGCGGTTTAGATGGTCTATTTGATCCTGATTTAATTTTGGTATTTGATATCTGTCAAGGAAATTGTCCATTTCCTCGAGATTTTCTAGTTGTGTTGAATACAGGTTTTTGTAGTAGGATGTGATGATTTTTTGAATTTCCTCGGTTTCTGTTGTTATCTCTCCCTTTTCATTTCTGATTTTATTAATTTGGATACTGTCTCTGTGCCTTCTGGTTAGTCTGGCTAAGGGCTTATCTATCTTGTTGATTTTCTCAAAGAACCAACTCCTCGTTTTGTTGATTCTTTGTATGGTTTTATTTGTTTCTACTTGATTGATTTCAGCCCTGAGTTTGATGATTTCCTGCCTTCTACTCTTCCTTGGTGTATTTAATTCTTTTTGCTCCAGGGCTTTCAGGTGTGCCATTAAGCTGTTAGTGTATGCTGTCTCCAGTTTCCTTTTGGCGGCACTCAGGGCTATGAATTTTCCTCTTAGCACTGCTTTCATTTTGTCCCATAAATTAGGTTATGTTGTGCCTTCATTTTCATTAAATTTCAAAAAGTTTTTGATTTCTTTCTTTATTTCCACCTTGACCGAGTTATCATTGAGTAGAGCATTATTCAGCCTCCATGTGTACTTGGGTTTTCTTTTCTCTTTGTTGCCATTGAAGACCACCCTTTTTCCATAGTGATCTGATAGTAGGCATGGGATTAGTTCTATCTTCTTATATCTGTTGAGGTCTGATTTGTGACCAATTATATGGTCGATTTTGCAGAAGGTACCATGAGGGGCTGAGAAGAAGTTGTATTCTTTAGCTCTAGGATGAAATGTTCTAAACATATCTGTTAGTTCCATTTGGTCCAAGGATTCAATTAGATTCACTGTGTCCCTGTTTAGTTTCTGCTTTCCTGAACGATCCATTTCAGAGAGCGGAGTGTTGAAGTCACCCACTATTATTGTGTGAGTTTCGATGTGTGCTTTGAGCTTTAGTAAAGTTTCTTTTACAAATGAGGGTGCCCTTGCATTTGGAGCATAGATATTCAGAATTGAGAGTTCTTCTTGGTGGATTTTTCCTTTAATCTGTATGTAGTGTCCTTCTGTGTCTTTTTTAATGACTTTAGGTTGAAAATCAATTTTATCTGATATTAGGATGGCAACTCCGGCTCGTTTCTTGGGGCCATTTGCTTGTAAAATTGTTTTCCAGCCTTTTACTCTGAGGTAGTGTGTGTCTTTGATACTGAGGTGCGTTTCCTGCATGCAGCAAAATGCAGGGTCCTGTTTACGTATCCAGTCTGCTAGTCTATGTCTTTTTATTGGGGAATTGAGACCATTGATATTAAGAGAGATTAAGGAATAGAGATTCTTGCCACCTACTCTTCTTGACGCTATCTTTACGTTTGAGAGGTTATCTACTTTTGGGTTTGAAGCAAGAAGGTTACTATCTGATTTTTTCCAGGGTGTTGTTTCTCTCCTTGTATTGGCGGTTTCCACTTATTATTCTTTGCAGGGCTGGTTTTGTGGAAAGATATTGTGTAAATTTCTTTTTATCATGGAATGTCTTGGTCTCTCCATATATGGTGATTGAGATTTTTGCTGGCTATAGTAGTCTAGGCTGGCATTTGTGTTCTCTTAGAGTCTGCATGAGATCTGCCCAGAATCGTCTGGCTTTCATAGTCTCTGGTGAAAAGTCTGATGTGATTTGGGTAGGTATTCCTTTATATGTTACTTGGCCTTTTTCTCTTACTGCTTTTAATATTCTTTCTTTGTTTAGTACACTTGGTGTTTTGATTACTATGTGACAGGAGATATTTCTGTTCTGGTCCAGTCTGTTTGGAGTTCTATAAGCTTCTACATTTGTCAGCATCTCTCTCTTTAGGTTAGGGAAGTTTTCCTCCATAATTTTGTTGAAGATATTTACTGGCCCTTAAAGTTGCAAATCTTCACTCTCATCTATACTTATAATCCTTAGGTTTGGTCTTCTCATTGTGTCCTGGATTTGCTGGATGTTTTGGGTTACACTTTTTATGCATTTTGCATTTTCTTTGACTGTTGAGTCGATGCTTTCTATGGTATCTTCAACACCCGAGATTCTTTCTTCCATCTCTTGTATTCTATTGTTGATGTTTGCATCTATGACTCCTGATTTCTTCCCAAGGTTTTCTATCTCCACAGTTGTCTCCCTTTGTTATTTCTTAGTTGTTTCTACTTCTTTTTTTAAGATCTTGTATGGATTTGCTGAGATCCTTCGCTTGTTTGTTTGTATTTTCCTGTATTTCTTTAAGGTATTTTTGTGTTAACTCTTTCAGGATTTCTGCCTGTTGACCCAAGTTCTCCTGCATTTCTCTCAGTGATTTTTGTGTTTCCTTCTCATGGGATTCCATCTGTTGATCCATCGTCTCCTGCATTTCTTTAAGCATACCTCATGGTTCCTTTGTAAGGGCATCTATCCATTGATTCATTTCTTTAAGCACTTTTTGTGTTGCGTCTCTATGGGCATCCGTCTTTTGACCCATATTCTTCTGCATTTCTTTATGCAGTTTTTGTGATTCCTTTGAAAGTGCATCTACCCGTTGATTCATTTCTTTAAGCGATTTTTGTGTTGTCTCCTTGTGGGCCTCCGTCTTTTGATCCATGTTCTCCTGCATTTCTCTTAGCGATTTTTGTGTTTCCTGTGTAAGGGCTTCTAACCGTTGATTCATGGTCTCCTGTAATTCTTTATTTGATTTATTTGTGTCCTTCTTGTGATCCTCTAATAGCATCATGAGAAGTGATTTTAAATCCAGATCTTGTCTTTCGGGTGTGGTAGGTTCCCCAGGACTTGCTGCTGTTGGAGAGTTGGGTTCGGATGGTGCCATATTACTTTGATTTCTGTTAGTAACGTTCCTACGTTTGCCTTTTGCCATCTGGTTACCTCTGATGTTACTTGGTCCTGCTGTCACTGGCTGTTGGTTGGACCTCATGTGAGCCTGCAAAGCTACTTCTGGCCAATCTGGCTTACCAGTATTCCCCTGGCACCAATTTCTGGGGCCTGCCCTGCTCCTGAGTGACTTTGGAGCCCTGATGTGCCTTGCCCCAAGTGATGTTATAATGGGGAGTCCCTGCACATCCAAAGACACAGCTTAATGAATTCCCGGAGCAAAGGTCTCCAAAGGGAGGCTGGTCGGCTCCTGCCCTGTGCAGGGGTGTGTGATCTCTCCCAGGGCTGGGGGAAGGGGACGTCCCTCTACAAGGCAGAAGTTCCACAGCAGAACTGGAGTGCAGGATACTGGAGCCCTGCCCAGCTCCTGCGAGCAGCGTACACACAAGCCGCCTGAGACCCAAGCAATATTTTGCCCGTCTGTCTCCGAGCCTGGGATTCCCGACCTCTCAGGCACTGGAGCAAAGATTGCGGAGTGCACCCTGCACACTCTGGGTGGCACTGGCCACACTGCAGAGGAGATGGCTTAATGCAAAACTGGCGCCCAGACGACCACAGAGCTGTCCCGCTCTTGGGACCAGATGGAAGCCCCAACAGGTCGTGTCCTGAGCGATGTTATATTGGGGGGAACCTGGGTACCTGTCTCTTCAGTGCAGACGGGAACAGAAGTCGTGGTGCCATCTCTGTGACTCTTTTTTATATATTTTTTTTGTTGTTGTTTTTGTATTTTTGATACAGGGTTTCTCTGTGTAACCCTGGCTGGGCTGGAATTCACTCAGTAGACAAATCTGATCTCGATCTCAGAAATCTTCCTTCTTCTGCCTCACAAATGCTGATATTAAGGGATGGTACGCCACTGCCATGCACTGACTCTGTGAAGGCACCAAGCTTCTGGACTGAGTCTGTGAAGGAACTAAGCTACTGAGCTAACTTTCTTAAGGTACCAAGATTCTGGCCTTACTGTCTTAAGGTACCAAACTGCTGAGCTGAATATCTTAAGGCACCAAGCTGCTGAGCTGTCTCTCTAAAGATACCAAGATGGTGACTTTAATTTTTTTGAATTTTTATTTTTTTGGTTTTTGAGACTGATTTTCTCGCTGTCCTGAAACTCACTCTGTAGACCAGTATGGCCTCCAACTAAAAAATCTGCCTGCCTCTGCCTCCCAAGTGCTGGGATTAAAGGCAAGTTTCAAAACTCCCTGACATTCACTCTATTAATTCACCAATTGCTGAGCTGCTTCTCTTAATGTACCAAACTACTGAGCTGATTCTCTCAAGGTACCAACCTGCTGTGCTGACTTTCCTAAGGTACAAAACTGCTGGCCTGACACTCTTAAACTTACAAGATGCTGAGCTTACTCTCTTAAGGTACCATGCTCCTGGCCTGACTCTCATAAGTTATCAAGATGATGAGCTAACTCTCTCTTTCATTTTTTTTAATTTTTTTTTACTTTTTTGATTAGAAACTGAGTTTCTCTGTGTAGCTCAGCTTGTCCTGTGGTAGACCTGCTTTACTGCCACTCTCTATACAAGGCTGATCTCATACTCAGAAAACTGCCTGCCTCTGCCTCACAAGTGCTGGTATTAAGGTCATGTGCCACCACAGCCTGACACTGACATTCTAAAGGTACCATCTTGCTTGCCTGACTCTATTAAGGTACCAACCTACAGTGTTGTCACTCTAAGGTATGAAATTACGCTGACTTTCATAAGGAATCAAGATGATACCCTGTATTTCATTAGGCAACAAACTCCTGCATTGACTATCTGAAGGCAACAAGATGCTGACCAGAATCTCCTAACTTACCAAGCTGCTGGGCTGAATCTATTAATGTACAAAACTGCTGAGTTGCCTCTCTAAAAGTACCAAGAAGATAAGCTAACTATCTCTTTCATTTCTTTTTAAGTTTTATTTTTTTGTTTTTTAAGATAGGGTTTCTCTGTGTAGCCGTGGCAGTCATGGAACTCACTCTGTACACTAGGCTGGCCTCAAATTTAGAAATCTGCCTGCCTCTTCCTACAAAGTGCTGAGAATAAAGGCATGTGCCACCACTGCCTGGTGGTGACTCCTTTAAGGTAGCAAAATGCTGGCCTATCTTTCTTAAGGTACACAGCTGCTCTCCTGAGCTACTTAGCTGACTCTCTAAAAGTAACAAGCTCCTTGCCTGACACTCTAAAAGTATCAACATGCTGAGATGTTTCTCTCTTTTTATAAATTATTTTCAAAGTTATTTTATTTACATTCCAAATCATTCCCCTTTCCCGTTTCCTCCCTCCCTGAAAGTCCCATAAGACCCTTCCCTCCCTCTTTACCCCATTCAACCTACTTTCGCTTCTCTGTCCTGGCATTCCACTACATCCAGTCTTTCCAGGACCAGGGGTCTCTCTTTCCATCTGTGTATATGCCCAGGAGTAGTATAGCCGGATCCTCCGGGAGTGTCATGCCCAGTTTTCTCAGGAACCGCCAGATTGCTTTCCAGAGAGGTTGTATCAGCTGGCAATCCCACCAGTATTGGAGAAGTGTTCCTCTTTCTCCACATCCTGGCCAACAACTGCTGTCTCCTATGTTTTTAATTTTACCATTCTGACTGGTGTGAGATGGAATATCAGGGTTGTTTTGATTTGCATTTCCCTAATGACTAAGGATGATGAACATCTCTTTATGTGCTTCTCAGCCATTAGATATTCTTCAGGTGAGAACTCTTTGTTTAGCTCTGTATCCCATTTTTAATAGGGTTACTTGGCTCTCTGGTTTCTAACTTCATGAGTTCTTTTTATATATTGGATATTAGCCCTCTGTCGGATGTAGGGTTGGTAAAGACCTTTTTCCAATTTATTGGCTGCCATTTTGTCCTTTTCAAGTGTCCTTTGCCTTACAGAAACTTTGTAATTTTATCAGGTTCCATTGGTCAATTCTTGATCTTAGAGCATAGGCTATTGGATTCTATTCAGGAAATTCACCCCTGTGCCCATATGTTCAAGGTTCTTCCCTAGTTTCCTTTCTATTAGTTTAAGTGTGTCTGGTTTTATGTAGAGGTACTTGATCCACTTGGACTTGAGCTTAGTGCAAGGAGATAAGAATGGGTCAATTTGCATTCTTCTGCATGTTGACATCCAATTGAACCAGCACCATTTGCTGAAAAAACTATTTTTGTTTGAACTGGATTGTTTTAGTTCCTTTGTCAAA
The DNA here is from genome assembly GCA_036184385.1 of Tokudaia muenninki. Classification (NCBI taxonomy): domain Eukaryota; kingdom Metazoa; phylum Chordata; class Mammalia; order Rodentia; family Muridae; genus Tokudaia; species Tokudaia muenninki. The sequence continues at coordinate 311,901 of BTHS01000676.1, forward strand.
GATCAAGTGACCATAGGAGTATGGAATCATTTCTGGGTCTTTAATTCTGTTCCATTGATCTACATACCTGTCAATGTACCAATACTCTGCAGTTTTTAACAAAACTTGAACTGCCTCTCTTAATGTACCAAGATGATGAGCTGACTCTCTCTTTAATTTTTTACTTTTATATTTTTTGGTCTTTTGAAACAGGCTTTCTCTTTGTTAGCCTGTCTGTCCTGGAACTCACTCTGTAGACTTTGCTCTTCTCGAACACAGAAATATCCTTACCTCTATCTCCCAAGTGCTTGGATTAAAGGCCACCACTGCCTGACACTGACTATGAAAATACCACTTCCTGGCCTTACTGTCTTAAGATAAGAAGGTACTGAGATGATTCTTTTAATGTACCAAGAAGCTGGCTTGACTCTCTTAAAGTACCAAGCTGATGGCCTGAATCTCTGAATGCACAAAGCTGCTGTCCTGACTCTTTAAAGGTACTGAGCTGCTGTCCTGAGTCTCTTAAGGTACAAAGATTCTGAGCTGACTCTCTGAATGCACCAAGCCACTAGGCTGACTCTTTGAAGGTACTAAGCTGCTGAGTTGCTTCTCTACAGATACCAAGATGAAAAGTTGACTTTCTCTTTCTTGTTTTTTCAATCTTTTTAATTTTTGTTTTTTGGGACAGGGTTCCTCTGGATAGCCCTGGCTGTCCTGGAACTCACTCTGTAGACCAGGCTGACCTAGAAGTCACAAATCTGCCTGCCTCTGCCTGCCAAGTACTTGGATTAAAAGCATACTTCACGACTACCTGACATTCACTCTCTTAATTTACCAATTGCTGAGCTGCATCTCTTAATGTATCAAACAACTCAGCTGACTCTCTCAAGGTACCAACCTGCTGTCCTCAGTCTCCTAATGTATCAAGCTGTTGGCCTGACACTCTTAAAGTTGCAAGATGCTGAGCTGACTCTATTAAGGTACCATGCTGCCTGCCTGACTCTCTTAAGGTACCAAGATGATGAGCTGAGTCTTTCATTTTTTATTCTTTTTCTATTAGACACAGAGTTTCTCGATGTAACTCTGCCTGTCCTGGGCTAGACATACTTTCCTGCCACTCTGTGTACAAGGCTGACCTCAAACTCAGAAAATTGCTTGTCTTTGCCTCAAAAGTGCTTTTCTTAAAGGCATGTACCTCCACTGCCTGCCACTAACATTCTGAATGTACCAACCTGCTGGCCTGAGTCCCTTAAGGCACCAAGCTACAGAGCTGACACTTTAAGGTACCAAATTAAGCTCAATCTCTTATGGTATCAAGATGATGGTCTGTGTTTCTTAAGGTACCAAACTCCTGCACTGACTCTCTGAAGTCAAAAAGCTGTTGGCCCGACTATCCTAATCTTCCAAGCTGCTGGGTTGACTCTTCAGATCCAAACTTCTGAGTTGCCTCTCTAAAAGTATCACAATGTTGAGTTGATCCTTTCTTTCTTTTCTTTTTAATTTTTTATATTTTAGTTTCTTGAGACCGGTTTTCTCTGTGTAACCCTGGTTCTACTGGAATACACTCTGCAGACCAGGCTTGACTTGAAGTCAGAAATCTGCCTGCTTCTGTCTCCCTAGTGATGGAATTTTTATATTTTGTTCTTTTGGATATATTCTTTATTTACATTTCATATGATTTCCCCTTTCCTGGAAGCCCCCCATCCCTGAAAGTCCCATAAGACCTCTTCCCTCCACCTGTTCCCCAATCAACCCATTCCTGCTGCCCTGTCCTCTTCTTCGCCTAAACTCCTACACTGAGCCTTTCCAGGACCAGGGGCCTCTTCTTCCTTCTTCTTGGGCATCATTTGATATGTGAATTGTTTCTTGGATATTTCAAGCTTCTGGGCTAATATCTGCTTTTCACTGAGTGCATATCATTTATCAATTTACTGGCCTGACTCTCGTAAGCTAACAAGCATCTGGCTGACACTCTTAAGGTACTAAGGTACTGAGCTGATGCTCTTAAGGTACCGAGCTGCTGGGATGACTCTCTTAAGGTACCAAGCTGCTGAATTGATCCTTTGAAGGCACCGAGCTGCCAGCCTGAGACTGTTAAGGTATCAAACTGTTGGACAGACTCACTGAAGGCACCAAGATGATGAGCTGATTATCTTAGTGTTCCAAGCTGCTTACCTGACTCTCTTATGGTACCAAGCTACTGAGCTGATACTCTTCTGGGTACAAGCTGTTGAGATGAGTCTCTTTCTTTTTACATATTTAATTTTTATTTTTGGGTTTTTTTTTTGAGACAGGGTTTCTCTGTGTAGCTCTGACTATACTGGAAGTCACTCTGCAGACCACACTGCCCTCGATATCAGAAGCCTCCTTTCCTCTGCCTCCCAAGTGCTAGAATTAAAGGCTTGTGCCAACACTGCCTGGCACTGACTTTCTGAAGGCATTAATCTGCTGGCCTGACTATGTTAATACAGCAAGGTACTGAGCTGACTCTCTTAAGGTACCAAGCTGCTGGCTTGATTCTCTTAATATACCAAGGTACTGAGCTGACACTCAGAAGACAACAAGCTGCTGGGCTGACTCTCTTAAGGTACCAAGCTGCTGATCTGACTCTCTCTTTTTTCTAAATTCTTAATTTTTTTTTTGATTTTTGAGTCCTGTTTTCTCTGTGTAGCCTTGGCTATCCTGAAACTCACTTTGTATACCAGGCTGGCTTCAAATACAGAAATCTGCCTGCCTCTGCTTCCCATTACTGGGATAAAAGGTATGTGCCACCACTGCCTGGCACTGATTTTCTTTAGGTACCAATTGCTGAGCTGACTCTCTTAAGGCCCCAAACTACTGAGCTGACTCTCTTAAGATACCAAGTTGCTGGCCAGTATGGTACCAAGCTGCTGGCTTGACACTGTTAAGGAACAAAGATACTGAGACGAATATCTGAATGCACCAAGCTAATGGGATGACCCTCTTAAGGTAGCAAGCTGCTGAGCTGCCTCTCTAAATATACCAAGATGATGAGCTGACTCTCTGGTTCCTTTTTTCTTAATTTTTTTTTTTATTTTTTGCATCTTTGAGACGGGGTTTCTCTGTGTAGCCCTAGCTGTCCTGGTACTCACTCTGTAGACCAGGCTGGCCTCAATCTCAGAAATCTGCCTGCCTCTGCTTCACAAGTGCTTGGATTAAAGGCATGCTCCACAACTACCTGGCTCTGACTCTCTTAAGGTACCAATTGCTGAGCTGCTTCTCTTAATTTACCAAACTCCTGAACTGACTCTTATAAGGTACCAAGATTCTGACCTGACACTCTTGAGGAACCAATCTACTGAACTGATGCTCTCAAGGTACCAAGATGCTGTGCTGAATCTGTGAAAGCACCAAGCTGCTGGCCTGACTCTCTTAAGGTACAAAGCTGCTGGCCTGACTCTCTTAATGTACCAAGATGCTGGCATGACTCTCTTAAGGTACCAACTGCTGGCCTGTCTCTCTTTAGGTACAAGATGCTGAGATGGCTCTCTGAAGGCACCCTTAAGGTACCAAGATGCTGAGCTGAATCTCTTAAGGTAACAAACTACTGCACTGAGTCTGTTAATGCACTGAGTTTCTGGCCGATTCTTTTATGGTAACAAGGTACTGAGCTGACTCCCTTAAGGTACCAAGCTGCTGGCCCGACTCACTTAAGGCACCGAGCTGCTGTCCTGACTCTTTAAAGGTACCAAACTTCTGGACTGACTCTCTTAATGTACCACGCTGCTGGCCTGACTCTTTTAAAGTACCAAGCTGCTGAGCTGACACTCTGAAGGTACCAATCTACTGACCTTATTTCTTCAGGTACCAAGATAATCAGCTGACTCTCTTAAGGTACCAAATTGCTGCCCTGATTCTCTTAAGGTAGCAAAGTACTGAGCTGACTCTCCTTATGAACATGAGGATCATCTTTTCTTGCTTGCTTCTGTCATCCATCCAATTTGACACCAGACGCTTTTTTAATGATTCCATTCTTTTATTTATTTATTCATTTATTTTGTTCCATGTGCTTTGGTGTTTTGACTGTCTGTGTGATGGTGTCAGGTTCCCTGGATAAGGAATTAGAGATGGTTGTGTACTGTCATGTGGCTACTGGGAATTGAACTTGGGTCCCCTGAAAGAACAGCCAGTGTTCTTAACCACTGTGTAATCTCTCCATCATCTTGACCCCAGTTTCTAGAGCATTTCTTCTTGGTAACTTAAGAGTGTCAGGCAAGGAGCTGGGTGCCTTCAGGGAGTCATCTCAGCATCTTGTATCTTAAGAGAGACAGGCCAGCAGTTGGTACCTTAAGAGAGTCATGCCAGCATCTTGGTACATTAAGAGTGTCAGGCCAGCAGCTTTGTATCTTAAAAGAGTCAGGCCAGCAGCTTGGTGCTTTTAGAGATTCAGCACAGCATCTTGGTACCTTAAGAGCATCAGTTCAGTAGATTGGTTCCTCAAGAGTGTCAGGTCAGAATCTTGGTACCTTATAAGAGTCAGTTCAGGAGTTTTGTACATTAAGAGAAGCAGCTCAGCAAATGGTACCTTAAGAGAGTCAGTGCCAGGTAGTTGTGGAGCATGCCTTTAATCCAAGCACTTGTGAGGCAGAGGCAGGCAGATTTCTGAGTTTCAGGCCAGCCTGGTCTACAGAGTGAGTACCAGGGACAGCTAGGGCTACACAGAGAAACCCTGTCTCAAAGATGCAAAAAATAAAAAAAAATTAAGCAAAAAAGGAACTAGAGAGTCACCTCATCATCTTGGTATATTTAGAGAGGCAGCTCAGCAGCTTGCTACCTTAAGAGGGTCATCCCAATAGCTTGGTGCATTCAGATAGTCGTCTCAGCATCTTTGTTCCTTAACAGTGTCAAGCTTGGTACCATACTGGCCAGCAACTTGGTATCTTAAGAGAGTCAGCTCAGTAGTTTGGGGCCTTAAGAGAGTCAGCTCAGCAATTGGTTCCTAAAGAAAGTCAGTGCCTTGCAGTGGTGGCACATACCTTTTATCCCAGTAATGGGAAACAGAGGCAGGCAGATTTCTGAATTTGAAGCCAGCCTGGTCTACAAAGTGAGTTTCAGGATAGCCAAGGCTACACAGAGAAACCAGGACTCAAAAATCAAAAAAATTTAAGAATTTAAAAAATAGAGAGAGTCAGATAAGCAGCTTGGTACCTTAAGAGAGTCAGCCATGCAGCTTGGTGCCTTCTGAGTGTCAGCTCAGTACCTTGGTATATTAAGAGAATCAAGCCAGCAGCTTGGTACCTTAAGAGAGTCAGCTCAGTACCTTGCTGTCTTAAGATAGTCAGGCCAGCAGATTGATGCCTTCAGAGAGTCAGTGCCAGGCAGTGGTGGCACAAGCCTTTAATTCTAGCACTTGGGAGGCAGAGGAAAGGAGGCTTCTGATTTCGAGGGCAGTGTGGTCTGCAGAGTGACTTCCAGTATAGTCAGAGCTACACAGAGAAACCCTGTCTCAAAAAAACTCCAAAAATAAAAATTAAAAATGTAAAAAGAAAGAGACTCATCTCAGCAGGGCATCTTTCACCAGGAGAGACTTTCCTTTAAAAGCAGAAACTACCTCTAGATCAGCTCACCTGAATTCCCAGCAGACAGTAACCAAGCCCTGTGAGAGTCAACGCTATGTCGCCCACAGTCTGCTGAGAAGGACAGGGCTCTGGATTTCATGGGAGCTGTGTGAGCCACTATCACCAGCTCGTCATGATGAGATCTGTTAAAATAATCTCCAACAGTTACCTCAGAAACCATGGTCAAGTTTCCCTTGATCCATATGTGCGAAGAAACCTGTTGCACAATTCAAAAATGAGGAACACATTTGAAAAATCCTCCATTGATGTCAGAGCGCACAAAAGGGGAGGAGAGTCAAGTGTCTGGCAGCTTCAAGTTAAGTGAGGGTGGTCAGCTTGGTTGGAAAACATGGAGCGTAGATGTACATTGGTCAGAAACATGATACTGCCTGCATTCTCTGTGTCCCCCTCACTGTGGGTCATGTTTTTAATCTGTATAGGGGCATGTTATTCACCCAGTGAATATCTATCCTGGAATCTATGATTCCTGATCTGTGTCATTCCTGTCTAAGGTTGAAGACACAGGGGTGAGCCTAGAGGTCCAGTTCCCTCCCCTTCAATTGCATACAAAGAGAAGGAAATTGCTCTTCATGGAAGATACACTACCCCAAGATGTGAACAATTTTGTTGGTGGGCAGTCAAAACCCTGGCATAGACCATCTTACAAGAAGAAGATTGGGTCTCTCCACTGAGATTAACAGAGGCATACCTTCTCTAAAGTCTGAGCTTGGCATGCTCAAGGGTCCCTTTGTTTCATAGACCACACTGCCTGCCTTGCTACTGCCTTGCAGAGAGGTACTCATGCACCAGGGTGGCATGCTGGACACATTAGGGCCAGTGCTACTACCTCTTTGACTTCTGCCCTCTGTTCTGCTCCCTGGAGCCTCTCTATGTTCTGACCATTCTCTGACATGGAATTGACCCAAGAAGTAAGACCCCACCTTAACCCAAAGGACCCTTTGTCGGTGAGCATGAACACCCACACTCTCCCTGACCTTTAGAGGCTATGTCGACCAAAGATGCCATTCTGATCCTAAATTCAGGTTACAAGGGAACCAGAGGCCAGTCACTTGCAGAAACTTTCTCCCCTATATGGTGTAAACATGGCAACTCACATCAACAGTACTTAAACTCAGGAATGCTGCAAGCCGAAGGACACACTGAAGGTGGCTCACATACTTTTCTAGGTGACTCTCAATGGGTGACCCTGAGGTAGGAACCCCATGGACTCAGATGAAGGAGGAGCAGGCCAGGAGGCACACACAAACAGAGAGGGTACCTAGGTCTGTGGGAATTGGTATGGAGTAGTGTGAGCCCAGAACTACCCTCATGAAGCACGGTCTGCTATTGGAAGAATGCCTGTCTCCGGGCAGTGGGGGTGGGGGGGGAATGACTCCAGAAGAACCAGATGGGCCACAACTGCAGAAGTGTGTATGGAGTAGAGTGGACAGAGTTGTGACTTTTTAATGTCCCACATGAGAGGAGGTGACGACAGGAGATGGTTAGAAAGATACCAAGAGATAGTACTAGTCAACGATAGGAGGCTATCCACAGAAATGCAGAAGTTTGCACTGTGGAATTTTCTAGTTCCTACCTGGAGAACTTCAATCCCTTTCTCATCAGTGGGAAATCAGCCTCCCTCAGAATAGTACTCCAACCCTGAATCCAAACGCTGGTCAATCTTCCTATTATTATGTGTCTCAAGCTTTGCCTGTACTCAAGGAAGAGCAAGAACTTGGGAGCACCAATGGTGTCCGGGGACTCCAGTTCACAAGATGTGGGAGCATCATGGGGGAGACCCTGAGGGTTCTGTTCTAGTAGGCCTAACTTATTCCTAAGAAGTGGACCCTTTACTGAGTATGTCAGAAGTCACTTCATGGCTCCTGGCTTAAAATCACAGATTCATTAGTCCCCCCCTCTCTAATATTTCTATAGTCGATCAAAGTAGTATTCCACACTTCATTGCTGGGTTCACTGTAACCCCTGCTCTCAGTTGTAACAAGGTGGCACAGGACATGTGGCCTCACAGCACAACAGGGAAGCTGAGGTTCCACAATTTCCCACTGCCTGCTTGCCTCATTTTGATTATTGTACTGTAATCTGAGACCTTAAGAGAGTGGCTGCTAATATCAGTGTTTGGGGTAGGGCAGGAATCTTCAAAGGAGAGAAAAGGAGCAGCTATCTCAACACCTTTGACCAAATCTCATTTCTGTGTAGGCATAAACAAGAAGGCATAGACTTTTGTGTTTGAAATAAATAGGCAGTGAAGGAATGGTGCCAAAAAATGTATTCAAGAGGTGTCTGTGTCCTTAATCCCAATGAAGCTAAAACCACAGAATTATTAGACAAAACAGTTAGGGAATTTTACCACTGGGTAATTCCTAAGGGGTATCGAGAATACCCCTGTGTGTTCGGATATGGCTAGGTTACATTGTATTCAATGCCTTATTGTGCCACTGGATCTGTGATGCAGGTTGAATCAGCCTTGGGGAGGGTGTTTGTGAAGGATGAATCTCCTGGCTCTGGGATGAGCTGGATGAGCTGGCCGCTCTGTGGCCTTTCATCCTGTGTCTGGAAAGTGATGCATGTTCATTATAACCCTTTTGCACAGCCAAGATTCTCTAGGATTCAGGGCCCTGAAAAGAAACTCCTACCTACCAGATGACTGAGAAAATCGGCAGATGACATGCTCCAAGCTCTGCTGGCTCCAATCCGGGGTTTATAACACCTCGCTGGACAGCTCTAGGGGGCAATCCTTCCTGGACTCTTCTACCTTCTGAAAACTTGTTCTGTCTGGCCTCACAGGATCTTCCCATTTTTGTAGCTCTTTGAATTTGCTAATGTTTCCCCACTTTTATGGCTTTTCTTGCCTGAAAAAAAATGTAGACCTTTCTTTTGGGCTTGCCCTCAGTGGGCAGAAGAGGGTTCAGCAGTTATGAAATCCCTGGATGTGTAATCCTCCTGAATGTGAGCACTTGGGCCCAGATTCCTGGTCTCTGACAGAGCCTGAGGTGCTCTGAATTGTTCAGCCATACCCACAGCCCCTGACTGTGGAGGATTCCTAAAGTTTTAACTCATTTCATTTAGGACCTTCTCTAATCCACTGTGTTCTCATTTTCACTTAAATTATACTTGCAAGGACATTATTTCCAAGGGAGTTCTTATATTACTGTTACAGACTGTCATAGACTAGGGGACACTGCTCAAAGAGGTCCAGTGCCTGACATACAATGCGGTCAGTAAATGAATCATATCGTGTTTATTTAGTTATTAAACTTCCTTGGTGGGGCTCTTCCCACTGAGGCACAGGGATATCCAAAAGAAGCTCTAAGACAGGGCTCAAGAGAGTAAGGGTCATCATCAAACAGAGAAGCTAGACCCCATCAGAAGGGACAGTGGATAATGGAGAGAGGCTTCAGAAGTTAGGAGCACTGGCTGCTCTTCCTGAAATCCTGGGTGGGACATCAGCACTCCCCAGGCACCCTCACACCACACAGTATCTCCAGAGCTATATGATCTGTCACCATCTCCTGGCCTCCATATACATTGCCTGCATAGTTTGCACAGCCAGGCAGGCAGAGGAAGACACTCACACTCATGAAGGAATAGATTAAATTTTGAAAGAGACACATCGAGGGGAGGAATGCTTGGAGTACATGGAGAGGAGAAGGAGCCAAGAAGAAAGGCTCTAGAAACTGGAGTCAAGATGATGGAGAGATTACTCAGTGGTTAAGAACACTGGCTGTTCTTTCAGGGGACCCAAGTTCAATTCCCAGTAGACACATGACAGTACACAACCATCTCTAATTACTTATCCAGGGGACCTCACACCATCACACAGACAGTCTAAACACCAAAGCACATAAAACAATATAAATGAATAAATAAATAAAAGAATGGAATCATTAAAAAAGCGTCTGGTGTCAAATTGGATGGATGACAGAAGCAAGCAGGAAAAGATGATCCTCATGTTCATAAGGAGAGTCAGCTCAGTACTTTTCTACCTTACGAGAGTCAGGGCAGCAACTTGGTACCTTAGGAGAGTCAGCTGATTATCTTTGTACCTGAAAAAATCAGGTCAGTAGATTGGTACCTTCAGAGAATCAGCTTAGCAGCTTGGTACTTTAAGAGAGTCAGGCCAGCAGCGTGGTACTTTAAGAGAGTCAGTCCAGAAGTTTGGTACCTTTAAGTAGTCAGGACAGCAGCTCGGTGCCTTCAGAGAGTCGAGCCAGCAGCTTGGTACCTTAAGGGAGTCAGCTCAGTACCTTGGTACCATAAAAGAATCGGCCAGAAGCTCGGTGCATTAAGAGTCTCAGTGCAGTAGTTTGTTATCTTAAGAGATTCAGCTCAGCATCTTGGTACCTTAAGGGTGCCTTCAGAGAGTCATCTCAGCATTTTGTACCTTAAGAGAGACTGGCCAGCAGTTGGTACCTTAAGAGAGTCATGCCAGCATCTTGGAACATTAAGAGTGTCAGGCCAGCAGCTAGTCAGGCCAGCAGCTTGGTACATGATGTGACTTGAGAGCTCCCAGTGTATGGAACCCAGCTTTCCTACACTTCCTGTCACATAAGCCACCCTGAACTAAGTCATGGGATGTGAAGCATACTATCCAACACCACATGGTTAGGAAGGGTTGGACCATGCCTTCCTTCTTATTATTGTTCTGAGAATCCTCAGGGAGACTCTTGGTGGATTTCACTGGTGATGAAGAAGGCTACTGTGAGAAGGGCTCTCTTCTCTGCCCACCTCCCTTGCCATCTCTCTCCTGTTGGCACTCTTTCTCATGCTACCCTTTTTCTCATTTATGGACATCTTCTCTGCCTCTTAAGACAGTGTCTGACTACAAAGTCTTGGCTTGGCTGGAATTCACTACATAGACTGTGTTGGCCACAAATCACAGAGATCATTCTGATCCTGCATATAAAGTGCAGGAATGACATGCATTTACCCCAAGGTCAGCACACTCTCATCCTTACTCCTGTCCAGCATGTTTTCATGGTTAAAGAAGCAGTTCTCTGGGCATTAAAGGGAAGCCTTCCCTCTGCTTATTGCTCTCAATGGATTCCTCCCCGACCCCTTCTAATGCTCTCCATTCCATATCCAGACTCAATCATGTCCTTGAAGACCTATTGTTTTATCAAACATCGTTTCTGAAGGGAATTTATGTGTCAGCTTTGAGGACTTGCCACTGTGGGCCTTCTTTTCTTTTAGTCACCCTTATCATCTAGTGTGCTTTCTTAAGCCTCTAAGGAAATTAAAGCCACAGGGTCAAGTCTATTGTCTTCTTTATTCACTGCTTCTATGTTAGAGCCTTGGAATTAGTTAGGGGAGTTAGATGATGAAGGAATGGGTAATGTTCCATCAGATGTCTTGCATACTAAGGCTAAGGGTGAATGTGTGGTCACAATGAGTATTAGGAATCTCTAAGATAATGCAGGACTGCTATCCTTCAAAGGAGCTCTAGCTTGAACAGCCCATGTTGAAGACGGTTGTGAGATACTCAAGGACCCCCTTCACAATCAAGGCACAGGACCCCAATGTGAATTACATCCAGGATCCGTGCACCCTCGAGTAGTGCCACACACGACCTGGCTTATTCATAGGTATTCCAACACTATCGCTGCTGCCCTCGACGCTACCAAACAATCTCCCTGTCGAACACTGTCTAACCATGTAATGTACAATTTTTAATCTGAACGCATAGTGGATTTTGTTTGTCCACCCAGAGACACATTACTTCTATGGTGCCTAAGCCAGAACTCTAGTCCTCCAGGAAGCAGAGCAACACTCTCTTTCCATCACTCAGTGAACACTCCAGGGATCACCGCACCATACATTTATGTTTTTCCTATGCTAGGGAAAAGATGCATAGGAGGACCCATATTTTTCCTCCTGAAGCCTGCCATTGGCCAGTGGAGCATTGTGAGCTCATGCTGCGCTCCCATTGGTTGGTTTGCAGAACAATGCCCACTGGTTACCAAGCTCTCAGAAGAGGCTGTGGTAGGGACTCCTACTGAGCTGCTGGGGTGGTAAGATGAGCCTGGCTGTCCTAAAGGCTGTACAGAAGTCATCTGGTACCATTTTCCAGGAGTTCGGCAGGACAGCATGAGGTGGCACCAAGGGGCTCACGAGATATAAGCCTTCATGCTCCTGCTGAAGCAGTTTCCCTGACTCTGGTGCCAGACGTTGAGTCAGGGCGTTGCTTAGGGTCGTGCACTACTTTCAGTTGACGATTGAAACTGTGGAAAGAGAGCAAACACACCTAGAAGGTACTCCTTGATGTACTAGTTTTCTTTGTGTGAAACACCTCAGAAAGACCCTCCTTAGCTGTGAATTGTGAACTCAGCTGTGGGAGTTTCGGGGAGAGCATGGAGGTGTTAGATCAGGCCTACAGCTCTCCTCAGTGGCTTCTGAGCTGGAGGGTGTCCCCAGGTACCCATGAATTGGGTGAAATTTGACCCTCTCCCAAAATCTCCTGGTGGGCCAATGTGGGAAAATATGATGTGAGATACAAAAGGCCCTTGAGAGTCTTTCTTCTACTTCCAGGAGCAGGGAAACACTCTTCCACTCAACACAGATTTCCCCTTGCTTCTACTCCAGCTTGGTTCTGGAGGCAAGAATGTAGTCAATCCAAGTTCTTTGTCATGGGTGGATGTTCAGGGGCCATGCTTTCACCCAACTCACTTTGTTCCCTGCAAGGCGTACCTCACATTTAGTCAGTCCTCAAACAGAATTGGTAGAAGACCTGTTGGTGGGTGGGAGTCTAGTGCAACGCAATTTTCCTGAGGTGGATGGAATCCAAGCTCTGAAGCCATTCTAATGTGTGTCTGGTGATTCTTTTTGTCAAGTGTGTGGTTAATATTCATGACCAGTCCTTCTAGAGAAGCCCTAATCTTGCCATGAGAATCGTACGGCCATTTGGCTGTGAAGGCTGGAGGGTCACAAGTTTGATGCCAACCTAAACTGCATAAAGAAAGAATCCTGGGCCTCTTTAGTGCCACAGGGTGAGCCATGGCCTGACAAATACAAATTCATTTCACGAATTATCTGATTGTTATGCTGGAGATGGAAACTAGAGTCTCCTGCTCTAGGTCAGCCTCACTCCAGTTCCTTTCCTCACTTTGAGAGACTCAAGGACTCATGCTGTTGCCCAGAACAGCCTCAGTCTTGATCTGAAGCTTAAGAAGGTCTTGAACATGTCCTTGTTCTCTGTTATTCTCCCTAGTAGCAGGGCTGAAATACCTGTGCTCACAGGCCTGTCTCTGATGAGTCCATAAAATCCGTTCCTGATGCATCTCACCATGGGAACTTGTTAAGTAACACTTTAGAGTGACTGTGCTCCCATAAAAAATGTCCACCCATAGACACAGTGACTGCAATAGCATTTGATCTCTAAGTTGTACAAGACTCTCACAGTTGCCAAGGAGTCTACATGTATGTGCTGGTTAATATGCAAAAGAGAAATCAGGAGAGACTGATTGCAAAAGTGGACATAGATTTTAAGAAATTTACTTGGGGTTATGCAGACCATCAGAGAAGGACACTGGAGATATAACCAAGGCTATCTGGGTCTCTGCTCAGGCTCTTCACTGTGATCCTCCTGTGAATAGCATGGCAAAGCCAAGACTGTACCTTGACATTCTGCCTTACGAATTCTACAGTGAGAAGCCCCATAGTTCTTCCAGTCTTACCCATGTGCTCCCCAAATCAGAAGCACTGCTTGTAGAAGGATACGGACTGAACTGTATCATCCCAGGGGAGGATTATTTGGAGTGGGCATTTGCTTTGGAGAGTAATTCATGGCACCTGTGGTGTCCCCTATTCACAGGTGAACCAAACACAAAAGTTGTAAGGGGCACCGTGACAAGTTGCGGGAATGACTATGGCTGGATCAAAAACTGTGTCTTCTTCAGTACGGATGTTGTAATTGGTGCTGTGCCCCTGCATATTTGAGAAAAAGTCTTTACATTTGTGGAGGAAGACCCACTTTTCCATGAATCTAAAGCAACAGAAGTCAGCTTTCCTTAGGTTTGGGAAGACTTCATTTTCCCAAAGGGATTTTGGGTGGTCTTCTGAATTCCTGCCATAGACAAGCCTGTGATGCAGTGGATCATAGGCCTGGGGACTACTGGGAGTTATGTATATATATATACATATACATATGTATATATATATATATATATATACATATACATATGTGTGTGTGTATATATATATATATATATATATATATGAGAGAGAGAGAGAGAGAGAGAGAGAGAGAGAGAGAGAGAGAGAGAGAGAGAGAGAGAGAGAGAGAGAGAGAGAGAGAGAGAGGGAGACATCATTTTCTTTCAGTTGGGAAAGTCTTCTCATATGATTCTATTGAGAATATTTTCTGGGCCTTGGAGTTGGGACTCTTCACCTTCTATTCCTATCATTCTTAGGTTAGATCTTTATATCATATTCCAAATTTGCTGGGTGTTTTATGTCAGGAATTTTTTTTAGATTTAACTTTTTCCTTGAATATTAGATCAATTTCTTCTATTGTATCTCCTATGCCTGATATTCTCTCTTCAATCTCCTGTACTCTATTGGTGATGCTTGCATCTGTTTTGCCAGGTCTTTTCCCCAGGTTTTTCATCTCCATAATTCCCTCCACGTGTGTTTTCTTTATTGCTTCTATTTCCAATTTCAGGTATTGCACAGGTTTATTCATTCCTTCACCAGTTTAATTATATTTTCCTGTATATCTTTAAGGGATTAATTTGTTTCCTCGTTAAAGAACTATAAATTTTTTATTGTATTTTCCTGTATTTCTTTAAGGGATTTATTAATTTCCTCTTTAAAGGACACTGTCATCTTTATAAGATCATATTTAAGGTAATTTTCTTGTCCTTCAGTTGTGTTGGAATATCCAGGGCTTGCTGTAGAAGGATACCTGTGCATTGGAGGTGACATATTGCGCTGAGTTTTGTTGATTGTGTTCACTAGAGAACCTTTAGCCATATGGATGTCTTTGGCTCCTGAATATTCCTGTTATAGTAGGTATCAGAGGATGGGTATCCTGGGGTTGTATGGTTCTGGATCTGTATAGTTCAAGAGTCTCGGGTCTGAAGAAGGTAGGAGGAGAGGTGGCAGTAGAATGGAGTTCTGCCGAGTATAGCAGGCTGCTCAGGACAATTCTGCTTGCTCCAGAGGACTCAGAAAACAGATAACATGGGTAGAGGAATGAAATCTTTCAGATTCTGGGGTTTTAAAATTAACAAAACTATAGTCCTGTTCCTCCCAAACAAAATACCCAGAAATAGTATACTAAGACATTCAAAGTTGTGTAGTTTGGGGGAAATTATCTTTCAATGTTTTCTTAAAGAAAATTAGCAAAAAAAGTAGAACGGGGAAAGCCAACCAGTGGCATTCTGAAACAAGAACATTAATACAGAAGAAAGGGGAATGGAGTGAATATGAAGAAAATCAACTGTACATGCATATAAAATGTCATATTGAGACCCAATGTTAAACTGGAGTCAGTGGCTCATATCTATTATACAAGTAATCAAGAAGCTAATATAGGAGGATGACCACAAGTTTGAGGTCAGCTTGAAGTACACTGTGAACTTTAGGTCACTTTTGCTTAAGAGTGAAAACTTTCATTCAGAAAAAAAGGAGGATGAGGAGGAAGGAAGGAAGGAAGGAAGGAAGGAAGGAAGGAAGGAAGGAAGGAAGGAAGGAAGGAAGGAAACATTGTTTTGTTTTGTACAACTAATATAACACTAGTAAAAATTACAAACAATTGAAAATAGATTTGACCACCAATATGGAATATCATTTTGTAAAGTGGAAAAATGATGTGTTTACAGGAAGAGAATTGAAATTGGTTTATAATCCAAGACAGAGAGAAGAAAAAAGAAAACAATATAGATTACCATATTCTGGAAGCTCGAGGAGCATGGATATCAAAGCCATAACATCATGCAAAGTAGAAAAGGGCTCTACCACCATGAACCGCATCATTCTTGAAATTCTATAACTACCCCTTGTCCATCAAAAGTGTTACTCACTCCTCTCCATGTTTACTATCCAAAGAGATGTAAACAGATTTACCAAAGTGTGGCAAGCCAACAGGACAGAGATAAAAGGAAGAGAGGAGAAATCTCTAGCCCATGAAGATGACATTTAAATGTGAAGGGTACTGTGTGGTTTTAGTAACAAAGGAAATATATGTATATATATACAAATATATGTATATATATGTGTGTGTGTGTGTGTGTGTGTGTGTGTGTGCTCTGACATAAAGATGCTAGTTATGTCCAGTCTTTTTTTGTTTTTTTTAATTTAATTATTGCATATTAACTCCAAGGCCTTAACAAATGCACTC
Source organism: Tokudaia muenninki (assembly GCA_036184385.1). Classification (NCBI taxonomy): domain Eukaryota; kingdom Metazoa; phylum Chordata; class Mammalia; order Rodentia; family Muridae; genus Tokudaia; species Tokudaia muenninki. The sequence continues at coordinate 327,816 of BTHS01000676.1, forward strand.
TAACACTGAACTGTATTCTTGGTTCCATTTTTGCTTTTTCCTTAGAAACAGAATCTGATTAAGTTGCTCAGTCAAGATTTGAACTTGTGATCCTCTTCCTACCTCTCCTGAGTAGATGGATTTACAGACAGGACCATGCAACTAAACATTCTGATCCTAAAAGCTTGATACATTGGGCTGGTTGTGGTGGCTCATGCCTGTAAAACTAAAGAAATTAAAAGGTAGTTATTGCAGAAAGAATAGACACGAGAGGATGAATTCCAAGTACACTGTGAAGGAGGCAGACTAAGCAGATACAAAAAGTCCAGTGTTCTTACAGATAGCTGGTCCTTGGGCAGGTGGAGCTTATAGGATAAGTTCAGGTCTAACATACCCATCTTTTGTTGTATCCTGGATCAAATCCTTGACTCTGTGATCGGGACTTGTTTATATTTAGATCCTAACCCCATCAGATTAATGGTACTAGATAGGAATTTTCATTTAGTTGTTGTATTAATGATGCAAGATCCAGAAGTAATTAGCACAAGGAGATGGAACAAAGGCCCTGTGATGACTGACAACAGAGTTACTATCTAGAAGAAATCTGGAAATTGACAGGGCACCAGTCATTTATTTGATCTCAGGTTCCAGTTTTGTAATATTTTTAGTGCTGCTAGATTATAATCCCGATCCCAAATGTTTGTATAGAAATAACAATTTTCTCTTAAAGCCATATAAAACCTCTTTGTTCTGCATATGTCCTATCATATTGTAGAACTAGTTCAGTTAATTCACCAGTTAATAAATCTGGGCCCACTTTCCTGGTATGCCAGTTGGCATCATATGTAGCAGATTTATCCCCTATGTCCTTTTGACTTAGCCCTTTATGCTGTCAGTGGGGCAAGAAACAAAATTCTATCTTCTGTATCCACTTAAAGCTGAAAATAGGGCATCATTGTCAGGGCCTAGGAAGTCTGAAATGTTAGTCAAAGTCTGGGTAATGGGGCATTTATCAGAAACAACTGATTAGCTGGGCCAGCTTAAGACAGAAAGTAATCACATAAGCTGAACAGGTTTACATCAGCTTTCAGCAAAGTCTAGAGCTCAGCAGTTGGCAGTCCACAAGTGATCCCTGCCACAAGAAAAACTGCTGGGACAAGTATAGTCTATGAAAAATGTTAAAGAAGGATGTATATTCTTTTGATTTAGGATGAAATGTTCTATAGATATCTGTTAAATCCATTTGGTCCATAACTTCTGTTAGTTTCACTCTGTCTCTGTTTAGTTTCTGTTTCCATGATTTGTCTGTTGATGAGAGCAATGTGTTGGAGTCTCCCTCTATGATTGTGTGAGGTGCAATGTGTGCTTTGAACGTTAGTAAAGTTTCTGCCATGAATGTTGGCGCCCTTTAATTTTGAGCATAGATGTTCAGAATTGAGTCCTTCTTGTTAGATTTTTTTTTCCTTTGATGAGTATGAAGTGTCCTTTCTCATGTTTTTTTGACGATTTTTGGTTGGAAGCCGATTTTATTCAATATTAGAATGGCTACTCCAGCTTGTTTCCTGGGACCATTTGCTTGGAAAATTGTTTTCAATCACATTACTCTGAGGTGTTTGTCTTTGACACTGCGGTGCATTTCCTGTATGCAGCAAAATGCTGGTTTCTGTTTACATGTCCAGTCTTTTAGTCTTTATCTTTTTATCGGGAAATTGGGTCCATTGATGTTAAGAGATATTAAGGAATAGTGATTGCTTCTTCCTGATATTTTGGTTTCTTTTGCGTTTGTTGAAAGAAGATTCCTGATTTTTCTATGGTGTAGTTTCCCTCCTTGTGTTGGAGTTTTCCATTCATTATCTTTTGTAGGATTGGATTTGTGGAAAGATACTGTGTAAAGTTGGTTTTATCATGGAACACATTGGGTTTTCCATCTATGTTAATTGAGAGTTTTTCTGGGTATAGTAGCCTGGGATGGCATTTGTATTCTTTTAGGATCTGTATGAGATCTGCCCAGGATCTTCTAGCTTTCATCGTCTCTTGTAAGAAGTTGGGTGTAATTCAGATAGGTCTGCCTTTATATGTTACTTGACCTTTTTCCTTTACTGCTTTTAATAGTTTTTCTTTTGCTCATTTGGTGTTTTGATTGTAATGTGATGGGAAGAGTTTCTTTTCTGGTCCAGTCTCTTTGGAGTTCTGTAGGCTTCTTGTATGTTCATGGGCATTTCTTCCTTTAGGTTTGGGAAGTTTTCTTCTATAATTTGGTTGAAGATATTTACTGGCCCTTTTCGTTGGGAATCTTCACTCTCTTCTTTACCTATTGTTCTTAGGTTTTGTCTTTTCATTGTGTCCTGGATTTCCTGGATGTTTTGGCTCAGGAGTTTTTTGCATTTTGCATTTTCTTTGACTGTTGTGTCAATGTTTTCTATGGTATATTCTGTACCTGAGAATCTCTCTTCTATCTCTTGTCTTCTGTTGATGATGTATGTATCTATGGTTCCTGATCTCTTTCCTAGGTTTTCTATCTCCTGGTTTGTCTCCCTTTGTGATTTCTTTATTGTTTCTATTTCCATTTTTAGATCTTGAATGGTTTTATTCAATTCCTTAATCTGTTTGTTTGTATTTTCCTATAATTCTTTAAGGGATTTTTGTGTTTACTCTTTGAGGGCTTCTACCTGTTTACCTGTGTTCTCATGTATTTCTTTAAGGGAGTTATTTATGTCCTTCCTATAGTCCTCTATCATCATCATGAGATGTAATTTTAAAATCAGTCTTGTTTTTCTGTTGTGTTGAGTTATGCAAGGCTCGCTGTGGTGGGAGAACTGGGTTCTGATGATGCCAAGTAGCTTTGGTTACTCTTGCTTATGGTCTTGCCCTTGCCTTTTGCCATATGGATAGCTGTGGTGTTAGCTGTTCTTGCTGTCTCTGACTGTGGCTTGTCCATCCTGCAAGCCTGTGTGTCAGTATTTCTGAGAGACCAGTTCTCTCTGGGAGGAATTTGTGTATGGAGAGAAGGAGTGCAGACAATCCTGTGAGCACAGGCAAAGTTGCCACTGCTGCTCAGAGGGACACACCCAGAAAACACATGTCATAGGAACCTAGGAGCAGCCTGGGACAGGAGCCTTCCAGGCAAGAAGGATAGGAGGATAGGAGTTCTTAACTGGAAGCAGGAATATCAGGAAGGTGCATAATAAATATACACAATCTACTTTTTGGGGTCAAAGCCGACAGAAAATTTTTCGAGGCTTAAAATTTCTTTTCTCTCTCAGTCTCTGCTCTTTCTCACTCGTTTGCTCACAGCTTGAGAGTTCACAAACTGCATTCTCCTGCGCACTCTGCTTTTCTTGAATTCCCACACTCAAACACACCTCGGTGCGTTCCCCTTGCACTCTGCACACTCTTCAAACACATTTCACACAAATCTCACATATACACCATATGCACTCTCCTTTCACTCACAAACACATTCTCGATCCACATCTCACGTTCTCTCTTGACTCACTCTTCACATTCTCTCTCCACTCACTCTTCACAAATTTTTCTCATTCCTCTCTCTCTCTCTCTCTCTCTCTCTCTCTCTCTCTCTCTCTCTCTCTCTCTCTCTCTCTCTCTCTCTCTCTCTCACACACACACACACACACACACTCTCTATCTATCTATCTATCATCTATCTATCTATCTATCTATCTATCTATCTATCTATCTATCATCTATCTATCTATCTATCTATCTATCTATCTATCTATCTATCTATCTATCATCTATCTATCTATCTATCTATCTATCTATCATCTATCTCTCTTTCTCTTCCCCCCTCATTTGCTCTCCATATTCACCTCACATACTCCTCACTTGCTCTCCCTCTCACTCTCTTGCCTCTTTCTTACCCCAGTCTTTTATTGATATTCCAAAAGCAGATAAAAAGACATTTTATAATCATTGCCAAATCAAATTCAAAAGAATAACCTCAAGGTACAAAGAATCTAGAATTACAATTGTTCCCCAAGGTTCCAAGCTTCCCTATTCCCAGGCCTATAGCCAAAGTAATAATACTTGCAAACTTATCATTATTATATAAACTTTACCTTTTAACTTATTATACCCCAGAGCTCAGAGCTCTGAGGCCAGATACTTTGATTTACTTGTGAAGCTCTAATGATACATGGCATGGGAAAAGCTGCCAGGCAGTGGCCAAAAGGAGTCAAGTTAACCCTTAACTCAGCAGTTCTGCTAGTTTTCTGCTTCTACACATTGCACACAATGAGTCTTCTAAGAGTCCCAGTGTTTTGACTTAGTTTTACTAATATAAGATTTTACATATTCTATACTTGCTTATCCAGGAACTACTCTCAAGTTTGCAAAACTTACTTCATAACTTTAATAGTTTTTTCTTTCTCAGGATCCCAGTGTTGTCTCTATTTCATTTTCTAAAAATTTCTTCAAACTTTCCTTGCAAGTCAAGCATTACTTTGGAACTACCAATGTGTAGTGATGACGTTGTTTCCAAGATGAAAACACACAGCATGCATTTGGGCCATTAGAACTTTTCCAATGCTGCAACCCTTCAACAGTTCCACATGTTGTGGCCATCCTCCAAACACAAAATCTTTCTGGTTGCTACTTCACAACTGCAATTTTGCCATTGTTATGAATTGTAATGCAAACATGCAGGCTAACCTAGGCTACCCCTATGAAAGAGTTCTTTGATATTTGGTGCTCATAGGTGTAGATCTAACTTTTAACCTTGTATTTATTTTAAAGATCACATATTAATAAAGACATTATAATAAAGTATCTTATAAATTTAAAATGTCTGAACATCAGAAACTTAAATATCTTAAAAGCTGGTCCTTATAAATATCCAGGTTTTAAAATTTTTCTTTAGAACTCCAAATTTTCCTCTTTAAAAAGTTTAACTTATATCAACTGTGGGCTCTAGTAATGTTAGAATGTAGTACCTTTGTTATTTCAAGAGTGAAGACAGAGGATACAACCATAATCTGTATAAGGCAAAACCAATCTCCAAAAGTGAAAACACCTATTGTCTCAAAAATCAATACCATCTAAGTGATAATTAGGTTACAAAGTTTGACTACCAGCAAAGTGTGCTCTCGTATATGAATGCAAGGAAGTTCCATTTTAATATCTCATTAAACATGCATTGCCTTTAAATCCTATCTCTTATAAACATCGTTTTTTAAGACAGGAAGTAATTAACATAAAAAATCCTATCAAAATTTAAATGTATCTTTAGAGACCTGTAGTCTCCCTGGTTGGCCCATACTATACCCACAGGCTTGCCCTTAACCAAGATAGTAGTGAAACCATAGGACATTCTTCCCCTTCATCAAAGACAGTTGCCAGCCACATGGCAGTCCAAAGATGGTGGTGAAGACATATGACATCTGCTCTTTCCAACCCTACCCAAGACGGCAGTGAGCCATACTGAAGGCGCCCTCGCCGCCACGGTACCAAGTATTGGGCCTAGGCCTGGGGGATTAACAGAAAATCCACTGGCTGAGAAGCACCTAAAGAGATGTTCATCATCCTTAGTTATTAGGGAACTGCAAATCAAAACAACCCTGAGATTCCATCTCACACCAGTCAGAATGGCTAAGATCAAAAACACAGGAGACAGCAGTTGTTGGCGAGGATGTGGAGAAAGAACACTCCTCCATTGCTGGTGGGATTGAAAGCTGGTACAACCACTCTGGAAAGCAGTCTGGCAGTTCCTCAGAAAACTGGGCATGACACTCCCGGAGGATCCGGCTATACCAATCCTGGGCATATACCCAGAGGTTTACCTGCATGCAATAAGGACACATGCTCCACTATGTTCATAGCAGCCTTATTTATAATAGCCAGAACCTGGAAAGAACCCAGATGTCCCTCAACGGAGGAATGGGTTCAGAAGATGTGGTATATTTACACAATGGGATACTACTCTGCAATTAAAAACAATGAATTCACGAAATCCCTAGGCAAATGGTCAGAACTTAAAAATATCATCCTTAGTGAGGTAACCCAATCAAAAAAGAACACACATGGTATGCAGTCACTGATAAGGGAATATTAACCCAGAATCTCAGAATACCCTAGACACAGTTCGCATATCAATAGATTTCCAAGAAGATGGAAGGAGAGACCCCTAGTCCTGGAAAGACTGGATGTACGGGAATGCCAGGACAGAGAAGCGAGAGGGGGTTGAATGGGGAAAAGGGGGCTTATGGGACATTCTGGGAGGGAGGAAATGGGAAAGGGGAATTGATTTTGAATTTAAATAAAAAAAAAACTTAGAAAATAAAATAAAATTAAAAAAAAATGAAGCAAGGGAAACAGCCAAACCAAGAAACTCAACACGTCTCAGCATTTACCCAACAACCTAACAATGTGTGGGCAACTGTGCTCAGATATCCCAGGGCTGCATAAGGAGTTTACCATCAAGAACAGTCATAATCTAAACAGTGAAGTAAAACAGTCATACCCACAGGTGGCCTCTGTGCTCCTGGGATTCCCAATGCCTCTCCCTGGGATTTGTTCAATCTGACTGCTGCATTCAGTAGTCCTGTACTTTGTGAGTAAAGTGTTCTCCCCTTTCCTATTCTGCAGCAGAAGATCAAAGTACTAAAGTCACTTCCAAATGCAGAGTTTTACCTGTGATTGTGAGAAATATAAGTGATATCTAGGAAGCCAAAGGGAACTCTAAAGTCACTCTGGTACCAGGGTGCTTAAGTAGCTATCAAAAGCCACTGGCATATTCCTATTCCCAGAACCATAATCACCTCTCCAAGATCTCATCTCAATTGGAGGTTAAGGATCCCAGTGATTTAGGGAGCACAGAAACATTACTTTTCTAATACAAACTGTATGCCTGGAGGCATGTCAGAATACTCTTGGTTTTTTCCTTGGTATGTTTACTTTAAAAGTATGGTGGAGACACTATGCACATAAAAACAAACCAACCAAAAAAAAGGCTCCACTCAGCAAAGAGTGCCTATACTCATAGCCACACACAAGAGTAGCAGTCATTGATATTTGTAAGTGTGGTAAAAAAATGATGATATGCTAGGAAAGGGTATTGCATGCTATGTTTAGCTCAAGAACATAGATTCCTCATTGGGACATAAGCATGGTTCACCAAGTCAGTTATATTCCTAGGATATCAAAGTCAACCACCCAAACACAAGACTTGTAGTAAAGTGTAGTGTTTATTAAGTAAAGATGCACACCATTTTGAAAAGATATTATTTTTTTACAATTGGATACCCATTTAACATAAGTTATGAAGTATCATGGGCCTACAGAAGAGAGGTAGAAATAAAACAACCACCAGCAACAACAACAAAACAAATCGAGGCCCCAAAATTTGGGGACAGGGCATGATAGAACTGCTTTTCCACCCTGCATTGCATAGCTCTGTGGTATCTTAATTTTGTGAAGAAAAATATATATATATATAAAGTCCTGGCTTTAACTCTTAATCTTGTCTTGCAAAAGACAAGAATACAAAAAACAAGGTTTTTGTTTCGGAGGGCAATCAAGAAAAACAAAAACAACAAAAAGAATGACTATCAGAACAAAATATGAGAGGCTGAAGTATAGTAATAAGTGTAACTTTAAAAAAGTAAACAAACAAGGTAATCTAACATTAAATTTGTAAGTGATATCTGTGAGATTCTGGTTGCATAAAGAGGAGATAAAAGAGAAGAAGCCAGTTAATGAGTTATTGTAGCCATTTGCATATATTATTTGGCACGAAATTTATAATATTTACTCTTACTGGTTTTATTTTCAATGTGAAATATTTTAAACATAAACATATTATTTTTAATCGTTAATACTTAAGAATTCTAAGATGGCACATATACACACACATATATATATACATAAACACAACACACACTTGGGATTCTTTTGGAGGCAGGATCTCATGTATCCCAGGCTAGCCTTACACTCAGTATGTTGTCAAGGAAGACTTTAGAATTTTCAATATTGGGCCTGGAGGAGTGACTCAGAACACTGACTTCTCTTTCAGAGGCACTATGTTCTATTCCCAGCCCCCACATGGAAGCCTACACCTGTCTGTAAATCCAGTTCCAGAGTGTCTCACACAACTTTTCAGCCTCCATTTGCACTGCAACTATGTGGTGCACAGACATACATGCAGGAAAAATACACAGACACATAATTGTTTTTAAATGAGTCTACATGATCTGCCTACAGAGTGATCTGCACCGAGAGGGTGCACAGTGCACTACGCCATCTTTCCTCCAGCAACAGGGCAATTGGGACCTCCAGGTGCAGGGATATCAAGCATAATATCGCTTGGGACTCAGCCAGCTGGTGTGCTCCTTGCTTCCAAGAGCTGGGCAGGTCTGTGGTCACCTATGCACCAGCTCTGCTGTGGGACTTCTGCCCTGCAGGGGGACCACCACTGGGAGAGAGTGCACTCGCACAAGGCTGGAGGGCACCAGCCTCCCTTGGCAAACTCTTCTCCAGTGATTGACTACGCTGAGCCTTCGGATGTGGAGGGATTCCCCAATATAACATCACTCGAGGCGAGGCACATCAGGGCTCCAAAGTCACTCAGGAGCAGGGCAGCCCCCCAGCAATCAGTGCAAGGGGAATCCCGGTAATTCGGGGGGGGGGCAGAAATAGCCTTGCAGGCTCACAGGAGGTCCAACCAACAGCCAGTGACAGCAGGACCAACTAACACCAGAGGTAAACAGATGGCAAAAGGCAAACTTAGGAAAGTTACTAACAGAAATCAAGGCAATGTGGCACCATCCCAACTCAACTGTCCGACAGCAGAAATTCCTGGATGCCCCATCACACCCGAAATGCAAGATCTGGATTTAAAACCACTTCTCATGATGCTATTAGAGGATTTCCAGAAGGAAACAAATAAATCTCATAAAGAATTAAACAAGAACATGAATCAACTTGTAGAAGCCCTTACAAAGGAAAAACAAAAATCGCTTATAGAAATGCAGGAGAATATGGGTCAACTGATGGAGGCCCATAAGGAGGCAACACAAAAATCACTTAAAGAAATGAATCAACACGTAGATTCCCTTATACAGGAAACACAAGGATGGCTTAAAGAAATGCAGGAGAATATGGATCAACAGAAGGAAGCCCATGAGGAGGAAACACAAAAATCGCTTAGAGAAATGCAGGAGAACGTGGGTCAACCTGCAGAAATCCTGAAAGAGGAAACACAAAAATATCTTAAAGAAATACAGGAAAATACAAACAAACAAGTGAAGGATCTCAGCAAATCCATCCAGGATCTATAAAAGGAAGTAGAAACAACTAAATAGTCACAAAGGGAGACAACTTTGGAGATAGAAAACCTTGGGAAGAAATCAGGAGTCATAGATGCAAACATCCACAATAGAATACAAGAGATGGAAGAAAGAATCTCAGATGCTGAAGATACCATAGAAAGCATCGACTCAACAGTCAAAGAAAATGCAAAATGCAAAAAAAGTGTAACCCAAAACATCCAGCAAATCCAGGACACAATGAGAAGACCAAACCTAAGGATTATAACTATAGATGAGAGTGAAGATTTGCAACTTAAAGGGCCAGTAAATATCTTCAACAAAATTATGGAGGAAAACTTCCCTAACCTAAAGAGAGAGATGCTGACGAATGTTCAAGAAGCCTATAGAACTCCAAACAGACTGGACCAGAATAGAAATACCTCCTGTCACATAATAATCAAAACACCAAATGTCCTAAACAAAGAAAGAATATTAAAAGCAGTAAGAGAAAAAGGCCAAGTAACATATAAAGGGAGACCTACCCGAATCACATCAGACTTCTCACCAGAGACTATGAAAGCCAGAAGATTCTGGGCAGATCTCATGCAGACTCTAAGAGAACACAAATGCCAGCCTAGACTACTATACCCAGTAAAAATCTCAATCACCATATATGGAGAGACCAATACATTCCATGATAAAACCAAATTTACAAAATATCTTTCCACAAAACCATCCCTGCAAATGATAATAAGTGGAAACCGCCAATACAAGGAGAGAAACAATACAAGGATGTACCTGGAAAAAACGAGTTATCAACATTCTTTCGTCAAACCCAAAAGTAGAGAACCACTCAAACATAAAGATAGCGTCAAGAATAGCAGGTGGCAATAATCACTATTACTTAATCTCTCTTTATATCAATGGTCTCAATTCCCCAATAAGAAGACAGAGACTAACAGACTGGATACGTAAACAGCACCCAACGTTTTGATGCATGCAGGAAACGCACCGAAGTCTAAAGACAAACACTACCTCAGAGTAAAAGGCTGATACCAATTTTACAAGCAAATGGTCCCAGGAAATGAGCCAGAGTAGCCATCCGGCTACTACCGATTAAATTGATTTTCAACATAAAGGCATCAAAAAAGACACAGAAGGACACTGCATATTGGTCAAAGGAAAAATCCACCAAGAAGAACTCTCAATTCTGAATATCTATGCTCCAAATGCAAGGGCACCCTCAATCATAAAGGAAACTCTATTAAGCTCAAAGCACACATCACACCTCACACAATGATAGTAGGTGACTTTAACACAAAACTCTCTGAAATGGATCATTCAGGGAGCAAAAACTGAACAGGGGCACAGTGAAACTAATTGAAGCCTTGGACCATATGGAAATAACATATATAGAACATTTCATCCTAAAGCAAGACAATACACCATCAATCTGGTACAGTCACTCTGGAAAGCAGTCAAGTGTTTCCTCAGGAAAACTGGGCATGACACTCCCCAGAGGGTCTGATATACCACTCCTGGGCATATACCGAGACACTTCCCTTTTATACAATAAGGACACATGCTCCACTATGTTCATAGCAGCCTTATTTATAATAGTCAGAAGCCGGAGAGGATCCAGATGTCCCTCAACGGAGGAATAGATTTAGAAGATGTGGTATATTTAAACAATGGAATACTACTCTGCAATTAAAAACAATGAATTCCCAAAATTTTTAGGCAAATGGTCAGAACTGGAAAAAATCATCTGTAGTTGGGTAACCCAATCACAAAAGAACACACATGGAATGCAGTCACTGATAAGGGGATATTAACCCAGAATCTCTGAATACCCTAGACACAATTCGCATGTCAAGAGATTTCCAAGAAGATGGAAGGAGCGACCCCTGGTCTTGGAAAGACTGGATGTAGTGGAATGCCAGGACAGAGAAGTAAGAGGGGGTTGAATGGGGAAAAGAGGAAGGGAAGGGGGCTTATGGGACTTTTGTGTACGGACGAAACGGGAGAGATGAAATGATTTTGAATGTAAATACAAAAATATAGAAAATAAGAAAATGAGAAAAAAATCAATAAATCAATCTACATGCCTCCACCTCAGTTAGCACAGTCATATACTACCGGGTTTATGCGTGGTAAGCACTCTGTCCACTGAGCTACCTTCCCTGCCTATGGAAAAATACGTTTTTCAAAAATAGACCGAACTCACATTTCACAGAATTCAATTAATGCTTTCAATTCAATGATTTCTGGTACATTCAAATCACGCAACGATTATAATAATTTTAGTTCACTTTGATTTTTTTTTTTTTTTTTTTTTTTTTTTTTTTTTTTTTGGTTTTTCAAGAAAGGGTTTCTCTGTGTAGCCTTGCCTGTCCTGGAACTCACTCTGTAGACCAGGCTTGCCTTGAACTCAGAAATCCACCTGCCTCTGCCTTACAAGTGCTGGGATTAAAGGCATGTGACACCGCTGCCTGGCCCCCTTTGAATTTTTAGGCCTTTTATATTTACATATTTTTTTATACTCTGGTGACCGAACTCTGGGCAAGTACTAAGATAAATCTTGCAGTTGCTGGGCAAGTACTAAGATAAATCTCCAACCCCAAGAAAGTTTGAGAACATTTTCATAGCTCAGAAAAGATAGCCTGTGCTAGCTCCCATTCCTCTCTGTCCCCCATCCACTCTGTAAACAACACCTGGCCAGAGGCAACCTCTAATTCACCTTCTGTCTCTGTTGAATTCCTGGTTGTGAACTTACAGATGAGCAGAATTCAAAGTGTGTCTAGACCGGTTTCAGAGTCAGCGGTCTTTACTCATAGCTTTTGGAGCCTTCGCAGGCTTCCGAGTCTTTGCGGGCTTCCGAGCCTTCATGGTCTTCTGAGCCTTTGTGGGCTTCCAATTGTAAGCTTTGGGGTCTTAACGGACAAATATATGACACCCAGAGTTCTCCTTGTTTTCAATTTAAACCAATCGTTGAAGAGTGAAAGCTTCCAGTCATCTCAGACTTTTTCTCAACCCCGTGCTTTCGCTGCATAATATTGTTATTTTTTATCCATCTGTTCCCAATCGTGGATTTTTGAAGGTAGTAAGTAGCCTGGGACCTCTGGTTCTTCATGTACTTTAAACACTAATCTATCTTTCACCTTAAATTTACTTGGCTTGGCAGAACTGTCTTAAAACCAAGCCTGGGTTTCTTTTCAAAGCTTAAGGCAATTTTTAGTTTTGAAGTGTCTTGCAGACTGCACAGTGGTGGCCCACTCTTGTAATTCCAGCACTTGGGAGGCAGAGGCAGGAAGAAATCTGTGAGTTTGAGGCCAGCCTGCCCTACATAGTGAGTTCCAAAACAGCCAGTAATCCCCCCTCCCTCCCTTTCTCTCTCTTCCTCCTCCTTCTCTCTCTCTCTCCTGTTCTCCATTTCACTCTCCCTCACCCTCCTCCACCTTGTCTTTTCCCCTCTACTCTCTCTTACACACAAACTGACGGACATAAGAAAAAATTTGACCTGCACTAGACATCTTTGGTTTGTTTTGTTTTGTTTTTGGAGACAGGGTTTCTCCATATAGTCCTGGCTGTCCTGGAACTCACTCGGTAAACCATGCTGGCCTCGATCTTACCCTCCCAAGTGCTGGGATTATAGGGGCCACCACTGCCTGTCTAGATATCTTTACACCTGACAGCAAGTGAATGTTTTGCTCCATTGTCCTGTGTGGATGGAGCAGGATATGAGTCACTGCTGAATCATTACAAAAGGTCTTTTAGCCAATATTATATCAAAGAATAGTGAATGGTGCTGACTTTGACTATGAAATATTGCGGCAACTGTGCTTTGCCTTAAATTCACCAACAATGTTCATCTCTATTTGTTAAAACAGGTTTGGCATTTATATCCCAAGTTATGTCACAGAGGATAATTCTGAGCTACTTATTCTCCTTGTTCCATGAACAAAATCTATCATGTCTGTTTTCAACAGTCCTATTTTTAAAACCATTTATTCATTTATTTATTCATTCATTCATTTAGAGTGAATGGGTGTGTCCATTAAAGTATGTCATTTGCATGGAGGACAGAGGAATACTTTCAGCAATCAGGCCTCTCTTTCTGCCATGTGGGTTCCAAGAATTAGGCTCATAATCACATATGTATTTTATATGCTCTTTTCTGTCATTTTTTCTAGGATCATTATTAGACTTATCTAGGAAATGATGCAACAGACAGTAGTTCAATGATTCCTTTCATACACTAAAATACACAGATCTGGAAGCTAGAAGTGGTATTGGTGGTGTACGCAAACACACATACAGATGGTAGGTAAATGGTCGATAAATAGATAGATAGATGATAGATAGATAGATAGATAGATGATAGATAGATAGATAGATAGATAGATAGATAGATAGATAGATAGATAGATAGATAGATAGATAGATAGATAGATAGATGATAGATAGATAGATGATGATAGATAGATAGATAGATAGATAGATAGATAGATAGATAGATAGATAGATAGATAGATAGATAGATAGATAGACAGATAGATAGATAGACAGATAAAGAGATAGAGAGCTAGATAGATGATAGATAGATAATCAAAACTATAATTCACCACGATCGAATAGGCTTTATCCCACGGATGCAGGGATGGTTCAATATAAGGAAGTCCGTCAATGTAATCCACTACAAAAAAAGTCTCAAAGAAAAAAACCACATGGTCATTTTATTACATGCATAGAAAGCATATGACAAAATTCAGCATCCTATCATGTTAAAGATCTTGGAAAGATCAGGAATTCGAGGTCCATATCTACACATAGTAAAAGCAATTTACAGCAAACCGGTAGCCAACATCAATCTAAATGGAGAGAAACTTGAAGCAATCCCACTAAAATCTGGGACTAGACAAGGCTGCCCTCTCTTTCCCCATATCTTTTCAAAATAGTACTTGAAGTTCTAGCTAGAGCAATTAGACAACCAAAGGATGTCAAAGGGATACAAATTGGAAAGGAAGAATTCAAACTGTCACTAATTGCAGACGGTATGGTAGTATACTTAAGCGACCCAAATAAATCCACCAGAGAACTCCTACAGCTGATAAACAACTTCAGCAAAGGGGCCGGACATAAAACCAACTCAAGCAAGTCAGTAGCCTTCCTATACTCAAAGGATAAGCAGGATGAGAAACAAGTAAGAGAAATGATACCCTTCACGATAGCCACAAACCATATAAAATATCTTGGTGTGACTCTAACCAAACAAGTGAAAGATCTGTATCTTCAAGTCTCTGAAGAAAGAAATTGAAGAAGACCTCAGAAGATGGAAAAATCTTCCGTGCTCATGGATTACCACGATTAATATTATAAAAATGACCATCTTGCCAAAAGCAATATACAGACTCAATGCAATCCCCATCAAAATCCCAAAGCAGTTCTTCATAGAGATAGAAAGAGCAATTCAAAAATTCATCTGGAATAACAGAAAACCCAGAATAGCTAAAATTATTCTCAAAAGAACCTCTCAGGGAATCAGTATCCCGGACCTCAAGCTGTACTACAGAGTAATAGTGTTAAAACTGCATGATATTGATACAGTGACAGGCATGTAGATCAATGGAACAGAAGTGAAGCCTCAGAAATGAATCCACACTCCTATGGTCACTTGACTTTGAGAAAGGAGCTAAAACCATCCAGTGGAAAAAAGATGGCCTTTTCAACAAATAGTGCTGGTTCAACTGGAGGTCAACATGCAGAAGAATGCAAATTGGTCCATTCTTATCTCCTTTCACTAAGCTAAATTCCAAGTGGACCAAGGACCTCCACATAAAACCTGACACACTGAAACTAATAGAAAGGAAACTAGGGAGAAGCCTTGAACATATGGGCACACTGGAGAATTTCCTGAACAGAACTCCAATAGTTTATGCTCTAAGAGCAAGAATTGACAAATGGGACCTCATAAAATTACAAAGTTTCTGTCAGGCAAAGGACACTGTCAAAAGGACAAAGCGACAACCAACAAACTGGGAAATGATCTTTACCAACCCTACATCTGAAAGAGGACTAACATCCAATATATACAAAGAACTCAAGAAGGTAAACTCCAGTGAGGCAAGTAACCCTATTAAAAAATGGGGTACAGAGCTATGCAAAGAGTTCTCACCTGAAGAATATCTAATGGCTGAGAAACACCTAAAGAAATGTTCATCATCTTTAGTCATTAGGGAAATGCAAATCAAAACAACACTGAGATTCCATCTCACACCAGTCAGAATGGCTAAGATCAAAAACACAGGAGAGATCAGATGTTGGCGAGGATGTGGAGAAAGAGGAACGCTCCTCCACTGCTGGTGGGATTGCAGGCTGGTACAACCACTCTGGAGATCAGTCTGGTGGTTCCTCAGAAACCTGGGCAAGTCACTCCCGGAGGATCCTGCGATACCACTTCTGGACATATACCCAAAGGCTTCCCCTGCATTCAAAAGGACACATGCTCCACTATGTTCATAGCAGCCTCGTTTATAATAGGCAGAAGCTGGAAAGAACCCTGATGTCCCTCAAGGGAGGAATCGATTCAGAAGATGTGGTATATTTAAACAATGGAATACTACTCTGCAATTAAAAACAATGAATTCAAGAAATTCTTAGGCAAATGCTTAGAACTGGAAAATATCATCCTAAGTGTGGTAACACAATCACAAAAGAACACATATGGTATGCAATCACTAATAAGGGGATATTAACCCAGAATCTCAGAATACCCAAGATGCAATTCCCATATCACTAGATTTCCAAGAAGATGAAAGGAGAGACCCCTGGTCCTGGAAAGACTGGATGAAGGGGAATACAAGGACAGAGAAGCGAGAGAAGGTTGAATGGGGAACAGATGGAGGGAAGGGGCCTTTTGTGACTTTCAGGTACATAGGTGACCGGAAAGGGAAAATCATTTGGAATGTAAATAAACAAAAATTAAAAAATAAAAAATGTGAGAGAGATAGGCAGATAAGCAAGCATAGTCTGTAATTTTAAACATAATTTGAGGATTTTAAAAATTAAAAGTAAAAAGTCATTCATATTGCTGTAAACCAATAAATTATATTATATGATAAGATAGTTTCAGAACAACATATTGGTCATTTTTAGATTCATTAAAATACTTAGCTAATATTTCTTATTTTGGCTTTATTTAGCAAAAAAAAATGTTTCAGCTCTACATTACTTACAGCCCTGATACTTACCTGCGGTATTTTATAGTATTGTCATCATCTGAGTCAATAACTATAACATCTGTTTGAATCTTTACAGGGTGTGCCTGCAAAAATTAGCATATTTGTTATCATTTTGGCATCTCTGAGAATTAAACCTACAGCTTTGTACACAGTAGAGTTACACCTTCTCCTAGCCCACTAATTGGCAATTAAATGTATGTATATGCTAGAAAAACTTGACATTTATAGCATGTATTTCATATTCAAGTTAAGACTAATCCAAATGTCATGTCAGTTTGAGGAAGACACTGGGTTTACAGGTATGAAAATAAGGTGTATACATACAGTGGTTTAGCCCAACACTAGTAGATCTAGGAATTTCACTTTGATTCCAGTTCACTGCTAGCTATTTTATACCAGCATAGTATAAAGTCTCCTCTGACTGCCATCTTTGTACTCTTGTTATTTGTTTTCCAAAATATCGAATCACCACTGCCCGGCTATGAACTGGTATAGAAACAATATCCTAGAGGCCCAGAGTGAAAAACTGGAGGAAATTACAAATAGAATTCTTAGTGCCTTTGTGGAGACTAGAGAGTGGGCCAAGCAAGATTTTTCTTTCTCAGAAGAGAAAACAGATATTGGGGCTGAGCCCTATATCTTTCAAGTCTACATTCTTTTGGCAGATGATAGAACTCAGATCCCAGAGGGTAAGTATGAAGGAAGAATGAATGAGTCAATCAAATCAGACAGCTTCCTTCAGTTCTCTCCTCTATACAAATTTCCTCACTGTCTTCAATATGGAGAAGTGCTTTATCCTAAAATAGAATCTACTATGTGATCTGCTATGCCATGACAATAGAAACATGGTCCACAGGCCAAACAGAAATCTTTACCTAGGCTGCAAACACTACCCAGTTTACAAGGCTCTAGTTTCCCTGTATCCCTTTATTCCAAATCCTGGAGTTTCCATCCCTCTGACTACAATTAGTCCAGATTCCTGCCATTCACATCTGGTTACCTCCCTTCTTGTTTCTTTATACTTCGTGTTCCACTTACAAAGCAGCCTAGTGATTTCAGTCCAGATTATATTCCCCCCTCTGCTTTCCAGTGTACTTGGCCTGAATTCAATGTGCATTACTACCGTGAGAAAGCTTCTGTACAATCTATCCCCTGCCTGTCTCCACGATCCCTTTCCCTCTTTCCCCCTATTTGAGTCACATAATCCATTTTCAACTCTCCAAATTGACTTCAACTCTCCAAATTGAAGTCAATGTGCTCTTGGTATAGATTGCCTTAATGTGCTCTTGGTATAGATTGCCGTTGTTATCCTTGGGGATACCCTATTCAACACAGATCATCAACTCACTTTCTTGTGACACCTATCATCAGTGCTTTGTATATTGGCTGCCTGTATGTACTCCCCTGGTACTTACCAGAGTATCTAGGACATGAAAAGAATCACATGTTATTGAAAACATAAACTAAAGGACTTTCGATCTGCCACATGCATTTTAATAACTAGCTTATCCCTTGAGCTGTAAAAAGCCTTTACAATCAACTACTTAAGGGTGTGGGTGGGGGAAGGACAGAGACGTTGAAAACTCACTTTGTAACAGAAATATACGTTATTTTTTCCTTACTCAATACTGAGTGTATGTGTACTGACATCCAGTAGCTGAAAGTGAAAATGATGTGTCCTTCAATGTGTGAGAAATATACAGCATACTCACTGACTCATCCAGTTTACTAAGAACAGAAATGTTTCCTACAAGATAGTACTGTTGTTCCCATAACAGCCTTGGAGCAGAAGACCAAATATTTCTGCTATTAGAACCATAGTTTCCGAAAACTACAAATGACTCTATGGGTGACAGACACAATGGCAATTAAATTAGAAGGTATACTATCTAAGCAAGCAGGCAGAGAACTGACACATCACAATGCTGTTTTACACCTCACTGGCATTTTTCAAGATTCGGAGCCATGGCCTTCTCATCATCTTCCTTCCCTATCAACTAAGCTCCTCAGATTCCCCAGATGGTCACCACCAAAATATGAGGCATTTACACGGAAAATCAAATGTGAATTTGTGCTGATGTCAATCTTTTGCATTTGCCTTATGGATTCTTGCCGTAGTCTCTAAAAGAAATGTGTGTGTGTATGTGTGTGTGTGTATTTGTATACATGTATCTGTCAAAGTGATTTTTAATGATGTTTCACCTTTAACACTCAAGAAAGGAACATGAGATACATGTTAAGAAGCATTTGAGTAGCTGATACACAAAATATACCTTAACTCTGATTAACTCAGATGTTTTATGGTTCCGAAGCAACTAATTTTAACTATATAGCTTATACTTCATAACCCTCAAAAACTAGGTCCCATAGCACACCTGACATAAATTTTATCTATTGAAAATTTTAGAGAAATGACTTATTTCCCCGGTTAGTGTGTAGAGCTTTAGTGTTTATATTCTATATATTGGTCCTTGATAGGTTATTAGAAATATAGACTCCAGTTAATCTATTCTGTGGTATGATTTACAAACCACAAAATCCATCTGTAACTGAATCAAGTTATTCATGGAGTTCCCTTTAAGCTATTCAGTGCATTAAACCTTTTTGATTAGGTTTTAAAAATTATTTTATTTTGTAAAAGGAGATAACCTCCATCAATATAGTCATCCATGTTTCTATATGACCCAACCTTACACATTTCACTATTATTTTTAAAAGTCTAATGTAGCCAGAAATTGTGAGTGTAGCAGTATCAGAGATTTTACAATTGACAATAATACAAGAATAAGTATGCTAATAATCAGTGAATACAACACACATGAACATCATGTAAATATCTTCAGCAGGATTGCTTACCATCATAAGAATCCTGTAGGTACAAGATGAATTTCACATACTCATATGGGTCTCTCTCCTGGTCCATGGTCCTATGACGATATCTGCCCTGGCCACTCTGACCTGCAGTTCCTTTTCTTACATAACAGCAAAACTCAATTAGGCTTCCCACTAAAGAAAGCAAGATACGAATAAAGTTATGTAGTCTAATGGATTATTTCAAACGATAATAGTCTTCCTTAGTCAAGACAACATTTTAGGGAACACAATTTTCTTTCCATGAATGCTGGTACTCACAGAGATAACATTGTTATATCTGTACAATAAGGCAATAGCCAGAATATAAAATACAGGTATATATATAACACTACTAAAATTAGAAAAATGCTGCTGTGATAAGTGTTTAGGGTAAAGAATAAGACAGGGTGGGGATAATTTTTCAATAAAATAATTTTACTGTTTCTGTGAGAATTTCATATATGCATGTGATATATTTTATCATGTTCATGTCACACTCCCTTAAACTTCTCTCAGATTCAGTGCCACATATCTACTCAGTCTTTCCCAACTTTGTGTTCCAAACAGAAATTCCAATTCCAATGTGTGATACCCATATCCTTCCACTAGAGCAACAGTTCTCAGCCCTTTGAGGATAGAACAACTCACTTTTCATAGGAGTCACCTAAGACCATGTACATATCAGATATTTACATTACCATTCATAACAGTAGCAAAATTACTGTTATGAAGTAGCAATGAAAATACTTTTTTGGTATTACCACAGTATGAGGAACTGTATTATAGGGTCTCATCATTAGGAAGGTTGAGAACCACTGCTAGAGCATGGACAGCCTGCCAGGGACTATCTCCTTAAAGAACACTCCTCATTCTCACCCAGCATCCATCAGCTCTCTCTAGCTCCTCTACTGAGGGTGAGGAATCCTCAACTGAGGGTGAGGGCCCATGAGGTCCTCCCTATTTCTCCAGAGGAAATAAAATTTTAATGTTAGCAATGTAGCATTTGAAATTATAGGCCATAAACTTAGATGAATATATTATCAGCAGCTACACTAATATTTTTTCAAAATTTACTAAGCGATAAGAGAGCAAGAAATTGTTCAGCTGAGTATTTATTACTTGGCCCTCAAAGCTCAAAAAATTAAATTAAAAAGAAAACAAAGCCATGTATAAATACCTATATCTGCCAATGGAAGATTAAGAATGATCTTCTCAGATACTTCATCCTTTTGTTGATCAGGAACAAGATTTAAGAGAAGATTCCTGATAAGATCTTCCTGGGAAGAGAAAGAAAGAACAGATTTTGCTTTCTATACTAATACCATTAGGATAACCTGTGTCCTTATCATATGAGTTTAGTGCTGCCCATGCCATTTATGGCTATAGGTGCCGTGCTTCACGCAGTTTGCATTGCCTCCCAGCAATTACTCCATGTTACAATCCATTCTGGCCACAATTTTCCTGTGCATTATCTCACTCAAACAGTCAGATCATTCCCTACCATCCCAGAGACCACAGATGTTGTAATCTTCACCCTGTCTTGTTTCCCTCTAGGAGTCTGGAAAAAAAATCTCAGTTCCTCACCCATAGTGTTGTCTCTAATGTTGATCCAAGAGAGTAAATTTGGTCGAGAAAACCCCACATAGCCATGCTTTCCAGTGACTATTCAATTCTGCCTGAAAGCCTTTCCCTGACTCTGCCCTTTTTCACTCTTCAATGTGAATCCTTCCTCTTTTGTAACTTCCTTACACTTTCAAGTCCAAAGCCCTCGTTACATTTTAATCTTGCCTTTTTATTTTGATATTAAAAATTCAACACTTCCCCCTGTACCATAAAGAAACACTTATTTTTTTCAATGAAAATGTTTTCATTGATCCATTTATAAAATAGAATGCCCTCAGTCCAAGAAAAACATGGGGCTACATAAGGAGTTTGGGGGCAGGCTGAATTATAGAATACTACCTTATCTCTCTGAGAAAGAAAGGAAGGAAGGAAGGAAGGAAGGAAGGAAGGAAGGAAGGAAGGAAGAAAGAAGAAAGAAAGAAAGAAAGAAAGAAAGAAAGAAAGAAAGAAAGAAAGAAAGAAAGAAAGGGAGGAAGAAGTAAAGAAGGAAAGAAAGAAGGAAAGAAAGAAGAAAGCCATTGTGGAACCCAATTATTTTCTATGTTAATTTTTAAAGGAGTTTTTAAATTTACGAATAGTTAGAAATTAAAAATTCAACACATTTGATGTGAAATATCAAATACCATGAGGTATTACCTATTCTTCCATTGGTAGAAGAAAGGGGGAATCAATATAAAAAGAATTCAGAAGACTAGAGATTAGGTCAGTTGGTAAATGCTCACCTGACAATGACAAGGCCTTGCATTAAATCAAGCATACAAGCACAGGCACACAGTCATTCCAAAAGAAGAAAGGAATTTACCCTGCTCAGTGCTATCTTCTGAGACTCTTAACAAGAAGGATGTTTTACTTTTCTGCCAGAGACTTCATCTTAGACACACATCAGAGAAGTGGATAGGGCACAGGGAAGAGTAAGAGACTTTACAGGAATCCCAGACAGTTTTTATTGACTTAACACTGAAACTAGTGGAGAAGATGATGCAACAGAGGCATAGCTGGACACCAATGAGTTATATGAGGCTAAAAAGAAATAACTCATGAACAATAATCCAGAATGACCCATTTTCCCAAAAGCTGCAAGAACTTACTGAACAGTGGCCAAGAAGAGGTGACACATTCTGGGATACAAAAACAACTTTTCCATCTATGCTCAGTAAAATCGAAATATTGTCCAATGACTAATAAAGACAGAATAATAACATAATTAAATAGTGGAGCAATAATAAAATGATAGCTTTATTTCTAAGCATATAAATTAGTATAATAGAACACAGTAAATATATTCCATTTCTTATGGATCATTAAAGTAGGCACATATTTAATTAAAATTATATTATTCTGCCTCCTACACAGAATCTATTTAACCTTAAGCATGAGATATTTATCAAAAGATGTGTCACTTAGACAAGTTTCAGTGTACCCAAAATTAACACTAGGAAGGTTCATTTCTGAGTGTAGGTTGTCATTATACATATTTTTCTGATGTATAATGGACTGATATGAAAACAAATACTTCCTTGTAGAGAACATTTACAAAGATTTTAAAATATATAAAGATGTTTTCAGATGTGATTCTATAAATTTCATTAAGGCTTCTTATAGGTGCACGGATGAGAGGTTCCATATAAGTGTATGAGTACATTTCCAATGGCTACACCTTGAACAATATGTCTCTCCTTCTCTTAGTAACTGTCAATTGCCCAGATACCCTTTGGAAGAGTTGTGGACTCATGAGCCACTCTCTCTTAACTACTGTTAATTAGTCTCTTAATTCTCAGGGATGGGTTGGGCCTCTTGAAATCCCCCTTATCCAATCTGTAATAGTAGAAATGGAAAGCATCTTGGAGGAGAAAAGGGGATATGAGAGAAGTGGAAGGACAAGAGAAAGTAATGGAGTGTAATATGATCAAAATGCATTATATAAATTAATGAAAATGCAATTGTGAAACTGATTATTACATGCAATTAATATGTGCTCATAAAATATTGAGCTTGCTTATAGTAGGACCAAGCTTATTCTAAAGTAAGAGAAGCAAAATATGTGCCTACTTTATTGATATGTAAGAAATGGAATACATTTACTGTGTTCTATTAAAATAACTATTATATTATAATATCTATTATATTAGATGACTATGAATGTTATATCCTAATCCATGTTCTAAATGCACGTATGTTAGAGTCATGGGAAACTTGTCAGTCACAAATGACTCAGAGATTGGAAATAGAGTAGATGTGTGTTACCAGATAGAACAAGAAATCAGAAACCATGGTATGAAGTCAGGTTTCCCAAAAGGTGACATTTAGAGCATGTGAAATATGAAAATGTTATCCAGCTAAAGGAAATTTGGATATGTGTGTGCCTGCCCCAGTATCACCTCTAAGAATAGGACAATTAAAGCTAGGCTACCCGAGGAAGTACTAATCAGATGTCCACATTCACTTAACTTAGTGTTGCATTCCAGACACTGCTTGTGTGATCCTCAACAACTCCAAAATTTATTTCAAAGCAGTTCTTCCTTATCCTGATCTGCAATAAAACGATTATTTTAAAAAACAAGCTCATAGAATTCATGCAAATAGATAGTTGCAAATAACAGGATCTCATAGTAAAAACAAAATGGCAGTTCTTTGAAAAAAGGAATACTGGTGATAAATCTCTGATAAAGTGAATTGTATCATGAAAAGCACCATATTTTAAAAATATTTTTATTTTGTGTGTATGAGTGTTTTCCCCCTGCATATATGTCTGTACACCATGTGTGTGCCTGGTACCCATACAGGCCACAAGGCGGCATCAGATCCTTTGGACCTGGAGCTACAGAAAATTGTGAGCTGGTGTGTGAGTGTTGGGAATTAAACCCATATCCTCTGCAAAAGCAGCTAGTACTCTTAAGTGATTATCCATATCTCCATACCATAATCATTAATGAAGCAAAACACTAGTTTCAAATATTCTCTTATTACCTGCAATGGTTTGGAACAGGTTTGAGTATATATCCTTGCCCAAAGTTTCATGCAAGAGAAGATATTTGTAGCACATAAATAGCAACTGCCCAGCTCCTAGAATCATTATGTGTTAATCAAATATTGTATGCTACTTTTACTGATGTCAGGGTATTGACTCAAGTATTCTCCACATGCTAGACAAGTTCTATTACTGAGCTAATACCCCAAGCTACAATTGAAAAACAAAAATTTAAACTTTTTTTCATAGTCAAAATAATGGCTCAAGCTGTCCCTGTTGCCACAGGTCCTACTCTTTTTTTCATTTTTGTGCTTAAAAATAGCTGTGTTCATACTTAGGGCATATGTGTGGCATGAAAACCTTCTCTAGAAAAGATTTTCCAAGGAAGTTACTAATACCAGAGAGAAACTAAAAGGTGGTAGAGGAAAGATCATCCCGGCTTCAGAGCACACACCCAGCGCTTGTGCCTACAAATATCCATGCATTTTATAGTCAGCCTCTAGAATAGTTTGAATATGCATTTGCTGTCATAAAACAATTGAGAGACTTCAAATGATATATCTTGAGGCCTCTTCATAACACAAATCTCAGTACATGTTACCTACATTTTTTTTTTCGTAAAAATGCTTGCAAAGATAAAAGATGTCTTCATGTGGCTTAGGTTTCCATCTAAGAATGTGTATTGTTATAACATTTGTTGTATTATTGTTTGAAGACCTGTGCTTTTACAGCTGTGCATTGAAAAGTGATGTAGTACAGTTTCCATTTTATGTGATCCACATATAAAGAACATAAACAACAACTAAAAAGACCCTTACCTGAAGAACCATCTTATGGTATTCTTCATAGGTATTAAAAACAGGAACTTAGTTTTGTTCATAAGTTGTTCGTACACTTAACATTCCTTTGCATAAAAGAAATGACAGGGGTTATATTAAAATAATTATTGATATTATATTCCTCAAGCTTACAATTTAGAGAAATACTTTATTATTTTGTTTGGAGGTGCTTATGTGTTCCATAGCTCATGTGTACAAGTTCAAAGACAACTTTTGGGGTTGATTCACTTCTTCCATCTTTATGTGGGCTCTGTGGATTGAACTCGGGTCATCAGTCTTGCATGTCATGTGCATTTAACTACCGAACCTGTTCCCACAAAGAAATGATGAAATTGAAAACCAACCAACAGCTTATAGTGTTCCATTTGGGTCTATCAAAATTCAGGATCCACAATGTTGCAGACAAGTTTAAGAACTCTATATAGACCCAAATTACCAGTCCATAGCTAAGAGCTAAAATTGTACTCTTTTCATTTCTGGACAAATGTCTTTCACTGGAGGATTGTCAACTCTCAACTATTACTGTTCTTCCTCCTGCTCCCTGGTCTGCTCAACCTGCAGCATACCTGATCTTGTTCTCTTCCTGTCCTCACAGCCCTCTACATTGACCTGAGTCAGTAAAATAACTCAGTAACAGCATCCCACCTCAATGCTTTATGTAAAAATGAATTAGGTCCTCTACTCCAAAGAAAAAGAGATTTTCCCTTGTGCTGGGTTATTCTGACCTTAGGGAAGGTGTCTCACAGCATGCTCTCAGAGTGCATTCTTGTGGGCTGAGGAGTTCAAGTACCTTCATAAAAGATGCAATAAGAACAGGGTTTGTGAAGAATTAGCACAATAGGCTGAAGAGTGCTGGCAGCTCTAGCCCTTTTGAAGAGGGTTGAAGAAGATATGCAATGCAA
This sequence comes from Tokudaia muenninki, assembly GCA_036184385.1. NCBI lineage: Eukaryota > Metazoa > Chordata > Mammalia > Rodentia > Muridae > Tokudaia > Tokudaia muenninki. The sequence continues at coordinate 353,484 of BTHS01000676.1, forward strand.
TATGAGGGAGTAGACATGGCCTAGAAAATATTTTGAGAAGTTTAGCCACAAAGAGGGAATAGAATCAGGGAAAGTTCTAGAGGAATAATGAAGTTAAAAAAAATAGTTGTTGCCGGGCGGTGGTGGCACCCGCCTTTAATCCCAGTACTTGGGAGGCAGAGGCAGGAGGATTTCTGAGTTCGAGGCCAGCCTGTTCTACAAAGTGAGTTCCAGGACAGCCATGGCTACACAGAGAAACCCTGTCTCGAAAAACCGAAAAAGGAAAAAAAATAGTTGTTTCAACTAAGATTAAGAGAGTATGATTATATGTTTGTGGGCATAAAGCCATCACATGTCCTTAGCTAAATTTGTTCCATGATATAAGCATTGACTTACAAGTCCACATAGACATTACTCTTGTCTGTTTATGCTTCTAGTAAGTTCTATTTTTATAAAAGTCTCAGGAATATTTTACACATTGAATATATGTCTTCCACCAAAAACCTTGTAAGTGGAGAAAAACAAACCATATATGTAGCCAAAGATATGTCAAGGGCTTCTCCAACCAATTCTCTCTCCCCTAAGCCACTTGAAGCATGGTAAGGACTCTGATGCTCTCAAGTCAGCAATGGTACAAAAAGAAATGGATTGAAGTCAAACCTTTTGGAGAAGGTGCAGAGGCAATATCAGTCTCACATCTTGTGGATCATGCTCTAAGTCTCTTTTTGGATGGTCCATATCCAAATTTATTCATCAGTTTCTGTGGTCTCTTCAGCAAATTGCGACGATCTTCATGGGTTGCCTTTGTGTGAAAATTAGCGGCATCCCTAATTAACAGAAAAGTAAAAGTGAGCTTTATGTATGGCAATGCTGAGGCTAATTATTTATATGGTGCCCCAATAGGTAGACTAAGATGAAAGAAAGACAGACCTTTTCATTAATGAAACATTCAAAGTCTTCATTACACACCATAACTACTGTGGCAGGATATGTCAAAAATGGCATTAATCTCAATACTCAAGTGGAATGGCAGGAGGATTGTGGATTTGATGCAAGTCTTAGGCTAAATATGAGCTAGTCTCCAAAATAAATAATACATGAACAAGCAAACAAATAAGTTCTATTTCTATTAAAACAATAAAATGAAAATCAGTGTTTCCACCATTTGACTGTGAGTCTGTTAAAAGTAGAGATCAATCCATTCCCATGTCTTCCCAGTATAGTCCATACAATGTCTGGTACTGTTGTTTAGCAATCACTTAAATTAAACCTGAATTAGCTTGAGTAAAATGACAAGGCTTTGCTTCCATTCTGTTCTCACATGCTTTAATAGTAATTCTGACTAGGCCTTCCAATGAAATTGGTCTGTGAGAGTAGAAAACCCAAGGAAGAGACCAAATACCCTTGAGAGAAACAAGCTTCCCTGAGGAAGTTTACTTGTCTAGATCTGAAATAACAACAGGGGCCAGGGCAGAAAGCTTTGTCAACTGCATTATGAAGTCCTACATCGTCACTTTTTGTTCTGAATTTCTCTCCATTTTTTCAGTCAGGTAAAGGTGAATTCTAAAACCAAATAAGAACAATATTTTACTAAGTAAAAATCTTTCTACAATCTATAACATCTACCTGCTGTAGCCCTCTTATATCTACTTAACTATATGCCTGATAAGTATCCTATGTCTATTTTTGCATGTATCCTGTAGTTATCTTATGTCTATCCTCAGTCAACAGATCTCCTACACTGCAGCTATTCTGAGTCTTATCTTCCATTTATGGATCATCTATCCCCTATCTCTCATTGTCCCTTGTTCCATCTAGGAATAATCTATGCTCTAGATACCTTGTATCTATCCCTCTTATATTGCCTCTTCTTATCATGTGATTGACTTTCACCTACCAATAGTTCTCCTGTGTCCACATTATCTCTATTATCTACCAAGAATCAGTCTTCTATCTTCTAAGCACCCTATGTTTATCACCAACATGTCTATTGCCTATCCTCTTACCAATCTTCTATATGCCTTTGATCCAACTATCATTTATTCCATAGGAATCCTAACATGTGTCTATTTTCCATCTATTAATTATCTATATTCCTGTGTCTATCTATGCAATAGACCTCCTATTTCTCTATCTATCCTTTATCTCCTTCTCACTGTGCTGCATCTACCATCAATTCTTTAACCAAATTCTCTTTATTTTACTATCAGCTATCCTCTAGCTATCCTGAGTCTCTAGACAAGTCATTCATACTTTTAACTACCAGAAATCTCTAATCTCTGCTATCTGTCTGTCTGTCTGTCTGTCTATCATTCTACCTACCAACCTATTTTCCTATCTATCACCAATCCTTTCACTCTCCTGTCTCTGTCTTACATCTATCATCTATCATCTTGCTATCCTTTGACTCTCCCATCTGTCTATCATCGATCCTCTAGCTAGCCTGTCCATATATACCATCTATGATTCATTTATCTTCTACTTCTCCTACATCCTGTCTGTCTGTCTGTCTGTCTGTCAGTCTGGCTGGTGTCTATCTGCCTATAATCTGTATGTCTGTCTGCCTACCTACCTACCTATCTGTCTGTCTGTCTGTCTGTCTGTCTGTCTGTCTATCTATCATCTATCTATCTATCTATCTATCTATCTATCTATCTATCTATCTATCTATCTATCTATCATCTATCTATCTATCTATCTATCTATCTATCTATCTATCTATCTATCTATCTATCTATCTATCTATCTATCATCTATCTATCTATCTATCTATCTATCTATCTATCTATCTATCTATCTATCTATCTATCTATCTATCTATCATCTATCTAATCTAATCTATTTATCATCTATCTACCTATCTACGTACCAACCTATGTATCTACCTGTTATCAATCCTCTTGCTTTCCTGTCTCTGTCTTACATCTCTCTCTCATCTATCCTCTAGCTATCCTGTGCCTCTCCCATCTATTTTTCCTCTATCCTCTAGCTAGCCTGTGTCTCTTTACCATTCATGCATCACTTATCATATCCTGTGTATCTATACCATCCATGAATCATTTATCTTCTATTTCCCCTGCATCCTGTTTATCTATCTGTCTGTCTATCATCTATCTATCTATATCTATCTATCTATCTATCTATCTATCTATCTATCTATCTATCTATCTATCTATCTATCTATCTATCTATCTATCTATCTATCATCTATCTATCTATCTATCTATCTATCATCTATCTATCATCTATCTATCTATCTATCATCTATCTATCTATCTATCTATCTATCTATCTATCTATCTATCTATCTATCTATCTATCTATCTATCTATCTATCATCTATCTATCTATCTATCATCTATCTTTCTTTCTTTCTTTCTTTCTTTCTTTCTTTCTTTCTTTCTTTCTTTCTTTCTTTCTTTCTTTCTTTCTTTCTTTCTCTCTTTTTTTCCTTCTGTCTACCAACCTATGTACCTATCTATCATCAATCCTCTCACTTTCTTGTCTGTCTTACATCTCTCTATCATCTATCTTCTAGCTATCCTGTGTCTCTCCCATCTCTCTGTCATCTATCCTCTAGCTAGCCTGTGTCACTTTACCATCAACGCATCACTTATCATCTAACTATGCTGAATATCTGTGATATTTATTTATCATTCATCGTCTAACTATCCTATGTATCTATACCATCCATGATTCATTTATCTTCTACTTCCGCAGAATCCTGTCCGTCTGTCTGTCTGTCTGTTTGTCTGTCTGTCTGTCTGTCTGTCTATCAATCTATCTATCTGTATTTCTATATACGTACCAACCTATGTACCTACCTATCTATCCTCAATCCTCTTACTTTCCTGTCCTTGTCTAAAATCTCTCTCTCTCATCTATCCTCTAGCTATCCTGTGCCTCTCCCATCTATCTGTTATCTACCCTCTAGCTAGCCTGTGTCTCTTTACCATTGATACATCATTTATCTTCTAGCAACCCTGAAATCTGTGATATCAATCTATGTTTAATTGATCTATCATCTAATTCTCCTGTGCCCATCCATCTATACACCATCTATCTATCTTCTCGCTATTCTGTATCTCTATACCATTGATATAGCACTTATGCTCTAGATACCCTGAATCCCTATAATTTAACTATCAACTCTCCTCTGACTACACTCTTTCTGGCTACTAGCCATACACTTAATATTTATGCTCCAGGTATCCTGTGTCACTATAACATCCATGGATCATGTTTCTATTAGTTACCCTGTATTTATATTTATATGTCTGTCTGTCTGTCTGTCTGTCTGTCTGTCTGTCTGTCTGTCTGTCTATCTATCTATCTATCTATCTATCTATCTATCTATCATCTATCATCTATCTACCTCACATCTGTCATTTATCTTTTTCTCATCTACCACCTGTCTGTCTGTCTGTCTGTCTGTCTGTCTGTCTGTCTGTCTGTCTGTCTGTCTGTCTACAATCCTCGAGCTCTCCTCTGTATGTCTTCCATCGATCATTAATATACTAGATATCCTGTTTCATATATCCTCTAGCTATCCTGTGTCTGTCTTCTATATATATATATCATCTGTCTCCTAAACAACCTGTGTCTCTCTTCCATGTATCTAACATCTATACTCTAGTTTTCCCGTGTCTGTCTACAATCCATGTATCACTTATCCTCTGGCTACCACTTATCTTTCTTCCATCTATCCTTAACTTCTAGCTCTCCTGGAGTCTCCCTTTCATATAATTACCCTCTTTCTTTTACCTGTCCTTTGTCTATCTCTTATTTATCTATCATGTATCCTCTAGAAGCTTGATTGTATCTATTTTGTCTGTCTTCCAACAATCTATCATCTTCTAGTTTTCCTATGTCTATATTCTATCTATTTCCTATCATCTAACTATCGTGCATCTATGATCTATGTCCCATATCGCCATACATTTAGCATCTTTCCTCTATTACATATATATATCTATCTATATATATATATATATATATACATACATATAACTTGCTCTCTTTTCTACCCTCTACATATTATGTATCTATCCTCAAATTTCTTTACCCTTCATACCATATCTCTTTTATATCATATATCTAATGTTCATCTTTCTTCTTTCTCTTATACCTCTACGCTTCAATTTATCATCTATTATCTAATTCTTTGTATTCTATAATCTATACTTTGTCATCTATTATTTATAACCCATTATCTTTTTAAACCCATGACCTATAATTTATCAGCTATTATTCATCATCCTTCATGGTTTTTTCGTGCTATATAACCCTCATGATAAAACATGTCGGTATTTAAAAACACAACTAGTCTGGTACTTTATGTCAATTGAAAGCATGAGGGTACCAGAGATTGTAAACTGTGGTATAAATAGTATTACTCAAGAAAAGTAATGCTATTTCATGAAGATCAAGTTAGACAGCTAAGTTTAAACATCTCAGATATTTAACTATATAACCTTATACTAACAACTGATACAACTGAAATATAAAATTATCACAACGAAAATTTACTGTTGGTGAATTTTCCATTCCTATTTCAATGACTGGGATTAGATTAAACAGGAAATACCTCAGGATTTTGCCCTTACAACAGAGCTCAAACTTATTCAACCTTATCTTACCACTCACTTGAAGTCAAATGTTCTTATGTTTACTGTATCCTCGCAACTATAGAATGACATTGGTTTTGAACATAAGACTCACTCACTCTAATTGGTTCTAAAAGGCAAGACTGTGATTGTTCAGAACACAAGTTTAAGTGGCTGTGGTTGCTCTTAAGAGCCAGATTGTGATTGGTCTAAATATAAAGTTAAATGACTATTATTGGTCCTAAGAGTCAACATTGTGATTTGTCTAAACATACTCCTTAGTCAATGTGATTGGTAGGTAGTGGCAAGGCTGTGATTGGCCTACAATATAAACCTTAACGACTGTTACTGGTTCTACAAGGCAGAGTAGTTGGGCTCAATGTGTCTGTAGGAAGACATTTACCAGTTTTTGCCTTTCCTTTCCTGGTTTGTACCACCAGTCCCTATAAAAGATTTCTCTTAAGAATTCCTTTAAATATATCTATATCTGTATATATCATTACTTTTATTTACATAAATGTTTTGCCCAAATGTGTATATGTATACCATGGTCATGTTTGATACCTGTGGATGTCAGAAAAATATGTTGTATCTCCTGCAATTTGACTTACAAATAGTTGTAAGCCATTAAATAGGTTCTGGGAACCATGTCTAGATCATATACTGGAGCAACAAGTGTTCCTAATCACAGATCCATTTCTCCATCCCCCTCAAGTGAAATTTTCTTGCCTCCTCTTCAGAATATGAGCTAAGATGGTAACTCAGGAATAAGTCATCAGAGGAAGGAGAGGAAGAGAAGACGCAGCAGAGCAGCAGTGGCCGCTGAGCTATCAGCAGACTGAACTATGAAAGTTGAAAAGAACAATAGCTGAACAGGTCAAGAGTGACTATGGCAGAAAGAAGGGCAGAAGAGCAGCAACAGGAGCTGTAATAGACTTCAGGCTGAAGAACTGTTCCCAGTCTTCAGCGAAGAGCTTTAATGCTGCTTTGTGTTCATAGCTAAGAAATCCCCTACTTTCTTTGTATATATAAGACTTAGAAAACTGGCTGCTTCGGAAGGCTGAGATATTACAATTTCCAAGCCTGCCTTAGAGCTGCAAGTATAACCACAGAGGAAGACTAAAGATACTCTGCTTCCTAGGTTCATAGAATAACTGTAACCCTTATTGGGTTAAGGGTCTCAATATCAGAGTCCTGTGCAAGAAATGCAGTCCTAGAGGGTGTCACCTCCTGTCCCTCAGATTACTGTGGATATTTTAATTTTTAAATTTTTGTTTTATTTGTTTGCTTTGGCCTAGAATGTGAATGCCATTTGTATTAGAATTAGAATGTGAATGCCCCCTCAACTCACAATTAAACCTTAAACTCCAGATCCTCCTTCCTCCAGCACCCAAATGTTGGTATTAGAGGTCTCTGCCATCATATACAATTCCTGCATGGCTGAGATGGAACCCAAATGAATCACAGCACCAGCCCAATATTTTATGACTAATTCATGAATTTTTCACCATTCATCTAGCTATGGAATACAAAGAGCCCCAATTCCCCACAATAATTAAAGAATAAAGAGTATAATACAGAATGCTTATTTACTTACTAGATATCAAGTGTTGTTATAAAGCTCCAGTATTCATGCTGGTAGACAACAATGAAGACATGTAAATATAATGTAACAGAAGTGAACACACAGTAAGAGAGCTATATATAAAATATATTTTTATTTATAATAAAAAGGATTATAATTCTGATGCTTATTCCATTAAAAGAAAGTCAAATATCTAATTACTATTGTTCTATATCCTAGAGTAAGCAGGCTTCCTATAGAAATAATTTACTGTGAAATCACAGTACTATAACACATTTCTTTCCCAAACAGTGGACAATAATCTGTGGTCTCAAATTTATCACTGAAGATACATGTAAGTGTCAAAATTGTCAAGAGTGCAAATAATTCTCTTTAAGAATGGGCTGGTTTTGTTCTCATTTAATTTATTTATTTGTTCGTTTGTTTGTTGGCAATGCTGGGAAGAAAACGCAGGGCCTTATATATGCCTGGCAAATGTTTCTCCAAAGTTTCATATTCAACCCTTTGTTCTTACTGACTTTAAAATGACCTTTTTTTTTTTAAACTTTATTTTCTAAGTTTTTTTATATACATTCAAAATCATTTCCCCTTTCCCGTATCCTCCCTCCCCGAAAGTCCCATAAGCCCTCTTCCCTCCCTCTTTTCCCCATTCACCCCCCTCTAGCTTCTCTGTCCTGGCGTTCCCCTACATCCATTCTTTCCAGGACCATGGGTCTCTAATTCCATCTTCTTAGAAATCTATTGATATGCGAATTTTGTCTAGGGTATTCTGAGATTCTGGGTTAAAACCCCCTTATCAGTGACTGCATACCATGTGTGTTCTTTTGTGATTGGGTTACCTCACTAAAGATGATATTTTCAAGTTCTGACCATTTGCTTAGGAATTTCATGAATTCATTGTTTTTAATTGCAGAGTAGTATTCCATTGTGTAAATATACCACATCTTCTGAATCCATTCTTCCGTTGAGGGACATCTGGGTTCTTTCCAGGTTCTGGCTATTATAAATAATGCTGCTATGAACATAGTGGAGCATGTGTCCTTATTGCATGCAGGTAAAGCCTCTGGGTATATGCCCTGGAGTGGTATAGCTGGATCCTCTGGGAGTGTCACGTCCAGTTTTCTGAGGATCCGCCTGACTGCTTTCCAGAGTGGTTTTACCAGCTTGCAATCCCACCAGCAGTGGAGGAGTGTTCCTATGTCTCCACATCCTCGCCAACAACTGCTGTCTCCTGTGTTTTTGATCTTAGCCATTCTGACTGTTGTGAGAATGTATAGGGGCTCTGTTGTTAAAGTGTTTGCCATGTGTGAGCCTGAGGACCTTAGTTTATATTCCAACACCAACATGAAAAAGCCAGGTATGAATTTCTGCATCCTTAATCCTTGCACTGCACTAGGATCTTGGTTGATACCTGAATATTATTTGCCAACCTCGACAATTAGTGAGCTCTAGGATAGATTCTGGATAGATTCTAGGATAGATCAGAGATAGATTCTGTCTGAAAAAAGTAAGGTGGAGAGTAATTGAGGAAGAATCATCTTTGTACCCCATTCATTTGTGTACACGTGTGCATGCACATAGAAATGCACACATAGATACATACTTACAAAAAGAAGTGAAAACATAAACTGTATATATCCATATTTACATATAGTTATAGTTTTACTTATTAAACAGCATTGAACTAGATTTAATTCATTATTGACTTTCTGCAGTAGAGAATCACTTGTACGTTTCCCATTATGCCAATGGTGTGAATGTTTGCAATAAGGATCAAAGTCAAAAGAATCATTAAAATTAATGTGTTTCAAACATATTTTGCCTCTCTATCCTGACTCCGTGACAATATCAACCATCTCTAAAACAAGTAATCTGCTGATCACATCTGAGCTCCTACCACTAACATTCCAGACACACAGAGCAAGGGCATAGAACTTTGTTTTGTTTTTGGATTTGTACATATTTATATAAAAGACGTATAAATTTGGTAATTCAAACAATTTTTGGTTGTTGTACAATTGAGGAAAACATACAAAAAATTGTTTTTTTTCTTTTTTTTAAATTTTTTGAACCTATAGGATACATTCTTATTAGTATATTCTTTTTATTTTTATTAAATATTTGCATTTTTACATTTCAAATGTTAACCCCTTTGCCCATTACCTCACCAAAAACCCCCAATCTATCCCCCTCCCCCTGCTGACTCCCCTCCAATTTCCTGACTTGCATTCCCCTATTCTGGGAAATTGAACCTTCATAGGACCAATGGCCTCTCCTCTCATTGATGTCTAAAATGGTCATCTTCTGCTACATAATGTATCTGGAGCCAAGGGTCCCTCCATGTGTACTGTTTGGTTGGTGGTTTAGTCCCTGAGAGCTCTGGGGTTACGGGTTGGTACCTATTATTGTTCCTCCTGTGGGGCTGCAAATCTCTCCTTGGGTCCTCTCTCTGGCTGCTCCTTTGAGGAGCCTATTCTCAGTGTACTGGTTGACTGTGAGCCGTGGGTGTTTTGATCCACTTTCCAATAAGGATCAAAATATCTACACTTTGGTCTTCCTTCATCTTTAGCTTCATGTGGTCTGTATCTTGGGTATTCCTATATTTTGGGCTAATATCCACTTATCAGCGATAGCATACCATGTGTATTCTTTTGTGACTGTGTTACCTCACTCAGGATGATAGTCTCTAGCTCCATCCATTTGCCTGTGAATTTCATTAATTCATTGTATTTAATAGCTGAGTAGTACTCCATTGGGTATACATACCACATGAGCTAGAGATATGGCTCAGCCATTGAGAGTGCTTGCTGCCCTTTCAAAGTTTGATGCCCAGAATCCTCATCAAACAGAGTCCAACCTTCTGTACATCCAGATCCTGGGGGAAACAATGTTCTTTCTGTTGGCCATGGATATCCCCTTCAATGGTACCCACAAACCCCTATATATCTACCCTGAAAAAAATCATTAAAACAAAACGAAGAGGATTAGAGAATAATTATTATGCAAATGCCTTTATTTGTACTACTAAATTGCTACCAGATTACATCACTTTTCAGAGTTAGAAAACATAATGATCTTGACAACCATAAGAAAGAGCTTGACAGAGCGCGAGTACATCAAGCCAGCCATACATACTTTTCGATTTTTGTGACCTCATCTCCTCATCATAGGTGAAAAACATAAAAATCCATTGTACACTTTAGCATTCTTTGCTTATCTAAATCCCACCTAAATTTTGAGCCCCTCCCTCCTCAAAAGTGTCATATTCACAGCATTTTAGACTGAGAAGTACTTTTGAGGTAAAGATTTCCAAAAAAGAAGTATGTACTGGACTGACTTATTGAAGACAAAATATTTCATTTATTTTGAGTCTGGTGTGAGGGGCAAACGCAACCTTAGGGTCCATTTTCTTCCACCTATAATTAATGCTCTTGTATGTTGTACTTACATGAAGACCACTTTTAAAAAAGTAGCAAATCAGCAGATGTGATGTTTGTAATCAAAATATTCTTAAATGTACAAAAAATGACCATGTAGAAAGAATACTGTAGAAAGATACTGATTTTAAGAATAAAAGAATGAGAAAAGCTTCTAGAACATTCTGCACACCAAGTTACTTCAGCGGATTTTCAGCACTACAATGTAAGCAAAGAATATTCATCTCCACACAGCATAAGATCACGGTTCTACAGAAAGAGCTGCTAGAACATGGAAAGCCAAAGGACGAGCTAATAATATTCCTATCTACACATGTAGGCAAGTCTCAAGAGATGAAAATCCCAGGAGGGAAAAGCTACATAGTTAATACAAAGCAAGCCCGAATGTCAAGGGCAGCATTCTAGGAGGACAGAGCAAAAGGGTGGCTGTGAGCATGTTCAGGTGTGCTGAGGAGATCCAGCTCTATGGGTTGGCTCTATTGAGATTGACTATTTTACACTCTCTTCATCCCTCTTCCCATCAAATAGGCAAACACGCTCATGACCATCTTTGGGTTTACCTCCACAAGTTCTTCGGGGAGAGCATATACTCTAGCTCTGATTCTTCTAGCCATAGACACTGCATACCTAGTTTCTGAGGAAACAAAAATCAACATGAATTTTGTTTTTTAACAAGAACACCTTTGGACCCATTTTTAAAAAGAGGATTAATTTATTTTTATTTTAAGCATTTTTTGTTGTTTTGCCTTCAGGTACGTCTGTGTTAGGGGGTTGGATCCCCTAAAACTGAAGTTATGCACAGTTGTGAGCTGCCCTGAGGGTACTGCGACCTGAGCCTAGGTCTTTGAGAACAGTCAATGCTCTTAAACACTGAACCATCTCTCCAGCCCAAGGACAGTATTTAAGTTATGTACTTCCTCTTTATAACAAGATAGCTGTGATGCAAATTTCTCTATTGAATGTATAACTCAGAGAGATGGCCATGCTGGCACATTCTCATAATCTTGTAATCACAGTACTCTTGGGGCACAAGGTGAGGCCAAAAGTCCATGTAAGTTTGAAAGCAGTAAGAAATCCACAGTGACACTGTCTCAGAAAACGTAAAATAAATATTAATAACTTCATATTTGTATTCTGCTTAAATTTTTTGAATTGATTTTTAACTTATACTAAACCACAACATGATATTTATTTTATGTGTGTTCCTGATGACTGGAAGTGGATGTGCCACCATGCGGGGGTCTTGGGAACTAAACCCAGGAAGTCTGTACTAGCAACAAGTGCTCGTCTCTCCAACCCCAAGTTATACTTAGTTTTTCCAGTTCATTATTTTGGATTTTATTTACTCATTTCTTCCCAATATTAAGTGAAAAGTAAGCTTGAAGCACCAAGTTCATACAAAAAGGAAATTGTTATCCAGTAGCATACGCCTTTAATTCCAGCGCTCCTGAGGAAGAGGCTTGGGTATCTCTCAGTCTGAGAGGCCAGCCTGGTCTAAAGACAGTCAGAGAAACTCTTTCTTGAACAAACAAACAAACAAACAACCACCCTACCCCGACCACAAAAAGAAGTGTGTGTTTGTGTGTGTGTGTGTGTGTAATTAGCTAGGTTGACTGTATAATGAAATATGAAATTCTCTGTGCATTGTAATAAATTAACAAATTCTTAAAACATTGGTGAACCTTTGAACCTTCTAAGGTAAAATGTCACCACTAACAAGGGGGAGAGCTCGACTTAGAGTGGATCTTCCTGGCAGGAACACCAGTGTTCTGTGTATGAGGCCAAGTGACCATGCATAGTTGCCCTTACTTGGTGTGATTGTGCTTCTCAACTTCTGTAAGATTCCAACTATCCAAAGGTCACACAGCATGGTTGGATGGCATCAATGCAACCCACAACTGACAAACTGGAAATGATTGTCTTGTCCTATTATGAAAAAGGGAAGAAGCATAAGATTTTCATTATTTCCAAGTGATGATGTCCTTCTTCATGATAGCATGAACAAAGAAAGGAAAACTTTGTCATAAGCACAACATTAATAATTTATATTAAGAAAACCCAGGTTGTCATAAAAATACCTGATATTATCTAGCAAACATAACAAATAAAAATCAGTATTCTAACACCTTCAGTTTCCCTGGCCTGAGCCCCAAGTTCCATGGGAGATGAAAATTAGGGATAATGAAAGAAAATACTGGTCTCTTTACCTGGCCATACAGGTTGGAGGTACAATAGGCTCTTCTTTCTTCCTCCAAAGTCCCCAAGTCACTCTCACATGTAGATCCTTCTTTCTGTCATCCCGTACACACGGACATACCTACCTGTGCCAGGGCTAGCCACACGTGCAGCTCACAGTTCTCTGAAGACATTCAAGAGGAACCATGACGAAGCAAAATGTGCAATTCTCACTTGTACCCCCAGGAGGCCTGCAGCTCATCCCTTCCCCTGACCACCTAACTCCTCCTAGGTTACTTCACACCAAGGTCCTCTGGTGGCCCCACTGGAAAATCACAAGGTGCTATCAAACATACTCTCCATGGGATCACTAACACTGGGTCATAACAACTGGCTGGCCACCTACAAATCCACCAAACTACCTACCTACCTACCTACATACCTACCTACCTACCTACCTACCTACCTACCTACCTACCTACCTACCTACCTATCTACCTAACTAATCAACTTCTAGTAAGATCTGCCTCTGGCTCACCAATATATACAGTTGCAGGGACACTTTCCAGGGCAGATGGGCCTCTCAGGATACCAGATGTTGTATTCTTTAGCCATGTGGGAAACACTTTTAACTCTCCAACAACAAACCCTTCTGTCATGAACACTGAGACTCTCCAGAGGATCACCCCTGCACTGCTGAAATCCTAAGTCACAGCTGGTGGAGGAAGACCCCTCAAAATGCCTCCATGAGGCAAGCATGCCCTTGCTTTCCTATTTCCATTCCCTGCCAAGTTTCGTGGTGGCTCCTTCTCTGATACAACCAGGAGAGCTTTCTCTTTCCAGACAGGCCTGCTTTGGCTTCTCAGAGGAGCAAGGCCTGCAATCCCAAGGAACGACCTGTCCTGCCACCCTCCATATGATTGATAAGCAATTGTCTCTTCCACCAAAACAGTAGTGCCACTGGGAACAAATACCCTGCCATACCCATTGGACCTTTCTATACTTTGTCCCCACTGGGGCTATGTCCACTGGATATGAACAGCCTTAATGGTTTCCCCCACATGCAAACTTGTCCTTCTCAGACAATAATGCATTCAACACCATAAAGACTGCTATAACCTCGGCCCAAACTGGACCCTCTTCAAGTTTCCCAGGGATGTAGGGACCTGAACAGGGGACATACAGTGAATAGATGCAGAGACTCATACGTACACACACACACACACACACACACACACACACACACACACACACACACATAAAGAGACAGAGAGACACAAGGCCAGAGGCAGAGCCAGAGCCTGAGATATATTCTGGTCTCCCTGGCTTCTAGGATCCTAGGCTGTGCATCAGATAATTCCAGAACCATCTCTATTCCAGAAATCCCTGATCATGGCATGGAAGGCCATGTCATTGCCGCCTTCATCCTGGCTCATCTGCCTGGATGTTAGGGAAGGTCGGGTTGTCAGGAGAAGGCCCGAGTATCCTACCTGCCTGGGAATCGAGCATGCCAGTAATGTAGCTTTCAAAGGGCCTGGCCGGAATGGTATTGTGGAAGCCTGGCCTGTTTGGACACCCTTGGGAATACCACATACTCTGACTGTTTCTACTCAGGTTCACAGCGAGCCAGGACACTGCCTAGACGCTGCCTAGGCTCCTCACCAACTTGGGGCACACAGTGAGTTTGCCTGCATTAGATGATGTTGGAGACTCCCAGACCATTGAAGGTTTCTGGGCCCTTGGGTGTTTTCCAGACAGGCTTGGAACCCTCATCCCGATCTGCAGAATGGCTCAAGGAGAGAGCCTTTTCCAAAAGAAAGGAAGGGAAACCCAGAGATAAGCACCAACAATGCCAACTGACTGTCTGCATGGGCGCTCTCCCTCCACCATTCCAGAGGCGAAAAAAAACACCAACCTGCACCAACCAGCAGCCAACATGGCAGCTAAGCGCTAATGTTTTCCAGAGAACCAAGATGGGCTGCATAGCCAGCTACTGGGGATGCTTAAGGTATGTTTTTGTATGTTGTTTGCTGGGAGTAGGTGGGCAATGCATGTGTGTGTATGTCTGTGTGTGTGTGTGTGTGTGTGTGTATGTGTGTGTGATCCATGGGTGTTTTGATCCACTTTCCAATAAGGATCAAAATATCTACACTTTGGTATTCCTTCATCTTGAGCTTCATATGGTCTGTGAGTTGTATCTTTGGTATTCCTTGCTTGTCCTTGCCTCAAAAGTGCTGATATTAAAGGCCTGCACCTCCATTGCCTGTCACTGACATTCTGAAGGTACCAACCTGCTGGCCTGAGTCACTTAAGACACCAAGCTACACATCTGACACTATTAAGGTACCAAATTAAGCTCAATCTCTTATGGTATCAAGATGATGGTCTGTCTTTCTTAAGGTACCAAACTCCTGCACTGACTCTCTGAAGTCAACAAGCTGTTGACCTGACTCTCCTAATCTTCCAAGCTGCCGGGCTGACTCTTCAGATCCAAACTTCTGAGTTGCCTCTCTAAAAGTATCACAATGTTGAGTTGATCCTTTCTTTCTTTTCTTTTTAATTTTTGATTTTTTGGTTTTTTGAGACCGGTTTTCTCTGTGTAACCCTGGCTCTACTGGAATACACTCTGCAGACCAGGCTTGACTTGAAGTCAGAAATCTGCCTGCTTCTGTCTCCCAAGTGCTGGAATTTTTTTTTCTTTTGGATATATTCTTTATTTACATTTCATATGATTTCCACTTTCCTGGAAGCCCCCCATCCCTGAAAGTCCCATAAGACCTCTTCCCTTCTCCTGTTCTCCAAACAACTCATTCCTGCTTCCCTGTCCTGGTCTTCGCCTACACTCCTATACTGAGCCGATCCAGGACCAGGGGCCTCTTCTTCCTTCTTCTTGGGCATCATTTGATATGTGAATTGTTTCTTGGGTATTTCAAGCTTCTTGGCCAATATCTGCTTATCACTGAGTGCATACCATTTGTCAAGCTACGGGCCTGACTCTCTAAAGCTAACAAGCAACTGGGCTGACACTCTTAAGGTACCAAGGTACTGAGCTGATGCTCTTAAGGTACCGAGCTGCTGGGATGACTCTCTTAAGGTACCAAACTGCTGAATTGAACCTTTGAAGGCACCAAACTGCTGGCCTGACACTCTTAGGGTATCAAACTGTTGGACAGACTCACTGAAGGCACCAAGATGATGAGCTGATTCTCTTAGCGTTCCAAGATGCTTACCTGAATCTCTTAAGGTACCAAGTTACTGAGCTGATACTCTTCTGGGTCCAAGGTGCTGAGATGAGTCTCTTTCTTTTTACAGTTTTAATTTTTATTTTTGGGGTTTTTTTTGAGACAGGGTTTCAATTGGTAATAATGGAAATCTTATTCTTCTTCCCTTTTTCATAATAGGACAATCAATTCCAGTTAGTCAGTTGTGGGTTTAATTGATGCCATCCAACCATGTTGCATGACCTTTTGATAGTGGGAATCTTATAGAAGTTGAGAAGCACAATCACACCAGGTAAGGGCAACGATGCATGGTCACTTGGGCTCATACACAGAACACTGGTGTTCCAGCCAGGAAGATCCACTCTAAGTCGAGCTCTCCCCCTTGTTAGTGGTGACATTTTACCTTAGAAGGTAAAATGATTCTCTTAATATACCAAGGTACTCTGCTGACACTCAGAAGGCACCAAGCTGCTGGGCTGACTCTCTTAAGGTACCAAGCTGCTGAACTGATTCTCTCTTTCTATTTCTCAAACTCTTTTTTTTTTCATATTTTGAGTCTTTCTTTCTCTGTGTATCCTTGGCTATCCTGAAACTCACTTTACAGACCAGGCTGGCTTCAAATTCAGAAATCAGCCTGCCTCTGCTCCCATTACTGGGATGAAAGGTATGTGCCACCACGGCCTGGCACTGACTTTCTTTAGGTACCAATTGTTGAGCTGACTCTCTTAAGGCCCCAAACTACTGAGCTGACTCTCTAAAGATGCCAAGTTGCTGGCCAGTATGGTACCAAGCTGCTGGCTTGACACTGTTAAGGAACAAAGATACTGAGATGATTATCTGAATGCACCAAGCTAATGGGATGACCCTCTTAAGGTAGCAAGCTGTTGAGCTGCCTCTCTAAATATACCAAGATGATGAGCTGACAGTCTGGTTCCTTTTTTTCTTAATTATTTTTTATTTTTTGCCTCTTTGAGTCAGGGTTTCTCTGTGTAGCACTAGCTGTCCTGGTGCTCACTCTGTAGACCAGGCTGGCCTCAAACTCAGAAATCTGCCTGCCTGTGCCACACAAGTGCTTGGATTAAAGGCATGCTCCAGAACTGCCTGGCACTGAATCTCTTAAGGAACCAATTGCTGAGCTGCTTCTGTTAATGTACCAAACTCCTGAACTGACTCTTATAAGGTACCAAGATTCTGACCTGACCCTCTTGAGGAACCAATCTACTGAACTGATGCTCTTAAGGTACCAAGATGCTGTGCTGAATCTGTGAAAGCATCAAGCTGCTGGCCTGACTTTCTTGAGGTACAAAGTTGCTGGCCTGACTCTCTTAATGTACCAAGATGCTGACATGACTCTCTTAAGGTACCAACTGCTGGCCTGTCTCTCTTAAGGTACAAAGATGCTGAGATGACTCTCTGAAGGCATCCAGCTTCTTGCCTGACACTCTTAAGGTACCAAGATGCTGAGCTGAATCTCTTAAGATAACAAACTACTGCACTGAGTCTCTTAATGCACTGAGCTTCTGGCCGATTTTATTTATGGTACCAAGGTACTGAGGTGACTCCCTTAAGGTACCCAACTCTCTTAAGGCACCGAGCTGCTGTCCTGACTCTTTAAAGGTACCAAACTTCTGGAGTGACTCTCTTAAGGTACCATGCTGCTGACCTGACTCTCTTAAAGTACCAAGCTGCTGAGCTGACTCTCTGAAGGTACCAATTTACTGACCTGATTTCTTCAGGTACCAAGATAATCAGCTGACTCTCCTAAGGTACCAAGTTGCTGCCCTGACTCTCTTAAGGTAGCAAAATAGTGAGCTGACTCTTCTTATGAACATGAGGATCATCTATTCCTGCTTGCTTCTGTCATCCATCCAATTTGACACCAGATGCTTTTTTAATGATTCCATTCTTTTATTTATTTATTCATTTATTTTGTTCTATGTGCTTTGGTGTTTTGACTGTCTGTGTGATGGTGTCAGGTCCCCTGGATAAGGAATTAGAGATGGTTGTGTACTGTCATGTGGCTACTGGGAATTGAACTTGGGTCCCCTGAACGAACAGCCAGTGTTCTTAACCACTGTGTAATCTCTCCATCATCTTGACCCCAGTTTCTAAGAGCCTTTCTTCTTGGCTCCTTCTCCTCTCCATTTACTTCAAGCATTCCTACCGTCGATGTGTCTCTTTTAAAATTTTATCTCTTCCTTCATAAGTGTGAGTGTCTTCCTCTGCTTGCCTGGCTGTGCATACTATGCAGGCAATGTATATGGAGGCCACGAGAGGGTGACAGATCATCTGGCTCTAGAGATACTGTGTGCTGTGAGGATTCCTGGAGAGTGCTGCAGTCCAACCCAGGATTTCAGGAAGAGCAGTCAGTGCTCCTAACTGCTGAAGCCTCTCTCCAATATCCAATGTCCCTTCTCATGGGGTCTACCATCTCTGTTTGATGATGAACTTTAGTCTCTTGAGCCCTGTCATAGAGCTTCCTTTTGGATATCCCTGTGCCTCAGTGGAAGAGCCCAACCAAGGAAGTTTAATAACTAAATAAACAGGGTATGATCCATTTGCTGACCGGATTGTATGTCAGGCACTGGACCTCTTTGAGCAGTGTCCCCTAGTCTATGACAGTCTGTAACAGTAA
This sequence comes from Tokudaia muenninki, assembly GCA_036184385.1. Lineage (NCBI taxonomy): Eukaryota > Metazoa > Chordata > Mammalia > Rodentia > Muridae > Tokudaia > Tokudaia muenninki. Next base: position 372,122 of record BTHS01000676.1, read on the forward strand.
TATAAGAACTCCCTTGTAAATAATGTCCATGCAAGTATAATTTAAGTGAAAATGAGAACACAGTGGATTAGAGAAGGTCCTAAATGAAATGAGGTAAAATCTTAGGAAACCTCCAGGGTCAGGGGCTCTGGGTAGGGCTGAGCAATTCAGAGCACTTCTGGCTCTGTCAGAGACCAGGAATCTGGGCCCAAGTGCTCACATTCAGGTGGATTACACATCCAGGGATTTCAGAACTGCTGAACCCTCTTCTGCCCACTGAGGGCAAGCCCAAAAGAAAGGTCTACATTTTTTTTTCAGGCAAGAAAAGCCATAAGAGTGGGGAAACATTAGCAAATTCAAAGAGCTACAAAAATGGGAAGATCCTGTGAGGCCAGACAAAACAAGGTTTTAGAAGTTAGAAGAATCGAGGAAGTATTGCCCCCTAGAGCTGTCCAGCAAGGTGTTATAAACCCGGATTGGAGCCAGCAGAGCTTGGAGCATGTCATCTGCCGATTTTCTCAGTCATCTGTTAGGTAGGAGTTTCTTTCCAGGGCCTTGAAGCCTAGAGAATTAGGGCTGTGCAAAGGGTTATAATGAACATGCATCACTTTCCAGACACAGGATGAAAGGCCACAGAGCGGCCAGCTCATCCAGCTCATCCCAGAGCCAGGCGATTCATCCTTCACAAACACCCTCCCCATGGCTCAGTCAGCTTGCATCACAGGTCCACTGGCACAGTAAGGCATTGGATACAAAGTAACCTAGCCATATCCGAACACACAAGGGTCTTCTGGATACCCCTTAGGCACTACCCAGGGTTAAAAGTCCCTAACTGTTTTGTCTAATCATTCTGTGGTTTTAGCTTCATTGGGATTAAGGACACAGACACATCTTGAGTACAATTTTTGGCACAATTCCATCACTGCCTATTTATTTCAAAACACAAAAGTCTGTGCCTTTTTGTTTATGCCTACACAGAAATGAGATTTGGTCAAAGGTCTTGATATAGCTGCTCCTTTTCTCTCCTTTGAAGATTCCTGCCCTAGCCCAAACACTGATATTAGGAGCCACTCTCTTAAGGTCTCAGATTACAGTACAAGAATCAAAATGAGGCAAGCAGGGAGTGGGAAAGTGTGGAACCTCACCTTCCCTGTTGTGCTGTGAGGCCAGATATCCTGTGCCACCTTGTTACAACTGAAAGCAGAGGTTAGAGTGAACCCAGCAATGAAGTGTGGAATACTGCTTTGATCGACTATAGAAATATCAGAGAGTGGGGGGAGTAATGAATCTGTGATTTTAAGCCAGGAGCCATGAAGTGACTTCTGACATACTCAGTAAAGGGTCCACCTCCAAGGAATAAGTTAGGCCTACTAGAACAGAGCCCTCATGGTCTCCCCCATGATGCTCCCACATCTTGTGAACTGGAGTCCCCGGACACCCTTAGTGCTCCCAAGTTCTTGCTCTTCCCTAAGTACAGGCAAAGCTTGAGACACATAATAATAGGAAGAAGGACCAGAGTTTGGATTCAGGGTTGGAGTACCAATCTGAGGGAGGCTGATTTCACACTGATGAGAAAGGAATTGAAGTTCTCCAGGTAGGAACTAGAAAATTACACTATGCAAACTTCTGCATTTCTGTGGATAGCCTCCTATCGTTGACTAGTACTATCCCTTGGTATCTTTCTAAGCATCACCTGACGTCACCTCCTGTCATGTGGGACATGAAAAAGTCACATCTCTGTCAACTCTACACCATATACAATTCTGCAGTTTTGGCCTATCTGGTTCTCTTGGAGTCATTTCCCCCCGCCCCACTGCCCGGAGGCAGGCATTCTTCCCATAGCAGACCCTGCTTCATAAGAGTAGTTCTGAGCTCACACTCCTCCATACCAATTCCCATAGACCTAGGTACCCTCCCTGCTTGTGTGTGCCTCCTGGCCTGCTCCTCCTTCATCTGAGTCCATGGGGTTCCTACCTCAGGGTCACCCATTGAGAGTCACCTAGAAAAGAATGTGAGGCACCTTCGGAGTGTCCTTCGGCTTGCAGCATTCCTGAGATAAAGTACTGTTGATGTGAGTTGCCATGTTTTCACCATATAGGGGAGAAAGTTTCTGCAAGTGGCTGGCCTCTGGTTCCCTTGTAACCTGAATTTAGGATCAGAATGGCATCATTTGTCGACATAGCCTCTAAATGTCAGGGAGAGTATGGGTGTTCATGCTCACCGACAAAGTGTCCTTTGGGTTAAGTTGGGGTCTTACTTCTTGGGTCAATTCCATGTCAGGGACTTAGGGACTCCTGGTCAGAACATAGAGAGGCTCCAGGGAGCAGAACAGAGGGCAGAAGTCAAAGAGGTAGCAGCACTGGCACTAATGTGTCCAGCATGCCACCCTGGTGCATGAGTACCTCTCAGCAAGGCAGTAGCAAGGCAGGCAGTCTGGTCTATGAAACAAAGGGACCCTTGAGCACGCCAAGCTCAGACTTTTGAGAAGGTATGCCTCTGTTAATCTCAGTGGAGAGACCCAATCTTCTTCTTGTAAGATGGTCTATGCCAGGGTTTTGACTGCCCACCACCAAAAAGTGTTCACATTTTGGGGTAGTGTATCTTCCATGAAGAGCAATTTCCTTCTCTTTGTCTGCACTTGAAGGGAAGGGAACTGGACCTCTAGGCTCAGCTCTGTGTCTTCAAACTTAGACAGGAATGACACAGTTCAGGAATCATAGATTCTAGGATAGATATTCACTGAGTGAATAACATGCCCCTATACAGATTAAAAACATGACTCACAGTGAGGGGGACACAGAGAATGCAGGCAGCATCATGTTTTTGACCACTGTACATCTACGTTCCATGTTTTCCACCCAAGCTGATCAAACTTGAAGCTGCCACACACTTGACTCTCCTCCCCTTTTGTGGGCTCTGACATCAATGGAGGATTTTTCAAATGAGTTCCTCATTTTTGAATTGTGCAACAGGTTTCTGCGCACATATGGATCAAGGGAAACGTGACCATGTTTTCTGGGGTAACTGTTGGAGATGATTTTAACAGATCTCATCATGACGGGATGGTGATAGTGGCTCACACAGCTCCCATGAAATCCAGAGCCATGTCCTTCTCAGCAGACTGTGGGAGAGGCAGCGTTGACTCTCACAGTGCTTGGTTACTGTCTGCTGGGCATTCAGGTGAGCTGATCTAGACGTAGTTTCTGCTTTTAAAGGAAAGTCTTTCCTGGTGAAAGATGCCCTGAGGCTCTGTGGTAGAACTGGGACCTCCATATTTTCCCCAGATCCCACATCCTGATTTCAGACAAACTTCCTGTGGATATCTCTGACACAGAATTAAGACAAACTATAGTACATGATGTGACTTGAGAGCTCCCAGTGTATGGAACCAAGCTTTCCTACACTTCCTGTCACATAAGACACCCTGAACTAAGTCATGGGATGTGAAGCATTCTGGCCACCACCACATGGTTAGGAAGGGTTGGACCATGCCTTCCTTCTTAGGATTGTACTGAGAATCCTCCGGGAGACTCTGGTGGATTTCATTTGAGATGAAGAAGGCTACTGTGAGAAGGGCTCTTCTCTCTGCCCACCTCCCTTGCCATATCTCTCCTGTTGGAACTCTCTCTCATGCTACCCTTTATCTCATTTATGGATATCTTCTCTGCCTCTTAAGACAGTGTCTGACTACAAAGTCTTGGCTTGCCTGGAATTCACTACATAGACATTGTTGGCCACAAATCACAGAGATCATTCTGGTCCTGCATAGAAAGTGCAGGAATGACATGAATTTACTCCAAGCTAAGCACACACTCATCCTTACTCCAGTCCAGCATGTTTTCATGGTTAATGAAGCAGTTCTCTGTGCATTAAAGGGAAGACTCCCCTCTGTTTATTGCTCCAATGGATTCATCCCCCACCCCTTCTAATGCTCTCCATTCCATATCCAGACTCAATCATGTCCTTGAAGTCCTATTGTTTTATCAAACCTCGTTTCTGAAGGGAATTTATGTGTCAGCTTTGAGGACTTTCCACTGTGGGCCTTCTTTTCTTTTAGTCACCCTTATTATCTCGTGTGCTTTTTTCAGCCTCTATGGAAATTAAAGCCCTAGGGTAAAGTCTGTTGTCTACTTTATTCACTGCTTCTATGTTAGAACCTTGGAATTAGTTAGGGGAGTTAGTTGATGAAGGAATGGGTAAAGTTCTATCAGATGTCTTGCATACTAACGCTAAGGGTGAATGTGTGGTCGCAATGAGTATTAGGAATATCTATGATAATGCAGGACTGCTCTCCTTCAAAGGAGCTCTAGTTTGAACAGCCAATGTTGAAGACGGTTGTGAGCTACTCAAGGACCCCCATCACAATCAAGGCACAGGCCCCCAATGTGAACTACATCCAGGATCCATGAACCCTCGAGTAGTGCCACACACTACCTGGCTTAATCTTAGGAATTCCAACACTATCGCTGCTGCCCTCGATGCTACCACAGAATCTCCCTGTCGAACACTGTCTAACCACGTAATGTTCAATTATTATTCTGAACGCTTAGTGGATTTTGTTTGTCCACCCAGAAACACATTGCATCTATGGTGTCTAAGCCAGAATTCTAGTCCTCCAGGAAACATAGCAACACTCTCTTTCCATCACTCAGTGAACACTCCAGGGATCACCGCACCGTACATTTATATGTTCTCCCTATGCTAGGGACAAGATGCATAGGAGGACCCATATTTCTCCTCTTGAAGCCTGACATTGGCCAGTGGAGTATTGTGAGCTCACGCTGTGCTCCCATTGGTTGGTTGGCAGAACAATGACCACTGGTTACCAAGCTCTCAGGAGACGCTGTGAAAGGGACTCCCACTGAGCTGCTGGGGTGGTAAGATGAGCCTGGCTCTCCTAAGGGCTGCCCAGTAGTCACCTGGTACCATTTCCCAGGAGTTCAGCAGGACAGCAAGTGGTGGCACCATGGGGCTCACGAGATCTAAGCGTTCATGCTCCTGCTGCAGCAGTTTCCCTGACTCTGGTGCCAGACGTTGAGTCAGGGCGTTGCTTAGGTTCGTGCACTACTTTCAGTTGACGATTGAAACTGTGGAAAGTGAGTGAAAACACCTAGAAGATACTCCTTGATGTACTAGTTTTCTTTGTGTGAAACACCTCAGAAAGACGCTCCTTAGCTGTGAACTGTGAACTCTGCTGTGGGGGAGGGCATGGGGGTGTTATATCAGGCCTACAGCTCTCCTCAGTGGCTTCTGAGCTGGAGGGTGTCCCCAGGTACCCATGAGAGAGAGAGAGAGAGAGAGAGAGAGAGAGAGAGAGAGAGAGAGAGAGAGAGAGAGAGAGAGAGAGAGAGAGAGAGAGAGAGAGAGAGAGAGAGAGAGACATCATTTTCTTTCACTTGGGAAAGTCTTCTCATATGATTCTGTATAGAATATTTTCTGGGTCTTGAGACTCTTCACATTCTATTCCTATCATTCTTAGGTTAGATCTTTATATCATATTCCAAATTTCCTGGATGTTTTATGTCAGGAATTTTTTTTTTTTAGATTTAACCTTTTCCTTGACTAGTAGATCAATATCTTCTATTATCTCCTATGCCTGATATTCTCTCTTCTATCTCCGGTACTCTATTGGTGATGCTTGCATCTGTTTTTCCAGTTCTCTTCCCCAGGATTTCCATCTCCAGAATTCCCTCCACGTGTGTTTTCTTTATTGCTTCTATTTCCAATTTCAGGTCTTGCACAGCTTTATTCATTCCTTGACCAGGTTAATTATATTTTCCTGTATATCTTTAAGGGATTAATTTGTTTGCTCGTTAAAGACCTATAAGTTTTTTATTGTATTTTCCTGTATTGGTTCAAGGGGTTTATTAATTTCCTCTTTAAAGGCCTCTGTCATCTTTATAAGATCGTATTTAAGGTAATTTTCTTGTCCTTCAGTTGTGTTGGAATATCCAGGGCTTACTATAGAAGGATACCTTTGCTTTGGAGGTGACATATTGCCCTGCCTTGTTGATTGTGTTCAATGGAGAACCTTTAGCCATATGGATGTCTTTGGTTCCTGAATATTCCTGTTGTAGTAGGTATCAGAGGATGGGTATCCTTGGGTTGTATGGTTCTGGATCTGTATAGTTCAAAAGTCGAGGGATTGAAGAAGGTAGGAGGAGAATGAATAAGGTAGGAGAAGAAGGTGGCAGTAGAATGGAGGCCCGCCGGGTATAGCAGGCTGCTCAGGACAGTTCTGCTTGCTCCATAGGACGCAGAAAACAGGTAACATAGGTAGAGGGATGAAATCTTTCAGATTCTGGGGTTTTAAAATTAACAAAACTATAGTCCTGTTCCTCCCAAACAAAATACCCAGAAATAGTATACTAAGACTTTCAAAGTTGTGTAGTTTGGGGGAAATTATCTTTCAAAGTTTTCTTAAAGAAAACTAGCACAAAAGTTAGAACGGGGAAAGCCAACCAGTGGCATTCTGAGACAAGAACATTAATACAGAATAAAGGGGAATGGGGTGAATATGAAGAAAATCAACTGTACATGCATATAAAATGTAATAATGAGAACCACTGTTAAACTGGAGTCAGTGGCTCATATCTATAATACAAGTACTCAAGAAGCTAATATAGGAGGATCACCACAAGTTTGAGGTCAGTTTGAAGTACACTGTGAACTTTAGGTCACTTTTGCTTCAGAGTGAAAACTTTCAATCAGAAAAAAAGGAGGATGAGGAGGAAGGAATGAATGAATGAAGGAAGGAAGGAAGGAAGGAAGGAAGGAAACTCATTGTTTTGTTTTGTACAACAAATATAACACTAGTAAAAATTGCAAACAAATGAAAATAGATTTGACCACCAAGATGGAATAACATTTTGTAAAATGGAAAAATGATGTGTTTACAGGAAGAGAATTGAAATTGGTTTATAATCCAAGAAAGAGAGATGAAATAAGGAAAACAATATCAAATACCATATTCTGGAAGCTCTAGGAGCATGGACATCAAAGCCATAACGTCATTCAAAGTAGAAAATGGCTCTTTCACAATGTACCGCATCATTCTTGAAATTCTATAACTACCCCTTGTCCATCAAAAGTGTTACTCACTCCTCTCCATGTTTACTATCCAAAGAGATGTAAACAGATTTACCAAAGTGTGGCAAGCCAACAGGACAGAGCTAAAAGGAAGAGAGGAGAAATCTCTAGCTCATGAAGATGACATCTAAATATCAAGGGTACTGTGTAGTTTTAGCAACAAAGGAAATATAGGTATATATATATATATATATATATATATATATATATATATATATATATGTGTGTGTGTGTGTGTGTGTGTGTGTGTGTGTGTGTGTGTGTGTGTGTGTTCCGACATAAAGATGCTAGTTATGTCCAGTCTTTTTTTGTTTTTTTAAATTTATTTTAAGTATTGCATATTAGCTCCAAGGCCTTAACACATGCACTCTAACACTGAACTGTATTCTTGGTTCCATTTTTGCTTTTTCTTTAGAAACAGAGTCTGATTATGTTGCTCAGTCAAGATCTGAACTTGTGATCCTCTTTCTAAATCTCCTGAGTTGATGGATTTATAGACAGGACCATGCCACTAAGCATTGTGATCCTAAAAGTTTGATACTTTGGACTGGTTGTAGTGACTCATGCCTGTAAAACTAAAGAAATTAAAAGGTAGTTATTGCAGAAAGAATAGACATGAGAGGATGAATTTCAAGTACACTATGAAGGAGGCAGACTAATAGCAGATACAAAAAGTCCAGTGTTCTTACAGATAGCTGGTCCTTGGGCAGGTGGAGTTTTAGGATAGGTTCCGGTCTAACATTCCCACCTTTAGTTGTATCCTGGATCAAATCCTTGACTCTGTGATGGGGACTTGTTTATATTTGGATCCAAACCCCATCAGATTAATGGTACTAGATAGGAATTTTCATTTAGTTGTTGTATTAATGATGCAAGATCCAGAAGTAATTAGCACAAGGAGAAGGAACAAAGGCCCTGTGATGGCTGACAGCAGAGTTACTATCTAGAAGTAATCTGGAAATTGACAGGGCACCAGTCATTTATTTGATCTCAGGTTCCAGTTTTGTAATATTTTTAGTGCTGCCAGATTATAATCCCGATCCCAAATGATTTGTATAGAAATAAAAAATTTCTCTTAAAGCCATATAAATCTTCTTTGTTCTGCATATGTCCTATCATACTGTAGAACTAGTTCAGTTAATTCACCAGTTAATAAATCTGGGCCCACTTTCCTGGTATGCCAGTTGGCATCATAGGTAGCAGTTTTGTCCCCTATGTCAGGGAATTTCCTTTTGACTTAGCCCTTTATGCTTTCAGTGGGGCAAGAAACAAAATTCTATCTTCTGTATCCACTTAAAGCAGAAAATAGGGCCTCATTGTCAGGGCCTAGGAAGTCTGAAAGGTTAGTCAAAGGCGGGGTAATGGGGCATTTATCAGAAACAACTGGTTAGCTGGGCCAGCTTAAGACAGAAAGTAATCACATAAGCTGAACAGGTTTACATTAGCTTTCAGCAAAGTCTAGTGCTCAGCAGTTGGCAATCCACAAGTGATCCCCACCACATGAAAATCTGCTGCGACAAGTATAGACTATGAAAAAAGTTAAAGAAGGAGGTATATTCTTTTGATTTAGGATGAAATGTTCTATAGATATCTGTTAAATCCATTTGGTCCATAACTTCTGTTAGTTTCACTGTGTCTCTATTTAGATTCTGTTTCCATTATCTGTCCGTTGATGAGAGCAAGGTGTTGGAGTCTCCCAATATGATAATGTGAGGTGCAATGTGTGCTTTGAATGTTAGTAAAGTTTCTGTCATGAATGTGGGCGCCCTTGAATTTGGAGCAAAAATGTTCGGAATTGAGTCCTTCTTGTTAGATTTTTTTTTTCCTTTGATGGGTATGAAGTGTCCTTCCTTATGTTTTTTGATGAGTTTTGGTTGGAAGTCGATTTTATTCAATGTTAAAATGGCTACTCCAGCTTGTTTCCTGGGACCATTTCTTGGAAAATTGTTTTCATTCACTTTACTCTGAGGTAGAGTTTGTCTTTGACACTGAGGTGCATTTCCTGTAAGCAGCAATATGTTGTCTCCTGTTTACATGTCCAGTCTGTTAGTCTTTATCTTTTTATCGGGAAATTGGGTCCATTGATGCTATGAGATATTAAGGAATAGTGATTGTTTCTTCCTGATATTTTGGTTTCTTTTGGGTTTGTTGAAAGAAGATTCCTGATTTTTCTATGGTGTAGTTGCCCTCCTTGTGTTGGAGTTTTCCATTCATTATCCTTTGTAGGGCTGGATATCTGGAAAGATACTGTGTAAAGTTGGTTTTATCATGGAACACCTTGGGTTTTCCATCTATGATAATTGAGAGTTTTTCTGGGTATAGTAGCCTGGGATGGCATTTGTATTCTCTTAGGATCTGTATGAGATCTGCCCAGGATCTTCTAGATTTCATCGTCTCTTGCAAGAAGTCGGGTGTAATTCTGATAGGTCTGCCTTTATATGTTACTTAACCTTTTTCCTTTACTGCTTTTAATAGTTTTTCTTTTCCTCATTTGGTGTTTTGATTGTTATGTGATGGGAAGAATTTCTTTTCGGGTCCAGTCTCTTTGGAGTTCTGTAGGCTTCTTGTATGTTCATGGGCATCTCTTTCTTTAGGTTAGGGAAGTTTTCTTCTATAATTTGATTGAAGATATTTACTGGCCCTTTAATTTGGGAATCTTCACTCTCTTCTATACCTATTATCCTTAGGTTTGGTCTTTTCATTGTGTCCTGGATTTCCTGGATGTTTTGGCTCAGGAGTTTTTTGCATTTTGCATTTTCTTTGACTGTTGTGTCAATGTTTTCTATGGTATCTTCTGTACCTGAGATTCTCTCTTCTATCTCTTGTCTTCTGTTGATGATGTATGTGTCTATGACTCCTGATCTCTTTCCTATGTTTTCTATCTCCTGGTTTGTCTCCTTTGTGATTTCTTTATTGTTTCTATTTCCATTTTTAGATCTTGAATAGTTTTATTCAATTCCTTAATCTGTTTGGTTGTATTTTCCTATAATTCTTTAAGGGATTTTTGTGTTTCCTCTTTGAGGGCTTCTACCTGTTTACCTGTGGTCTCATGTATTTCTTTAAGGGAGTTATTTATGTCCTTCCTATAGTTCTCTATCATCATCATGAGATGTAATTTTAAATTAGTCTTGTTTTTCTGTTGTGTTGAGTTATGCAAGGCTCGCTGTGGTGGGAGAACTGGGTTCTGATGAGGCCAAGTAGCCTTGGTTACTCTTGCTTATGTTCTTGCCCTTGCCTTTCGCCATCTGGATAGCTCTGGTGTTAGCTGTTCTTGCTGTCTCTGACTGTGGCTTGTCCATCCTGCAAGACTATCTGTCAGTACTAAGGAGAGACCAGTTCTCTCTGGGAGGAAATTGGATATGGAGAGAAGGAGTGCAGACAAGCCTGTGAGCAAAGGCAAAGCTGCCACTGCTGCTCAGAGGGACACACCCAGAAAACACAGGACATAGGAACTTAGGAGCAGCCTGGGACAGGAGCCTTCCAGGCAGGAAGGATAGGAGGATAGGAATTCTCAACTAGAAGCAGGGATATCTGAAAGGTGCATAATATATATACACAATCTACTTTTTGAGGTCAAAGCCGACAGAAAATTTTTCGAGGCTTAAAGTTTCTTTTCTCTCTCAGTCTGTGCTCTCTCTCACTCGTTTGCTCACAGTTTGAGAATTCACACACTCTGCATTCTCCTGCCCACTCTGCTTTTCTTGAATTCCCACACTCAAACACACCTCGATGTGTTCCACTTTCACTCTGCACACTCTTCACACACATCTCACACAAATCTCACATATACACCATATGCACTCTCCTTTCACTCACAAACACATTCTCCATCCATACCTCAAGTTCTGTCTGGACTTACTCTTCACATTCTCTCTCTACTCAATCTTCACAAAGTTTTGTCATTCTTCTCTCTCTCTCTCTCTCTCTCTCTCTCTCTCTCTCTCTCTCTCTCTCTCTCTCTCTCTCTCTCTCTCTCTCTCTCTCTCTCTTTTCCTTCCTCATTTGCTCTCCATATTCACCTCACATATTCCTCACTCGCTCTCCCTCTCACTCTCTCGCCTCTTTCTTGCCCCAGTCTTTTATTGATACTCCAAAAGCAGATAAAAAGACATTTTGTAATCATTGCCAAATCAAATTTGAAAGAATAACCACAACCTATAAAGAATCAAGAATTACAATTGTTCCCCAAGATTCCAAGCTTCCCTATTCCCAGGCCTATAGCCAAAGTAATAATACTTGCAAACTTATCATTATTATCATCTAAACTTTACCTTTTAACTTATTATACCTCAGAGCTCAGAGCTCTGAGGCCAGATACTTTGATTTACTTGTGAAGCTCTAATGATAAATGGCTTAGGAAAAGCTGCCAAGCAGTGGCCAAAAGGAGTCAAGTTAACCCTTAACTCAGCAGTTCTGCTAGTTTTCTTCTTCTACACATTGCACACAATCAGTCTTCTAAGAGTCCCAGTGTTTTGATTTAGTTTTACTAATATAAGATTTTACATATTCTATACTTGCTTATCCAGGAACCACTCTCAAATGTGCAAAACTTATTTAATAACTTTAATAGTTTTTTCTTTCTCAGGATCCCAGTGTTGGCTCTATTTCATTTTCTATTAATTTCTTCAAACTTTCTTTACAAGTCAAGCATTAATTTGGAACTACCATTGTGTAGTGATGATGTTGTTTCCAAGATGAGAACAAACAGCATGCGTCTGGGCCATTAGGACATTTCCAATGCTGCAACCCTTCAACAGTTCCCCATGTTGTGGACATCCTCCAAACACAAAATCTTTCTGGTTGCTACTTCACAACTGCAATTTTGCCATTGTTATGAATTGTAATGTAAGCATGCAGGCTACCGTAGGCTACCCCTATGAAAGAGTTCTTTGATATTTGGTGCTCATAGGTGTAGATCTAACTTTTAACCTTGTATTTATTTTAAAGTTCACATATTAATAAAGACATTATAATAAAGTATCTTATAAATTTAAAATGTCTGAACATCATAAACTTAAATATCTTAAAAGCTGGTCCTTCCAAATATCCAGGTTTTAAAACTTTTGTTTAGAACTCCAAAATTTCCTCTTTAAAAAGTTTGACTTATATCAACTGTGGGCTTTAGTAATGTTAGAATGAAGTACCTTTGTTATTTCAAGAGTGAAGACAGAGGATACAAGCATAATCTATATAAGGCAAAACCAATCTCCAAAAGTGAAAACACCTATTGTCTCAAAAATCAGTACCATCTAAGTGATACTCAGGTTACAAAGTTTGACTACCAGCAAAGTGTGCTCTCATATATGAATGCAAGAAATTTCCATTTTAATATCTCATTAAACATGCATTGCCTTTAAATCCTATCTCATATAAACCTCGTTTTTTAAGAGAGGAAGTAATTAACATAAAAAATTCTCTCAAAATTTAAATGTATCTTTAGAGACATGTTGTCTCCCTGGTTGGCCCATATTATACCCACAGGCTTGCCCTTAACCAAGATAATAGTGAAACCATAGGGCATTCATCCCCTCCAACAAAACAGTGGCCAGCCACATGGCAGTCCAAAGATGGTGGTGAAGACATATACATCTGCCCTTTCAACCCTAGCCAAGACGGCAATGAGCCATACTAAAGGCGCCCGCGCCACTAAGGTACCAAGTATCGGGCGTAGGCCTGGGGGATTAACAGAAAATCTAATGGCTGAGGTGCACCTAAAGAGATGTTCATCATCTTTAGTTATTAGGGAAATGCAAATCAAAACAACCCTGAGATTCCACCTCACACCAGTCAGAATGGCTAAGTTCAAAAACACAGGAGACAGCAGTTGTTGGTGTGGATGTGGAGAAAGAGGAACACTCCTCCACTGCTGGTGGGATTGCAAGCTGGCACAACCACTATGGATAGCAGTCTGGCGGTTCCTTAGAAAACTGGGCATGACACTCCCGGAGGATCCAGCTATACCACTCCTGGGCATGTCCCCAGTGGCTTTACCTTCTTGCAATAAGGACACATGCTCCACTATGTTCATAGCAGACTTATTTATAATAGCCAGAAACTGGATAGAATCCATATGTCCCTCAATGGAAGAATGGGTTCAGAATATGTCGTATATTTACACAATGGAATACTACTCTGAAATTAAAAGCAATGAATTCACGAAATTGCTAGGCAAATGGTCAGAACTTGAAAATATCATCCTTAGTGAGATAACCCAATCACAAAAGAGCACACATGGTATGCAGTCACTGATAAGGGTATATTAACCCAGAATCTCGGAATACCCTAGACACAGTTCGCATATCAATAGGTTTCCAAGAAGATGGAAGGAGAGACCCCTGGTCCTGGAAAGACTGGATGTAGGGGAATGCCAGGACAGAGAAGCGAGAGGGCTTGAATGGGGAAAAGAGAGAGGGAAGGGGGCTTATGGGAATTTCGGGGAGGGAGGAAACGGGAAAGGGGATATGATTTTGAATGTAAATAAAATAACTTAGAAAATAAAATAAAATTTAAAAAAAATGAAGCAAGGGAAACAGCCAAACCAAGAGACTCAACATGTCTCAGCATTTACCCAACAACCTAACAATGTGAGGGCAACTGTGCTCAGATGTCCCAGGGTTGCTTGAGGAGGTTACCATCAAGAAAAGTCACAATCTAAACAGTGAAGTAAAACAGTCATCCCCACAGGTAGCCTCTGGGCTCCTGGGATTCCCAATGCCTCTCCCTGAGACTTGTTCAATCTGACGCTGCATTCAGTAGTCCTGTACTTTGTGAGTAAAGTGTTCTCCCCTGTCCTATTCTGCAGCAGAAAATCAAAGTACTAAAGTCACTTTCCAAATGCAGAGTTTTACCTGTGATTGTGAGAACTATATTTGATGTCTAGGAAGCCAAAGGGAACTCTAAAGTCACTCTGGTACCAGAGTGGTTAAGTACCTATCAAAAGCCACTGGCATATTCCTATTCTCAGAACCATAATCACCTCTCTAAGACCTCTTCTTGATTGGAGGTTAAGGATCCCAGTGATTTAGGGAGCACAGAAACATTACATTTCTAATACAAACTATATGCCTGGAGGCATGTTAGACTACTCTTGGTTGTTTCCTTGGTATGTTTACTCTAAAAGTATGGTGGAGACAGCACACACATAAAAACAAACCAACCAAAAAAAAAGGCTCCACTCAACAAAGAGTGCCTATACTCATAGCCACACACAAGAGTAGCAGTCATTGATATTTGTACGTGTGGTAAAAAATGATGATATGCTAGGAAAGGGTATTGCATGCTATGTTTAGCTCAAGAACATGGACTCTTCATTGGGACATAAGCAATGTTCACCAAGTCAGTTATATTCCTAGGCTATCAAAGTCAACCACCCAAACACAAAAATTGTAGTAAAGTGTAGTGTTTATTAAGTAAAGATGTACACCGTTTTGAACAGATATTAGTTTTTCAGAATTGGATACCCAATTAACATATGTTATGAAGTATCATGGGGCTATAGAAGAGAGGTAGAAATAAATAAAAAATAAATAAATAAATAATTAAAAAACAACCACCACCACCACCACCACCAGCACCAACAACAACAAAACAAAATGAGGCCCCAGAAATTGGGGACAGGGCATGAGAGAAATGCTTTTCCACCCTGCATTGCATAGTTCTGTGGTATCTTTAATTTTGTCAAGAAAAATATATAGTGCCCTGACATTCTTCTCACTAAAGTCAGCTTGCCAAAATGAAAGCACATCGATATAGATATACAGAATGTAGTGTAGGGGAAGCAAGGGCCAGGTAATTCTTGCTATCACACACCAAGTTAGATGTAAGAATCTACTGCTGCAGCACAATTTCCAACAAACTCACTATGCTTAAGAATAATTACAAACTTAATTTGCAAGAAAAGAAATATAAACCACCCAACCTCTCCATCAAGGGACTTTGCCCATTTTGCATGTCCCTTTCCCACACAGACCATGGAGGTCTGTCTTCAGCTTCAGTTTCCCCTCATTGGCGAGGATTGGTGTCCTCTTCAACCCCAAAGCAACCAATGTAATCTTGTCCAGGGGGCGGAAAGCATGGCCTGTTCTCTCTTCGGTTGTCAGAAGAGGCAATCTGAAAAAAAAGAAGGGGGAGGAGGAAAGTGGTAAACTTAAATGCTTGGCTAGAGTTCTCTCATTAGGTAATCTGTGGTGGGGAATACAGAAAGTAGGATTTTACTTGAGAACCTCCCATCTAGCTCAGTTATATACAGATCCCAGTAGACAATGGTTTTACTCAGTAGTTAGTTCTACATGTGAAACTTCCTCAAACTGATAATGCTTCAAGCCTACATTGCAAACATAGACTATATGTCTGGGGTGTTACCCTTATGAAGAAGTGGCCCAGAATCATTCTAAATTCAAAATAAAAAAGCTATAGAATATCTCAATTGTTTAATACTAATTCTCTCTTTGGCTGTAAACCCAAGAATGGACCTTTACTAAATGATGATGCTCTGTAACAGGGTCCATGGTATTATTCTATAGCTGCATAAATTTTTCTGAGGATTCCAGGCCAGGTATTTTTAAGTCAAAACTTTCAAATGATTGAGAAGCTCCTACATGAGACATTGTTGATGGGTGACGTGAAGCTGCAAATACTTGTTGTGACAACAATGCTTGATGTGAAGCTGCCCATGGTTTATGTGACACTGCCAATACTTGACATGATGGTGCAGATGCCTGACTTGACACAGTCGATGCTTGACATGATGGTGCAAATACTTCATGTGATGGTGCAGATGCTTGATGTGACACAGCAAATGCTTGACATGATGTTGCATACGCTTCATGTGATGGTGCAGATGCTTAACGTGACAAAGCCAATGCTTGACATGATGGTGCATATGCTTCATGTGATGGTGCAGATGCTTGATGTGATACAGCCAATGCCTCACATGATAGTTCATATTTTTCATGTGATGGTGCAGATGCTTGACGTGATAGTGCATATACTTGACATGATGGTGGAGATGCTTGACATGATGCTGCGAATGTTTGACATGAAGCTGCTGATGGGTGCTTAGATGCTGATGATGTTTGATGTGATGCTGTCATTTCTTGCCATGATCTTGATAAGTGATGCAGAAGTGAAGAAACATGATCAACAGGATTCTCCTGTCGCCTGTAAGAGAAGAAATTTCAAGCAGTGACGTAAGTTAAAGTATGACGGCTCATGAGAAATTCTCCGTGCTACATATAATCTGATCCGGGTTTATATATTATTGACTCTTCACAGCATGCAACAAACATCTTACATGTACCTCCCTGATTTGCACAGCCAATGCCTTCATTTCAGAAAGCTGAAGAATGGACAACAAACTGCGGAGTTACTCAGCTGTGGTCAATTAAGATTTCTCTATGAACATCTTGTGCTGAGAATCTGAACATGAGCAATGAAGCCAAATGATTTCAAGATTTATATTTATCTCTAGTTTTGAGGCTGTCTTGTCTAGGCTTTCTGTTTGAACCATCCTCCTATTCTATCAGTAGGCACTCAGATAGGCACTATACAGTCAGGAACAAGGGAAAAAGCAGTAGCCTCCACCATTCTTCCCACTCATTCTGACTCTTACCTTTGTGTCTCATTTCCTGAATGCTCAGAGTTGTCATTTCCAAAAGTATCCATGGCATGTGGCTCCAAGTCATCAATAACAGTCACCACCTTTACAAACAAACAGGGTTATTGTAAAACGATACAGGTATGCCATACACCTCCTTCTTGACATCTCAGGCTCGGACCACTCCTGTACCTGCTCTCGTGGACTATATACACAAGGTCTTTGTCCAGTTTGTTGCTGCCCTGGTCGTTCATATGGCAAGTTTCGAAGCATATCAATAAGCTGGGCCAACTCATATTCACATTGTTCTCGTTCCATTTCATGCAGTTATTGATGCATCAAAAAGTAAACAAAAAAGTAATTTGATGTCTTAAAAAGCAGCACCACCCTTAAGAAATGAACTTAACATTCAAATTAATTCAAAAATAGTGAAATTGTGGTCTCTGCATACAGGGCTATAGGAACTACTGACTGCTTTCTAGCACACTATTCACAGGCATGCCCTCGGTTACAGACTTCTAAGAATCGAAAACACCCACACAATCATCTAGTCTGTATTCAGGTGTACCTTGCACAGATATTTTTCACTTTCTGGGGCAACTCAACTGTACCATATGGAGTAGGACAAGCCAAGTAAACCAAGCAATCCAACTTCTTATGAAAATGAAATATCCTTTCAGTTATAAAGGTAAAATGAACTGTCCATACCTCCTCTTCAGTATCTGTGTAAGAAGATGATTCATTATACAAGGATCTGCTTATACACAAATCATAGACCTGTGTCATTACTCGTGGACCACAGATTTGGGAGATCCTTTCCCCCAAATGTGGACGCTGGGATGGATATATTCCCCTGGTCTGCATTTTAAGGACACAAAATTACAAAGGTCTTCTGGTAGTATATGCTTTTCCTTAATGCACAAAACACAGTGAACATTGAGAGGGATTGCTCACCCATGCCCACAGCAAATCCAAGATACTACACTGGGCCCTGCTAAGACCTACCTGGGCTCTGTCATCCTGTACATAGCCAGATTGCAGATCTATTACTGTTTGTTTTAAGAATTTAAATCTGTATCTACACAGAGAATTTAATTGGGTACTAATTCAAACATTTTAGTTTAAGGACTCTTATTAAAGGATAAATGTATTCACATAAATTTCCTTATAATTAATTCAAAGAAATTTAATGTTGCTAAAAATAAATCCCTGCAAGGCAAGAAGGCCTTTTCAAAAATGAAAGTAACACGGCTCAGGAATTTGCCATTGTCACACTACTGGGGCTAAACTGAAACAATTTTCTTTTATATTTTCATTGTATGAAGATTTCGTTGGGTATTAGGGATGGAGTATCTTCATTTTGGATCAGTAAGAGATACAAACACTTTTGCATAACTGATACAAGCTCATTTCCTTGCTTGATGATCCTATACCTTTAAGAATCCTATCTTTTAAAAAACAATTATCCAAATACATAACAACAAGGATAGAAGAGATGAAGCCCTGAGGAGGAAATCTTAGTCTGTGCTGCTGTTTGTTGAGGGGACAGTTGGTACAAGTTTTGAGAAAAACTTTCCTCTCTTGAGATGGTTAGCATTTGCCCACAAATGGGGAAAATCAGGACCAGTAGAAATACAGTATTTTCATAGCAGCTCAATTTCCTACTTACTTTAAATATTCTCTGAAGCACAAAACATTCTTGTATACTTGAAAAGCTAGTATATTAGAAACTATAAACAAAGTGAATTTAAGCTTGCCAATGTTACAGGTGCAAAAAGTGCATTTTGAAAGATTTTCAGATATACCTCAGTATAATGGACTGGCAAATCTGTGCATACTAAGGGTTCCACCACAGCCTCTGTGTGCACAGCCTTTAATGGTTTGGTTGGATATGATGGGACAGCCTCAGGTGCCTTTTGATGTCTTTGTTCTTGAACCTTAGGGTCTTTCTTGTTTTCAGTATCTTCTATTATTACACAGCAATCATCATCTGAAGAAGCATCATAGCGTGCAGAATCTTCATCAATTACACATTCTTTAGGACTGGAGATCTTTGCGTCTTCTAAGGATTTCTTCATATCATCTTCAGCGCAGTTTCTTTGTTCTGGAGAGGCCTGTTGGTCTTGACTGTCATTTAGGAGGAATTCTGGACCTACTTCAAATTCTATGTCCTGGGGCTCTTGAAAGTATTTTGGATCTATTGCACACCCCTGTCCAGATGAATGGGCTAAGGAAGGAAGGACAGAGCCGATTGTGACAAAATAGTAAAATGTACCTCCCAAAAAGCAAGTGAATAATAGGTATTCAATAGGAAGAGGAAGAATCTGCACATTTCTAGTCAGTATTTCTGGAACGTATAAGACTAGTGATTGATTGAATCTGTGAGGAGATATTTACTTTTATTGCTCTGAAACCATCATCTTTAAAAATTTACAGAAAATGAACAAAATTTGGATTTAACACCTGAGATTTCACACCCTTATAAACTGAGCACAATCTTTATATTAAATCTTGCCACCACCTTGAACGTCATTCCATTTCTTTAGACCACATCCAAGTAACTAGTTGTTCCTACTTGATACTGGTGTTGGTCATGTAAGAGTTGTAGATGAAGCACTTGTTCTTTTCCTCACGCCAGCGCTTCTGTTCCTTGTTGCACTTCTTCTGAGTGTGCTCATGCTGAGCAAGAGGATGTCCTGACCTGAGCTAATTCAAATGGCATTTGCCGAGTGGCTGGTTGAACATCTACAATCTCAACCTAAACTTCCAACAGAAGATAACATATTTCACTAACAAGACGGGATAATACAGACATAATAGGAAAAACAGGCAGACCGCCAAACCTTAGACATATTTTACAATATATATATATATATAAATATATTGTAATATATATATATATATATATATATATATATATATATATATATATATATATATAGAGAGAGAGAGAGAGAGAGAGAGAGAGAGAGAGAAAGAGAGAGAGAGAGAGAGAGAGAGAGAGAGAGAGAGAGAGATGTATATATATTATTTTCTAAGTTTTTTTATTTACATTCCAAATGACTTCCCCTTTCCTCTCTCCTCGCTCCCCAAAAGTCCGATAATCCACCTTCCCTCCCTCTCTTTTGTACAATATATTTTTAAAATATATTTTAATAATATATTAATAATATATTTTACAATATTTTTTAATAATTGAAATACAAACACAAAATCCTTACACACTCACACACACACACACATACACACACACACACACACACACACACACACCTCTACATGTCATGAAAAATATTGTCAGGGATTCTAAGCCTCAAAGAGGCAGTGGCCACTGTTGAGTTTTCTCAGAGTTCCTGCAACATGCAATGTAGGCTTCAAACACAAAAAAGCCAAGTATGTGCTACTTAATGTTTTAGGCAAATTAAATGGGAAATACCACTAAGTATTTTGGCTGTAGGAAAAAGGAGAAGTGTAGGCCACTAGAATTTCTAGAAATAAGGCTACAGAAGAAGTTAGGAGAAATAAAGAATAAAAGAATCCAACGATGTCTGTTTTTTCTAAGGTTGCTTATATTTTAGTCAAATGTTACTTTAAACCACTTATAGATGTTCAACTTAAATTCAGGCTAAGCACAAGGACAATTCTAAGCATGACAATTACTTACAGTAAGAAAAAAAATGTCAGAAACTGCCATGCTCATGAGACATTGTAATGAAAGTCTTTCTATATTGACAATGCACATTGACTAAGTAATATTACAGAAATAAAGGCCCATGGTTCTACTCAGTGACTGTCAATGTACATCCTTCTGCGCCTATCTCAGGACACTCCACATTCACAACTTCAGCCTGAGCATGTTTTTCCATTTTGCTCCTTCAGCGCTGTTTTGAAAGCCTTAATAAAGCCAGAATGAAGTCATTATTAACATGTGTTTTGTGTATTGGTAAGGAAGCTTCCTCTCTGCTGAATAGCTTTCATAGTACTGGAAGGGGATTGAGGAAAGAAAGTCACCAACAGGCAGAGAAGTTGGAGACATATGACCTAAATACATTGTGTGAAATTCTTAAAGAATTAATAAAAATATATTAAAAATGTACTTTGTATTACGATGTGTATGTATGGAAATGCCATAGTTAAACCCACTACTTTTTATGCCTAACTTTAAAATGTCCTGTGTAGGTTTAGAGATGTGATTCTGTGGAAAAACACTTGGCCAACATATATAAAGTCCTGGCTTTAAATCTTAATCTTGTCTTGCAAAAGACAAGAATACAAAAAAAAAAACAAGGTTTTTGTTTCGGAGGTCAAGCAACAATAACAACAAAAAAACGACTATCAGTACAAAACATGAGAGGCTGAAGTAAAGTAATAAGTGTAACTTTAAAAAAATAAACGAACAAGGTAATCTAATATTAAATGTGTAAGTGACATCTGTGTGATTCTGGTTGCATAAAGAGGAGATAAAACAGAAGAAGCCAGTTAATGAGTTATTGTAGCCATTTGCATATATTATTTAGCATGAAATGTATAATATTTACTCTTACTGGTTTATTTTCAGTGTGAAATAATTTAAACATAAACATATTATTTTAATTGTTAATACTTAAGAATTCTAAGATAGCACACACACACACACACACACACACACACACATATATATATATATATATATATATATACATATACATATACACAACACACACATGGGTTTCCTTTTGGAGGCAGGATCTCATGTATCCCAGGCTAGCCATACACTCAGTATGTTGGCAAGGAAGACTTTAGAATTTTGATATTGGTGCTGGAGGTGTGACTCAGAACACTGACTTCTCTTTTAGAACCACTAGGTTCAATTCCCAGCCCCCACATGGAAGCCTACACCTGTCTGTAAATCCAGTTCCAGAGTGTCTCACACAACTTTTCAGCCTCCATTTGCACTGCAACTATGTGGTGCACAGACATACATGCAGGAAAAATACACAGACAATTATTTGTTTTTAAATCAGTCTACATGATCTGCCTGCAGAGTGGTCTGATCCAAGAGGGTGCACAGTGCACTCGGCCATCTTTGCTCCAGCAACACGGCAATTGGGACCTCCAGATGCAAGGATAATCAAGCATAATATCGCTTGAGACTCAGCCAGCTTGTGTGCTCCCTTCTTCCAAGAGCTGGGCAGGTCTGTGGTCACCTATGCACCAGTTCTGCTGTGGGACTGCCCTGCAGGGGGACCAGCACTGGGAGAGAGTGCACTCGCACAAGGCGGGAGGGCACCAGCCTCCCTTGGCAAACTCTGCTCCAGGGATTGACTACTCTGAGCCTTCAGATGTGGAGGGATTCCCCAATATAACATCACTCGAGGCGAGGCACATCAGGGCTCCAAAGTCACTCAGGAGCAGGGCAGCCCCCCAGCAATCGGTGCCAGGGGAATCCCGGTAACTCAGGGGGGCAGCAATAGCCTTGCAGGCTCACAGGAGGTCCAACCAACAGCCAGTGACAGCAGGACAAACTAACACCAGAGGTAACCAGATGGCAAAATGCAAACTTACGAAAGTTACTAACAGAAATCAATATGACACCAATAAGCAATATGACACCATCCAAACTCAACTGTCCGACAGCAGAAATTCCTGGATGCCCCATCACACCCGAAAGGCAAGATCTGGATTTAAAACCACTTCTCATGATGCTATTAGAGTATTTCCAGAAGGAAACAAATAAATCTCATAAAGAATTACACGAGAACATGAATCAAATTGTAGAAGCCCTTACAAAGGAAACACAAAAATCGCTTATAGAAATGCAGGAGAATATGGGTCAAC
Organism: Tokudaia muenninki; assembly: GCA_036184385.1. Classification (NCBI taxonomy): domain Eukaryota; kingdom Metazoa; phylum Chordata; class Mammalia; order Rodentia; family Muridae; genus Tokudaia; species Tokudaia muenninki. Next base: position 394,602 of record BTHS01000676.1, read on the forward strand.
TGATTGAGGCCCATAAGGAGGCAACACAAAAATCACTTAAAGAAATGAATCAACAGGAAGATTCCCTTATACAGGAAACACAAGAATGGCTTAAAGAAATGCAGGAGAATATGGATCAACAGAAGGAAGCCCATGAGGAGGAAACACAAAAATCGCTTAGAGAATTGCAGGAGAACTTGGGTCAACAGGCAGAAATCCTGAAAGAGGAAACGCAAAAATATCTTAAAGAAATACAGGAAAATACAAACAAACAAGTGAAGGATCTCAGCAAATCAATCCAGGATCTAAAAAAGAAAGAAAGAGAAGACAAAAAAAAAAAAAAGACAACTAAGAAATCACAAAGGGAGACAACTTTGGAGATAGAAAACCTTGGGAAGAAATCAGGAGTCATAGATGCAAACATCCACAATAGAATACAAGAGATGGAAGAAAGAATCTCAGATGCTGAAGATACCATAGAAAGCATCGACTCAACAGTCAAAGAAAATGCAATAAACCTGTAACCCAAAACATCCAGAACATCCAGGACACAATGAGAAGACCAAACCTAAGGATTTTAGGTATAGATGAAAGTGAAGGTTTGTCAAAGGGGTACAAATTGGAAAGGAAGAATTAAAACTATCACTAATTACAGACGATATGTTAGTATACATAACCGACCCAAAGAACACCACCAGAGAACTCCTACACCTGATAAACAACTTCAGCAAAATGGCCGGATATAAAACCAACTTAAGCAAGTCAGTAGCCTTCCTATACTCAAAGGATAAGCATGCTGAGAAAAAAGTAAAAGAAATGATACCCTTCACGATAGCCACAAACCATATAAAGTACATTGGTGTGACTCTAACCAAACAAGTGAAAGATCTGTATCTTCAAGTCTCTGAAGAAAGAAATTGAAGAAGACCTAAGAAGATGGAAAAATCTTCCGTGCTCATGGATTACCACGATTAATATTATAAAAATGACCATCTTGCCAAAAGCAATATACAGATTCAATGCACGCCCCATCAAAATCCCAAAGCAGTTCTTCATAGAGTTAGAAAGAGCAATTCAAAAATTCGTCTGGAATGACAGAAAACCCAAGATAGCTAAAACAATTCTCAAGAGTAAAAGATCTTCTGGGGAATCAATATCTTGGACCTCAAGCTGTACTACAGAGCAATAGTGTTAAAAACTGCATGGTATTGGTACAGGGACAGGCATGTAGATCAATGGAACAGAATTGAAGCCCCAGAAATGAATCCACACTGCTATGGTCACTTGATCTTTGAGAAAGGAGCTAAAACCATCCAATGGAAAAAAGATGGCCTTTTCAACAAATGGTGCTGGTATAACTGGAGGTCAACATGCAGAAGAATGCAAATTGGTCCATTCTTATCTGCTTGCATTAAGCTCAATTCCAAGTGGACCAAGGACCTCCACATAAAACCTGACACACTGAAACTAATAGAAAGGAAACTAGGGAAGAGCCTTGAACATATGGGCACAGGGGAGATTTCCTGAACAGAACTCCAATAGTTTATGCTCTAAGAGCAAGAATTGACAAATGGGACCTCATAAAATTACAAAGTTTCTGTCAGGCAAAGGAACTGTCAAAAGGACAAATTGGTAACCAACACTGGGAAATGATGTTTCCCAACCCTAAATCCGACAGAGGGCTAATATCCAATATATACGAAGAACTCAAGAAGTTAGACTCCAGAGAGCCATGTTATCCTATTAAAATTGGGGTAGAGAGCTAAACAAAGAGATCTCATCTGTAGAATATCTAATGGCTGAGAAGCCTAAAGAGATGTTCAACATCCTTAGTCATTAGAGAAATGCAAATCAAAACAAGCCTGATATTCCATCTCACACCAGTCAGAATGGCTAAGATCAAAAACACAGGAGAGAGCAGATGTTGGCGAGGATATGGAGAAAGAGGAACACTCCTCCACTGCTGGTGGGAGTGCAAGCTGGTACAACCACTTTGGAAATCAGTCTGGTGGCTCCTAAGAAACCTGAGCAAGACACTCCCGGAGGATCCGGCTATACCACTTCTGAACATATACCCAAAGGCTTCCCCTGCATGCAATAAGGACACATGCCCCACTATGTACATAGCAGCCTCATTTATAATAGGCAGAAGCTGGAAAGAACCCTGATATACCTCAAGGGAGGATCGATTCAGAAGATGTGGTATATTTACACAATGGAATACTACTCTGCAATCAAAAACAATGAATTCACGAAAGTCTTAGGCAAATGCTTAGAACTGGAAAATATCATCCTTAGAGTGGTAACCCAATCACGAAAGAACACACATGGTATGCAATCACTGATAAGGGGATATTAACACAGAATATCAGAATACCCAAGATGCAATTCCCATATCAATAGATTTCCAAGAAGATGAAAGGAGAGACCCCTGGTCCTGGAAAGACTGGATGAAGGGGAATACCAGGACAGAGAAGTGAGAGGCTGTTGAATGGGGAACAGAAGGAGGGAAGGGGCCTTTTGTGACTTTCAGGGACATAGGAGACCGGAAAGGGCAAATCATTTAGAATGTAAATAAAAAAAACATAGAAAATAAAAAAAGTGAGAGAGAAGGGCAGATAAGCAAGGAAAGTCTGTAGTTTTAAACATAATTTGAGTATTTTAAAAATTAAAAGTAAAAAGTCATTCATCTGTGTTTATATTGCTGGAAACCAATAAATTATAATAAATGATAAGGTAGTTTCAGAACAACATATTGGTCATTTTTAGATTCATTAAAATACTTAGCTAATATTTCTTATTTTGGCTTTATTTAGCAAAAAAAAAATGTTTCAGCTCTACATTACTTACAGCCCTGATACTTACCTGTGGTATTTTATAGTATTGTCATCATCTGAGTCAATAACTATAACACCTGTTTGAGTCTTAACAGGTTGTGCCTGCAAAAATTAGCATATTAGTTACCATTTTGGCATCTCTGAGAATTAAACCTACAGCTTTGTACAGAGCAGAGTTACACCTTCTCCTAGCCCGCTAATTGCCAAGTAAATGTATCTATATGCTAGAAAAACTTGACATTTATAGCATGCATTTCATATTCAAGTTACAACTAATCCAAATGTCATGTCAGTTTGAGAAAGAAACTGGTTTTACAGGTATGAAAATAAGGAGTACACATACAGTGGTTTAGCCCAACACTAGTAGATCTAGGAATTTCACTTTGATTCCAGTTCACTGCTAGCTATTTTATAGCAGCATAGTATAAAGCCTCCACTGACTGCCATCTTTGTTCTCTTGATATTTGTTTTCCAAAATATCGCACCACCACTGCCCGGCCATGAAATGGTATAGAAACAATATCCTAGGGGCCAATAGAGAAAAACTGGAGGAAATCACAAATAGAATTCTTGGTGCCCTGATGGAGACTAGTGCGTGGGCCAAGCAAGATTTTTCTCTTTCTCAGAAGAGAAAACAGATATTGGGGCTGAGCCCTATGTCTTTCAAGTCTAAATTCTTATGGCAGATGATAGAACTCAGATCCCAGATGGTTAGTATGAAGGAAGAATGAATGAGTCAATCAAATCAGACAGCTTCCTTCAGTTTTCTCCTCTATACAACTTTCCTCACTGTCTTCAATATGGAGAAGTGGTTTATCCTAAAATTGAATCCACAATGTGATCTACTCTGCCATCACAATAGAAACATTGTCCACATGCCAAACAGAAGACTTTACCTAGGTTGCAAACACTACCCAGTTTACAATGCTCTAGTTTGCCTCTATCCCTTTATTCAAAATCCTTGAGTTTCCATCCCTCTGACTACAATTAGTCCAGATTCCTGTCATTCATATCTGGTTACCTCCCTTCTCGTTTCTTTATAATTCGTGTTCCACTTACAAAGCAGCCTAGTGATTTCAGTCCAGATTATATTCCCTCTCTGCTTTCCAGTGTATTGGCCTAAATTCTATGTGTATTACTACAGTGAGCAAAGTTCTGTACAATCTCTCCCCTGCCTGTCGCCACGATCCCCTTCCCTCTTTCCCCCTATTTGAGTCACATAATCCATTTTCATTCCTTCAACTCTCCAAATTGAGGTCAATGTGCTCTTGGTATAGATGGCCTTTGTTATCCTTGGGGGTACCCTATTCAACACAGATCATCAACTCACTTTCTTGTGACACCTGTCATCAGTGCTTTGTATATTGGCTGCCTGTATTTACTCCCCTGGTTCATAACACAGTATCGAGCACATGAAAAGGATCACATGTTATTGAAAACATAACTAAAGGACTTTCGATCTGCCACATGCATTTTAATAACTAGCTTATCCCTTGAGCTGTAAAAAGCCTTTACAATCAACTACCTAAGGGTGTGGGTGGGGGAAGGACAGAGACGTTGATACATGAAAATTCACTTTGTAACAGAAATATACAAGTTATTTTTTCCTTACTCAATACTGAGTGTATGTGTACTGACATCCAGTAGCTGAAAGTGAAAATGATGTGTCTTTCATTGTGTGAGAAATATACAGCATACTCAGTGACTCATCCAGTGTACGAAGAATAGAAATGTTTCCTACAAGATAGTACTGTTGTTCACATAACAGCCTTGGAGCAGAAGACCAAATATTTCTGCTATTAGGACCATAGTTTCCGAAAAATACAAATGACTCTAAGGGTGACAGACACAATGGCAATTAAATTAGAAGGTATACTAACTAAGCAAGCAGGCCGAGAACTGACACATCACAATGCTCTTTTCCAACTCACTGGCATTTTTCCAGAATCTGAGACATGGGCTTCTCCTCATTTTCCTTCCCTTCCAACTAAGCTCCCCAGATTCCTCAGATGGTCACCATCAAAATATGAGGCATTCACACGGAAAATCAAATGTGAATTTGTGCTGATGTCAATCTTTTGCTTTGCCTTATGGATTCTTGCGGTAGTCTCTAAAAGAAATGTGTGTGTTTGTGTGTGTGTGTGTGTGTGTGTGTGTGTTTGTATACATGCATCTGTCCAAGTGATTTTTAATGATGTTTCACCTTTAACACTCAAGAAAGGAACATGAGATATATTTTAAGAAGCATTTGAGTACCTGAAACACAAAATATACCTTACCTCTGATTAACTCAGATGTTTTATGGTTCCGAAGCAATTAATTTTAATTATATAGTTTGTAATTCATAACCCTCAAAAACTAGGTCCCATAGCACACCTCACATTAATTTTATCTATTGAAAATTTTAGAGAAATGACTTCTTTTCCCGGTTAGTGTGTAGAGCTTTAGTGTTTATATTCTATATATTGGTCCTTGATAGGATGTTAGAACAATAGACTCCAGTTAATCTAAACTGAGGTATGATTTACAAACCACAAAATCCATCTGTAACTAACTCAAGTTATTCATGGAGTTGCCTTTAATCTACTCAGTGCATTAAACGATTTTGATTAGGTTTTAAAAATTATTTTATTTTTTAAAAGGAGATATCCTCCACCAATATAGTCATCCATGTTTCTATATGACCCCACCTTATACATTTCACTATTATTTTTAATGTCTAATGTAGCCAGAAATTGTGAGTGTAGCAGTATCAGAGATTATAAAATTGACAATAATACAAGAATAAGTATGCTAATAATCAGGGAATACAACACACACGAACATCATGTAAATATCATCAGCAGGATTGCTTACCATCATAAGAATCCTGTAGGTACAAGATGAATTTCACATACTCATATGTGTTTCTCTCCTGGTCCTTGGCCCTATGACGATATCTGCCCTGGCCACTCTGACCTGCAGTTCCTTTTCTTACATAACAACAAAACTCAATTAGGCTTCCCACTAAAGAAAGCAAGATACGAATAAAGTTATGTAGTCTAATGGATTATTTCAAACGATAATAGTCTTCCTTATTCAAGACAACATTTTAAGGAACACAATTTCCTTTCCATGAATGCTGGTACTCACAGAGATACCACTGTTATATCTGTACAATAAGGCACTAGCCAGAATATAAAATACAGGTATTTATATAACACTACTAAAATTAGAGAAATGCTGCTGTAATTAGTGTTTAGGGTAAAGAATAAGACAGGGTGGGGATAATTTTTCAATAAAATAATTTTACTGTTTCTTTGAGAATTTCATCTATGCATGTGATATATTTTATTATGTTCATGTCACACTCCCTTAAACTTCTCTCAGATTCAGTGCCACATATCTCCTCAGTCTTTCCCAACTTTGTGTTCCAAACAAAAATTCCAATTCCAATGTGTGATACCCATATCCTTCCACTAGAGCAACAGTTCTCAGCCCTTTGAGGATAGAACAACTCACTTTTCATAGGAGTCACCTAAGACCATGTACATATCAGATATTTACATTACCATTCATAACAGTAGCAAAATTACAGTTATGAAGTAGCAATGAAAATACTTTTTGGTATTACCACAGTATGAGGAACAGTATTATAGGGTCTCAGCATTAGCAAGGTTGAGAACAATTGCTAGAGCATGGTCAGTCTGCCAGGGACAATCTCCTTAAAGAACACTCCTCATTCTCCCCCAGCATCCATCAGCTCTCTTGAGCTCCTCTACTGAGGGTGAAGAATCCTCATCTGAGAGTGAGGGCCCATGAGGTCCTCCCTATTTCTCCAGAGGAAATAAAATTTTAATGTTAGAAATGTAGCATTTGAAATTATAGGCCATGATCCTAGATGAATATATTATCAGTAGCTACACTTATATTTTTTCAAAATTTACTCAGCGATAAGAGAGCAAGAAATTGTTCAGCTGAGTATTTATTACTTGGCCCTCAAAGCTCAAAAAATTAAATTAAAAAGAAAAGAAAGCCATGTATACATATCTATATCTGCCAATGGAAGATTAAGAATGAACTTCTCAGATACTTCATCCTTTTGTTGATCAGGAACAAGATTTAATAGACTGTTCCCCATAAGATCTTCCTGGGAAGAGGAAGAAAGAACAGATTTTGCTTTCTATACTAATACCATTATGCTACCCCGTGTCCTTACCATATGATTTTCGTGCTGCCCATGCCATTTATGGCTATAGGTTCCGTGCTTCAGGCTGTTTGCATTACCTCCTAGCAACTACTCCATGTTACAATCCATTCTGGCCACAATTTTCCTGTGCATTATCTCCCTCAAACAGTCAGATCCTTCCCTACCATCCCAGAGACCACAGATGTTGTAATCTTCTCCCTATCTTGTTTCACAATAGGAGTCTGAAAAAAATCTCAGCTCCTCACCCATAGTGTTGTCTCTAATATTGATTCAAGAAAGTAAATGTGGTCGAGAAAACCCCACACAGCCAAGATTTCCAGTGATTATTCAATTCTGCCTGAAAGCCTTTCCCTGACTCTGCCCTTTTTCTCTCTTCAATGTGAATCCTTCCTCTTTTGTACATTCCTCACACTTTCAAGTCCCAAGACCTCTTTACATTTTAATCTGGCCTTTTTATTTTGATGTTAAAAATTCAACCCTTCCCCCCTGTACCATAAAGAAACACTTATTTTTTTTAATAAAAATATTTTCATTGATCCATGTATAAAATACTATGCCCTCAGTCCAAGAAAAACATGGGGCTACATAAGGAGTTTGGGGGCAGGCTGAGTTATAGAATACTACCTTATCTTTCTGAGAAAGAAAGAAAGGAAGGAAGGAAGGAAGGAAGAAAGAAAGAAAGAAAGAAAGAAAGAAAGAAAGAAAGAAAGAAAGAAAGAAAGAAAGAGAGGAAGAACGAAAGGAAGAAGGAAAGAAAGAATGAATGAATGAAGGAACAAGAAAGCCATTGTGGAACCCAATTATTTTGTATGTTAATTTTAAAAGGAGTTTTTAAATTTTTGAATAGTTAGAAATTAAAAAATCAACACATTTGATGTGAAATATAAAATACCAAGAGGTATTACCTATTCTTCCATTGGTAGAAGAAAGTGGGAATCAATATAAAAAGAATTCAGAGGGCTGGAGATTAGGTCAGTTGGTAAATGCTCAGCTGACAATGACAAGGCCTTGCTTTGAATCATGCATGCCAGCACAGGCACTCAGTCATTTCAAAAGAAGAAAGAAATTTACCCTGCTCAGTGCCATCTTCTGAGAATCTTAACAAGAAGCATGTTTTACTTTTCTGCCAGAGACTTCATCTTAGACACACATCAGAGAAGTGGATAGGGCACAGGGAAGAGTAAGAGACTTTACAGGAATCCCAGATGGTTTTTATTGACTTAACACTGAAACTAGTGGAGAAGATGATGCAACAGAGGCATAGCTGGACACCAATGAGTTATATAAGTTAAAAAAAAATAACTCATGAACAATAATCCAGAATGACCCATTTTCCCAAAAGCTACAAGAACTTTCTGAACAGTGGCCAAGAAGAGGTGACACATTCTGGGATACAAAAAGAACGTTTCCATCTATGCTCAGTACAAACAAAATATTTTCAAATGACTAATAAAGACAGAATAATAACATAATTAAATAGTGGAACAATAATAAAATGATAGCTTTATTTCTAAGCACATAAAATAGTATAATAGAACACAGTAAATATATTCCATTTCTTATGTATCAATAAAATAGGCACATACTTAATTAAAATTATATTATTCTGCCTCCTACACAGAATCTACTTAACTTTAAGCATGAGATATTTATCAAAAGATGTGTCACTTAGACAAATTTCAGTGTACCCAAAATTAACACTAAATTTTCTATCACATGCTAGGTCTTCTTCCAGTAGCTGGGACTTAGGATTTCAGCAGTGCAGGGGTGATCCTCTGGAGAGTCTCAGTGTTCATGACAGAAGGACTTGTTTGTGGAGAGTGAAAAGTATTTCCCACACGGTCAAGGAATATATCATCTGGTATCCTGAGAGGCCCATCTGCCCTGGAATGTGTCCCTGCAACTGTGTATATTGGCGAGCCAGAGGCAGATCTTACTAGGTGTTGCTTAGGTAGGTAGGAAGGTAGTTTGGTGGATATGTAGGACAAGACAATCATTTCCAGTTTGTCAGTTGTGGGTTAAATTGATGCCATTCAACCATGCTGCATGACCTATGGATAGTGGGAATCTTACAGAAGTTGAGAAGCACAATCACACCAAGTAAGGGCAACCATGCATGGTCACTTGGGCTCATACACAGAACACTGGTGTTCCTGCCAGGAAGATCCACTCTAAGTCAAGCTCTCCCCCCTGTTAGTGGTGACATTTTACCCTAGAAGGTTCAAAAGTTCACCAATGTTTTAAGAATTTGTTAATTTATTGCACTGCACAGAGAATTTCATATTTCATTATACAGTCAACCTAGCTAATTACACACACACACACACACACACGCACACACACACACAGACACACACACACACTTCTTTTTGTGGTCAGGGTAGGGTGGTTGTTTGTTTGTTTGTTTAAGGAAGAGTTTCTCTGACTGTCTGTAGACCAGGCTGGCCTCTCAGACTGAGAGACACCCCAGCCTCTTCCTCTTGAGCACTGGAATTAAAGTCCTATGCTACCGGATAACAATTTCCTTATTGTATGAACTTGGTGCTTCAAGCTTACTTTTCATTTCATATTGGGAAGAAATGAGTAAATAAATCCCAAAATAATAAACCAGAAAAATTAAGTATAACTTGGGGTTGGAGAGACGAGCACTTGTTGCTCCTACAGACTTCCTGGGTTTAGTTCCCAAGACCCCCGCATGGTGGCACGTCCACTTCCAGTAAAGGTAATACAAGCTTCTGACCTCTTCAGGCATCAGGAACACACATAAAATAAATATCATGTTGTGGTTTAGTATAAGTTAGCAATCAATTCAAAAAATTTAAGCAGAATACAAATGTGAAGTTATTAATTTTTATTTTAGGTTTTCTGAGACACAGTGTCACTGTGGACTTCATACTGCTTTCAAACTTACAAGGACTTTTTGGCCTCACCTTGTGCCCCAAGAGTACTGTGATTACAAGATTATGAGCATGTGCCATCATGGCCAGCTCTCTGAGTTATACATTCAATAGAGAAATTTGTATCACAGCTATCTTGTTATAAAGAGGAAGTACATCACTTAAGTACTGTCCTTGGGCTGGAGAGATGGTTCAGTGTTTAAGAGCATTGGCTGTTCTAGAGGACCTAGGCTCAGGTCCCAGTACCCTCAGAGCAGTTCACAACTGTGCATAACTTCAGTTTTAGGGGATCCAACCCCCTAACACAGACATACCTGAAGGCAAAACACCAAAAATGCTTAAAATAAAATAAATTTATCCTCTTTTTAAAAATGGGTCCAAAGTGTTCTTGATGAAAAAATATTCATGTTGATTTTTGTTTCCTCAGAATCTATGTATGCAGTGTCTATGGCTAGAAGAATCGGAGCTAGAGTATATGCTCTCCCCAAAGACATTGTGGAAGTAAACCCAAAAATGGTCATGACCGTGTTTGCCCATTTGATGGGCAGAGGGATGAAGAGAGTATAAAATAGCCAATCTCAATAGAGCCAACCTAACATGAAGGTGCATGATTAGCAAGTCAGCTAGTCCCAGGTGAAGTGCTCGTGGCTTCAGAAGTCTTATTCATTTAAAGGACTTTTAGTTTGGATTATCAAGACTCATTAATCATAACAGCCTTCCGAGAAAGCGTTTTAGTAAACAAGCAACTCCTCCTTCCCATAGAGCTGGATCTCCTCAGCACACCTGAACTTGCTCACAGCCAACCATTTGCTCTCTCCTCCTAGAATGTTCCCCTTGACATTCCGACTTGCTTTGTATTAACTATGTAGCTTTTCCCTCCTGGGATTTCCATCTCTTGAGACTAGCCTACATGTGTATATAGGAATATTATTAGCTCGTCCTTTGGCTTTCCAAGTTCTAGCAGCTCTTTCTGGCGAACCGTGATCTTATGCTGTGTGGAGAAGAATATTCTTTGCTTACTTTGTAGTGCTGAAAATCCGCTGAAGTAACTGGCTGTGCAGAATGGTCTAGAAGCTTTTCTCATCCTTTTATTCTTAAAATCAGTATCTTTCTACAGTATTCTTTCTACATGGTTATTTTTTTGTACATTTAAGAATATTTTGATTACATGCAACACGTCTGCAGATTTGCTACTTTTTTAAAAGTGGTCTTCATGTAAGTACAACATACAAGAGCATAAATTATAGGTGGAGGAAAGTGGACCCTAAGGTTGCGTTTCCCCCTCACACCCAGGCTCAAAACAAATGAAATATTTTGTCTTCAATAAGTCAGTCCAGTACATACTTCTTTGGAAATCTTTACCACAAAACTACTTTTCAGTCTAAAATGCTGTGAATATGACACTTTTGAGGAGACGGGAGGCTCACAATTTAGATGGGAATTCGATAAGCAAAGAATGCTAAAGTGTACAATGGATTTTTATGATTTTTACCTATGACGAGGAGATGAGGTCACAAAAATCGGAAAGTATGTATTTCGGACTTGATGTACTCGTGCTCTGTCAATCTCTTTCTTATAGTAGTCAAGATCATTATGTTTTCTAACTCTGAAAAGTGATGTAATCTGGTAGCAATTTAGTAGTCCAAATAAAGGCATTTGCATAATAATTATCCTCTAATGGTCTTCGTTTTGTTTTAATGATTTTTTCAGTGTGGATATAAAGAGGCTTTGGGGGTACCATTGAAGGGGATATCCATGGCCAACAGAAAGAACATTGTTTCCCCCAGGATCTGGAGTTACAGAAGGTTGGACTCTGTTTGATGAGGATTCTGGGCATCAAACTTTGAAAGGGCAGCAAGCACTCTCAATGGCTGAGCCATATCTCTAGCTCATGTGGTATGTATACCCAATGGAGTACTACTCAGCTATTAAATACAATGAATTAATGAAATTCATAGGCAAATGGATGCAGCTAGAAACTATCATCCTGTGTGAGGTAGCACAGTCACAAAAGAATACACATGGTATGCTATCGCTGATAAGTGGATATTAGCCCAAAAGGTAGGAATACCCAAGATACAACTCACAGACCACATGAAGCTAAAGATGAAGGAAGACCAAAGTGTAGATATTTTGATCCTTATTGGAAAGTGGATCAAAACACCCATGGCTCACAGTCAACCAGTAGACTGAGAATAGGCTCCTCAATGGAGCAGCCAGAGAGAGGACCCAAGGAGAGATTCACAGCCCCACAGGAGGAACAATAATAGGTACCAACCAGTAACCCCAGAGCTCTCAGGGACTAAACCACCAACCAAACAGTACACATGACTCCAGATACATTATGTAGCAGAAGATGATCCTTTCAGACATCAATGAGAGGAGAGGCCACTGGTCCTATGAAAGTTCAATTTCCCAGAATAGGGGAATGCAAGTCAGGAAATTGGGGGGGAGTCAGCAGGGGGAGGGGGATAGATTGGGGGTTTTTGGTGAGGTAATGGGCAAAGGGGTTAACATTTGAAATGTAAATATGCAAATATTTAATAAAAATAAAAAGAATATACTAATAAGAATGTATCTTATAGGTTCCAAAAATTTAAAAAAAAAGAAAAAATACCAAGGTTCTTATGTTTTCCTCAATTGTACAACAACCAAAAATTGTTTGAATTACCAAATTTATACGTCTTTTATATAAACATGTACAAATCCAAAAACAAAACAGAGTTCTATGACCTTGCTCTGTGTGTCTGGAATGTTAGTGGTAGGAGATAAGATGTGATCAGCAGATTACTTGTTTTAGAGATGGTTGATATTGTCATGGAGTCAGGATAGAGAGGCAAACTAAGTTTGAACACATTAATTTTAATGATTCTTTTGACTTTGAACCTTATTGCAAACATTCACACCATTGGCATAATGGGAAACGTACAAGTGATTCTCTACTACAGAAAGTCAATAATGAATTAAATCTAGTTCAATGCTGTTTAATAAGTAAAACTATTACTATATGTAAATATGGATATATACAGTTTATGTTTTCACTTCTTTTTGTAAGTCTGTATATATGGGTGCATTTTTATGTGCATGCAGACGTGTACACAAATGAATGGGGTCCAAAGATGATTCTTCCTCAATTACTCTCCACCTTATTTGTTTGGGACAGAATCTATCTCTGATCTATCCTAGAATCTATCCACAATCTATCCTAGAGCTCACTAATTGTCGAGGTTGGCCAATAATATTCAGGTATCTACCAAGACCCTAGTGCAGTGCAAGGATTAAGGATGCAGATATTCATACCTGGCTTTTTCATGTTGGTGTTGGAATATAAACTTAGTTCCTCAGGCTCACACATGGCAAACACTTTAACAACAGAGCCCCTATATAAGTTTTCTTTTTAAAAAGACATTTTAAAGTCAGTAAGAACAAAGGGATGAATATGAAACTTTGGAGAAACATTTGCCAGGCAAATATAAGTCCCTGGGTTTTTTCCCAGCATTGCCAACAAACAAATGAACAAATAAATAAATTAAATGAGAACAAAACCAGCCCATTCGCAAAGAGAATTATTTGCACTATTGACAGTTTTGACACTTACATGTATCTTCAGTGATAAATTTGAGACCACATATTTTTGTCCACTGTTTGGGAAAGAAATGTGTTATAGTACTGTGATTTCACAGTAAATTATTTCTATAGGAAGCCTGCTTACTCTAGGATATAGAACAATAGTAATTAGAAACTTTGACTTTCTTTTAATGGCATAAGTCTCAGAAATATAATCCTTTTTATTATAAATAAAAATATATTTTATATATAGCTCTCTTACTGTGTTTTCACTTCTGTTCCATTATATTTTACATGTCTTCATTGTTGTCTACCAGCCTGAATACTGGAGCTTTATAACAACACTTGATATCTAGAAAGTAAAGAAGCATTCTGTTTTAGACTCTTTATTCATTAATTATTGTGGGGAATTGGGGCTCTTTGTTTTCCATAGCTAGATGAATGGTGAAAAATTCATGAATTAGTTAAAATATTGGGCTGGTGCTGTGATTCATTTGGGTTCCGTCTCAGCCTTGCAGGAATTGTATATGATGGCAGAGACCTCTAATCCCAACATTTGGGAGCTGGAGGCAGGAGGATCTGGAGATTTAGGTTTAATTGTGAGTTGATGGGGCATTCACATTCTAATTCTAATTTAAATGGCATTCACATTCTAGGTCAAAGCAAACAAATAAAACAAAAATTTAAAAATTAAAATATCCACAGTAATCTGAGGGAAAGAAAGTGACACCCTCTAGGACTGCATTTCTTGCACAGGACTCTGATATTGAGACCCTTAACCCAATAAGGGTTACAGTTATAGTATGAGCCTAGGAAAAAGAGTATCTTTAGTCTTCCACTGTGGTTAGACTTGCAGCTCTAAGGCTGGCATGGAAATTGTAATATCTCAGCCTTTGGAAGCAGCCAGTTTTCTAGGTCTTATATATACAAAGGAAGTAGGGGATTTCTTAGCTATGAACACAAAGCAGCATTAAAACTCTTCGCTGAAAACTGGGAACAGTTCTTCAGCCTCAAGTCTATTACAGCTCCTGTTGCTGCTCTTCTTCTGCCCTTCTTTCTGCCATAGTCACTCTTGACCTGTTCAGCTATTGTTCTTTTCAGCTTTCATATTTCAGTCTGCTGATAGCTCAACGGCCACTGCTACTCTGCTGAGTCTTCACTTCCTCTCCTTCCTCTGATGACTTATTGCTGAATTACTATCTTAGCTCATATTCTGAAGAGGAGGCAAGAAAATTTCATTTGAGGGGAATGGAGAAATGGATCTGTGATTAGGAACACTTGTTGCTCCAGTATATGATCTAGACTTGGTTCCCAGAAACTATTTAATGGCTTACAACTATTTGTAACTCAAATTGCAGGAGATACAACATATTTTTCTGACATCCACAGGTATCTAACATGACCATGGTATACATATACACATTTGGGCAAGATATTTATGTAAAATAAAAGTAATGATATATACAGATATAGATATATGTAAAGGAATTCTTAAGAGAAACTTTTATTGGGTCTGGTGATACAAACCAGGAAAGAAAAGGCAGAATCTGGTAAATGTCTTCCTACAGACACATTGAGCAAAACTACTCTGCCTTGTAGAACCAGTAACAGTCATTAAGATTTATATTGTAGGTCAATCACAGTCTTGCCACTATCTACCAATCACATTCACTAAGGAGTATGTTTAGATAAATCACAATGTTGACTCTTAGGACCAATAATAGTCATTTAACTTTGTATTTTAGACCAATCACAATCTGGCTCTTAACAGCAACCACAGCCACTTAAACTTGTGTTCTGACCAATCACAGTCTTCGTTTTAGAACCAATCAGAGTGAGTGAGTCTTATGTTCTAAACCAATCTCATTCTATAGTTGCCAGGATACAGTAAACATAAGACCATTTGACTTCAAGTGGGTGGTAAGGTAAGGTTGAATAAGTTGCAGCTCTGTTGTAAGGGCAAAATCCTGAGGTATTTCTTATTTAATCTTGTCCCAATCATTGAAATAGTAATGGTGAACTCACCAACAGTAAATTGTGGATGTGATAATTTTATATTTCAGTTGTATCAGTTGTTAGTATAAGGTTGTATAGTTAACTATCTGAGGTGTTTAAGCTTAGCTGTCTAACTTGATCTTCATGAAATAGAATTCCTTTACTTGAGTAATACTATTTATACCACAGTTTACAATCTCTGGTACCCTCATGCTTTCAATTGGCATAAAGGACCAGACAAGTTGTATTTTTAAATACCGACAAGTTTTATCATGAGGGTTATATAGCACGAAAGAAACCATGAAGGATGATGAATAATAGCTGATAAATTATAGGTCATGGGTTTAAAAAGATGATAGGTTATAAATAATATATGACAAAATATAGATTATAGAATATAAAGAATAAGATAATAGATGATAAATTGAAGAGTAGAGGTATAAGAGAAAGAAGAGAGATGAACATTAGATATATGATAGAGGAGAGATATGGGATAAAGGGTAAAGAAATTTTAGCATAGATACATATTATGTAGAGGGAAGAAAAGAAAGCAAAGGAATATGTATATATATATATGAATTAGAGGAAAGATGCTAAATGTATGGAGATATGGGACATAGATCATAGATGCACGATAGATAGAGGCTAGGAAATAGATAGAATATAGACATAGGAAAACTAGAAGATGATAGATTGATGGAAGACAGACAAAATAGCTACACTCTAGCTTCTAGAGGATACATGATAGATAAATAAGAGATAGACAAAGGACAGGTATAAGAAAGAATGGTAATTATATGAAAGGGAGACTCCAGGAGAGCTAGAATTTAAGGATAGATGGAAGAAAGAAAAGTGGTAGCCAGAGGATAAGTGATACATGGATTGTAGACAGACACAGGACATCTACAGTATAGTTGGTAGATACATGGCAGAGAGACACAGGTTGTTTAGGAGACAGATGATAGATATATAGAAGACAGACACAGGATAGTTAGTGGATATATGTAACATAGATGGAAGACTGACACAGGATATCTAGAATACTGATGATCGATGGAAGACATACAGAGGAGAACTTGAGGATTGTAGATAGACAGACAGACAGACAGGTGGTAGATGAGAGATAGATAAATGATAGATGTGAGGTAGACAGATGATAGATAGATAGATAGATGATAGATAGATAGATAGATAGATAGATAGATAGATAGATAGATAGATAGATAGATGATAGATAGATAGATAGATAGATAGATAGATAGATAGATAGATAGATAGATAGATAAATAGATAGATAGTTACATAGATACATAGATAGACAGACAGACAGATAGACAGACAGACAGACAGACATATAAATAGAAATAGAGGGTAGCTAGTAGAAACATGATCCATGGATGTTATAGAGACACAGGATACCTGGAGCATAGATATTAAGTTTAAGGCTAGAAACCAGAAAGAGTGTAGTCAGAGGAAAGTTAATAGTTAGATTATAGGGATTCAGGATAGCTAGAGCATAAGTGCTATATCAATGGTATAGAGATACAGAATAGCGAGAAGAGCAGATGGTGTACAGATGGATGGGCACAGGAGAATTAGATCATAGATCAATTAAAGATATATGATAGATAGATAGATAGATAGATAGATAGATAGATAGATAGATAGATAGATAGATAGATAGATGATGATAGATAGATAGATAGATAGATAGATAGATAGATAGATAGATAGATAGATAGATAGATGATAGATAGATAGATAGATATCACAGAGATTCAGGGTAGCTAGAATATAAATGATGTATCAATGGTAAAGTGACACAGGCTAGCTAGAGGATAGATGACAGATAGATGGGAGAGGCACAGGATAGCTAGAGGATAGATGAGAGAGAGAGATGTTAGACAGGGACAGGAAAACGAGAGGATTGATGATAGATAGGTAGGTACATAGGTTGGTACGTAGATAGAAATATAGAAATATAGACAGACAGAGAGACAAACAGACAGACAGACAGACAGACAGGATTCAGGGGAAGTAGAAGATAAATGAACCATGGATGGAATAGATACATAGTAGAGTTAGACGATGGATTATAGATAAATATCACAGAGATTCAGGATATTTAGACGATAAGTGATGCATTGATGGTTAAATGACACAGGCTAGCTAGAGGATAGATGACAGATAGATGGGAGAGACACAGGATAGCTGGAAGATAAATGATATAGAGATGTAAGACAGACAGGAAAGTGAGAGGATTGATGATAGTTAGGTAAATAGGTTGGTAGACAGAAGGAAAGAAAGAAAGAAAGAAAGAAAGAAAGAAAGAAAGAAAGAAAGAAAGAAAGAAAGAAAGAAAGAAAGAAAGAAAGAAAGAAAGAGAAAGAAGGAAGGAAGGAAGGAAGGAAGGAAGGAAGGAAGGAAGGAAGGAAGGAAGGAAGGAAGGAAGGAAAGAAAGATAGATGATAGACAGACAGATAGATAAACAGGATACAGGGGAAGTAGAAGATAAATGATTCATGGATGGTATAAATACACAGGATAGCTAGTTGATAGATGGTAGATAGACATCACAGAGATTCAGGGTAGCTAGATGATAAGTGATGCATGGATGGTAAAGAGACTCAGGCTAGCTAGAGGATAGATGAAAAATAGATGGGAGAGGCACAGGATAGCTAGAGGATAGATGAGAGAGATATGTAAGACAGAGACAGGAAAGCGAGAGGATTGATAACAGGTAGATACATAGGTTGGTAGGTAGATACATAGATAGATGATAGATAAATAGATAGATGATAGATAGAGATAGATAGATAGATAGATAGATAGATAGATAGATAGATAGATAGATAGATAGATAGATAGATAGATAGATGATAGATAGATAGATAGATAGATAGATAGATAGATAGATAGATAGATAGATAGATAGATAGATAAATAGATAGATAGATGATAGATAGATAGATAGATGATAGATAGATAGATAGATAGATAGATAGATAGATAGATAGATAGATAGATAGATAGATAGATAGATAGATAGATAGGTAGGCAGACAGAAAGACAGATTATAGGTAGACAGACACATAGATAGATACATAGATATATCCAGCCAGCCAGACAGCCAGCCAGACAGACAGAAAGGATGTAGGAGAAGTAGAAGATAATTGATTCATGGATGGTATATATAGACAGGCTAGCTAGATGATAGATGATAGACAGATTGGAGAGTTACAGGATAGCAAGGTGATCGATGATAGATGTAAGACAGAGACAGGAAAGTGAAAGGATTGATGATAGATAGGAAGATAGGTTGGTAGGTAGAAAGATAGACAGATAGACAGACAGATAGCAGAGATTAGAGATTTCTGGTAGTTAAAAGTGGGAATGACTTGTCTAGAGACTCAGGATAGCTAGAGGATAGCTGATAGTAAAATAAAGAGAATTTAGTTAAAAAGTTGATGGTAGATGCAGCACAGTAAGAAGAAGATAAAGGATGGATAGTAGAGAAATAGGAGGTCTATTGCATAGATAGACAAAGGATAGCTGGAATATAGATAATTAATAAATGGAAAATAGACACATGTTAGGATTACTAGGGAATAAATGATAGTTGGAACGAAGGCATATAGCAATTTGTTAAGAGGATAGGCAATAGACATATTGATGATAGACATAGGGTGTGTAGAAGATAGAAGACTGATTCTTGGTAGATAATAGAGATAATGTAGTCACAGGAGAACTATTGGTAGGTGAAAGTCAATCACACGATAAGTAGAGGGAATATAAGAGGGATAGATACAAGGTATCTAGAGCATAGAATATTCCTAGATGGAACAAGGGACGATGAGAGCTAGGGGATAGATGATCCATAAATGGAAGATAAGACTCAGAACAGCTGCAGTGTAGGAGATATGTTGATTGAAGATAGACATAAGATAACTACAGGATACATGCAAAAATAGACATAGGATACATATCAGGCATATAGTTAAGTAGACATAAGAGGGCTACAACAGGTAGATGTTATAGATTGTCGAAAGATGTTTACCTAGTAAAATATTGTTCTTATTTGGTTTTAGAATCCAACTTTACCTGATTGAAAAAATGGAGAGAAATTCAGAACAAAAAGTGACGAGGTAGGAATTCATAATGCAGTTGAAAAAGCTTTCTGTCCTGGCTCCTGTTGTTATTTCAGATCTAGACAAGTAAACTTCCTCAGGGAAGCTCGTTTCTCTCAAGGGTATTTGGTCTCTTCCTTAGGTTTTCTACTCTCACAGACCAATTTCATTGGAAGGCCCAGTCAGAATTACTATTAAGTCAGTTGAGAACAGAATGGAAGCAAAGCCTTGCCGTTTTATTCAATCTAATTCAGGTTTAATTTAAGTGATTGCTAAACAACAGTACCAGACATTGTATGGAATATACTAGGAAGACATGGGAATGGTTTGATCTCTACTTTTAACACTCACAGTCAAATGGTTGAAACACTGATTGTCATTTAATTGTTTTAATAGAAATAGAATTATTTGTTTGCTTGTTCATGTATTATTTATTTTGGAGACTAGCTCATATTTAGCCTAAGACTTGCATCAAATCCACAATCCTCCTACCATTCCACTTGAGTATTGAGATTAATGCCATTTTTGACATATCCTGCCACAGTAGTTATGGTGTGTAATGAATACTTTGAATGTTTAATTAATGAAAAGGTCTGTCTTTCTTTCATCTTAGTCTACCTATTGGGGCACCATATGAATAATTAGCCTCAGCATTGCCATACATAAGGCTCACTTTTATTTCTCTGTTAATTAGGAATGCCTCTAATTTTCACACAAAGACAACCTATGAAGATCGTCGCAATTTGCTGAAGAGACCACAGAAACTGATGAATAAATTTGGATATGGACCATCCAAAAAGAGACTTAGAGCCCGATCCACAAGATGTGAGACTGCTATTGCCTCTGCACCTTCTCCAAGAGGTTTGACTTAAATCCATTTCTTTCTTGTACCATTGCTGACTTGAGAGCTTCAGAGTACTTACCATGCTTCAAGTGGCTTAGGAGAGAGAGAAATGGTTGGAGAAGCCCATGACATATCTTTGGCTTCATACATGGTTTGTTTCTCTCCACTTACAAGGCTTTTGGTGGAAGACATATATTCAATGCGTAAAATATTCCTGAGACTTTTATAAGAATAGAACTTACTAGAAGCATAAACGGACAATAGTAATGTCTATGTGGACTTGTAAGGCAATGCTTATATCATGGAACACCTTTAGCTAAGGACATGTGATGACTTTATGCCCATAAACATATAGTCATACTCTCTTAATCTTAGGTGAAACAATTTTTTTTTTTTTGGTTTTTCAATACAGGGTTTCTCTGTGTAGCCCTGGCTGTCCTGGAACACACTTTGTAGACCAGGCTGGCCTCGAACTAAGAAATCCTCCTGCCTCTGCCTCCCAAGTACTGGGATTAAAGGCATGTGCCACCACCGCGCTGCAACAACTATTTTCTTAACTTCATTATTCCTCTAGAACTTTCCCTGATTCTCTTCCCTCTTTGTGGCTAGACTTCTCAAAATATTTTCTAGGCCATGTCTACTCCTTCATATTGCATTGCATTTCTTCTGCAACCCTCTTCAAAAGGGCTATAGCTGCTAGCACTCTTAATCCTATTGTGCTAATTCTTCACAAACCCTCTTCTTATTGCCTCTTTTATGAAGGTACTTGAACTCCTCAGCCCCCAAGAATGCACTCTGAGCGCATGCTGGGAGACAACTTCCCTAAGGTCAGAATTACCCAGCACATGGGAAAATCTCTTTTTCTTTTGAGTAGAGGAACTAATTCATTTTTACATAAACCATTGAGGTGGGATGCTGTTACGGAATTCCTTTACTGATTCAGGTCAATGAAGAGGGTTGTGAGGACAGGAAGAGAACATTGCATGCTTGATTGAAAGCAAGGCCTTTTCATTGTCCGGTGAGCATTTACCAACTGATGTAATCTCTATTCCTCTGTATTCTCTTTATATTGATTCCCCCTTTCTTCTACCAATGGAAGAATAGGTAATACCTCTTGGTATTTTATATTTGACATCAATATTGTTGAATTATGAATTTCTAACTATTCGTAAATTTAAAAACTCCTTTACAAATTAACATACAAAATAATTGGGTTCCACAATGGCTTTCTTCTTTCTTCTTTCTTTCCTTCTTCCTTTCCTTCTTCCTCCCTTTCTTTCTTTCTTTCTTTCTTTCTTTCTTTCTTTCTTTCTTTCTTTCTTTCTTTCTTTCTTTCTTTCTTTCTTCCTTCCTTCCTTCCTTCCTTCCTTCCTTCTTTCCTTCCTTTCTTTCTCAGAAACATAAGGTAGTATTCTATAGCTCAGCCTGACCCAAACTCCTTATGTAGCCCCATGTTTTTCTTGGAATGAGGGCATTCTATTTTATAAATGGATCAATAACAACATTTTTACTGAAAAAAATAAGTATTCCTTATGGTACAGGGGGGAAGGGATGAATTTTTAACATCAAAATGAAAAGGCCAGATTAAAATGGAAAAAGGGATTTGGACTTGAAAGTGTGAGAAAGGTACAAAAGAGGAAGGATTCACATTGAAGAGTGAAAAGGGTCAGAGTCAGGGAAAGGCTTTCAGGCAGAATTGAATAGTCACTGGAAAGCTTGGCTGTGTGGGGTTTTCTCGACCACATTTATTTTCTTGGATCAACATTAGAGACAACACTATGGGTGAGGAGCTGAAATTTTTTTCCAGACTCCTAGAGGGAAACAAGACAGGGTGAGGATTACAACATCTGTGGTCTCTTGGATGGTAGGGAAGGATCTGACTGTTTGAGGGAGATAATGCACAGGAAAATTGTGGCCAGAATGGATTGCAACATGGAGTAATTGCTAGGAGGTAATGCAAACTGCCTGAAGCATGGCACCTATAGCCATAAATGGCATGGGCAGCACTAAACTCATATTGTAAGGACACAGGGTAGCCTAATGGTATTAGTATAGAAAGCAAAATCTGTTCTTTCTTCCTCTTCCCAGGAAGATCTTATGGGGAACAGTCTATTAAATCTTGTTCCTGATTAACAAAAGGATGAAGTATCTGAGAAGATAATTCTTAATCATCCATTGGCAGATATAGGTATTTATACATGGCTTTGTTTTCTTTTTAATTTAATTTTTGAGCTTTGAGGGCCAAGTAATAAATAGTCAGCTGAACAATTTCTTGCTCTCTTATCGCTTAGTAAATTTTGAAAAAATATTAATGTAGCTGCTGTTAATTTATTCATCTAAGTTTATGGCCTATAATTTCAAATGCTACATTTCTAACATTAAAATTTTATTTCCTCTGGAGAAATAGGGAGGACCTCATGGACCCTCACTCTCAGATGAGGATTCTTCACACTCAGTAGAGGAGCTCGAGAGAGCTGATGGATGCTGGGGGAGAATGAGGAGTGTTTTTTAAGAAGATTGTCCCTGGCAGACTGACCATGCTCTAGCAGTGGTTCTCAACCTTCCTAATGCTGAGACCCTATAATACAGTTCCTCATACTGTGGTAATACCAAAAAAGTATTTTCATTGCTATTTCATAACTGTAATTTTGCTACTGTTATGAATAGTAATGTAAATATCTGATATGTACATGGTCTTAGGTGAATCCTATGAAAAGTGAGTTGTTCTATCCTCAAAGGGCTGAGAACTGTTTATCTAGTGGAAGGATATGGGTATCACACATTGTAATTGTAATTTTTTTTGTTTTGGAACACAAAGTTGGGAAAGACTGAGGAGATATGTGGCACTGAATCTGAGAGAAGTTTAAGGGAGTGTGACATGAACATAATAAAATATATCACATGCATAGATGAAATTCTCAAAGAAACAGTAAAATTATTTTATTGAAAAATTATCCCCACCATGTCTTATTCTTTACCCTAAACACTAATTACAGCAACACTTGTCTAATTTTAGTAGTGTATTATAAATACCTGCATTTTATATTCTGTCTAGTGCCTTATTGTACAGATATAACAATGGTATCTCTGTGAGTACCAGCATTCATGGAAAGGAAATTGTGTTCCTTAAAATGTTGTCTTGAATAAGGAAGACTATTATCGTTTGAAATAATCCATTAGACTACATAACTTTATTCGTATCTTGCTTTCTTTAGTGGGAAGCCTAATTGAGTTTTGTTGTTATGTAAGAAAAGGAACTGCAGGTCAGAGTGGCCAGTGCAGATATCGACATAGGGCCATGGACCAGGAGAGAGACACATATGAGTATGTGAAATTCATCTTGCACCTACAAGGTTCTTATGATGGTAAGCAATCCTGCTGATGATATTAACATGATGTTCGTGTGTGTTGTATTCCCTGATTATTAGCATAAGTATTCTTGTATTATTGCCAATTATAAAATCTCTGATACTGCTACACTCACAATATCTGGCTACATTAGACATTTAAAAATAATAGTGAAATGTATAAGGTGGGGTCATATAGAAACATGGATGACTATATTGGTGGAGGATATCTTCTTTTACAAAATAAAATAATTATTAAAACCTAATCAAAAAGGTTTAATGCACTGAATAGCTTAAAGGGAACTCCATGAATAAATTGAATTAGTTACAGATGGATTTTGTAGTTTATAAATCCTACCACAGATTAGATTACCTGGAGTCTATTGTTCTCACATCCTATCAAGGACCAATATATAGAATATAAACACTAAAGCTCTACACACTAACCGGGGAAAGAAGTCATTTCTCTAAAATTTTCAATAGATAAATTTATGTCAGGTGTGCTATGGGACCTAGTTTTTGAGAGTTATGAAGTACAAGCTATATAATTAAAATTAATTGCTTCGGAACCATAAAACATCTGAGTTAATCAGAGGTAAGGTATATTTTGTGTTTCAGGTACTCAAATGCTTCTTAAAATATATCTCATGTTCCTTTCTTGAGTGTTAAATGTGAAACATCATTATAAATCAATTAGACAGATGCAAGTACACACACATACACACACACACACACACACACACACACATTTCTTTTAGAGACTACCTCAAGAATTCATAAGGCAAAAGCAAAAGATTGACATCAGCACAAATTCACAATTGATTTTCCGTGTGAATGCCTCATATTTTCGTGGTGACCATCTGGGGAATAAATGTGCCATTTAATGTGCCAAATCAACTCAAGCAAGTCAGTAGCCTTCCTATACTCAAAGGACAAGCAGGCTGAGAAAGAAGTAAGAGAAATGATACCCTTCACGATAACCAAAAGCTATATAAAGTATCTGGGTGTGAATCTAACCAAACAAGTGAAAGATCTGTATGACAGGAAATTCAAGTCTCTGAAGAAAGAAATTGAAGAAGACTTCAGAAGATGGAAAAGTCTGCAATGCTCATGGATTGGCAGAATTAATATAGTAAAAATGACCATCTTGCCAAAAGGAATATACAGATTCAATGCAATTCCCATCAAAATCCCAACTCAATATTTCATAGAGTTAGAAAGAGCAATTCAAAAATTCATCTGGAATAACAGAAAACCCAGAATAGCTAAAATTATTCTCAAGAGTAAAAGAACATCTGGGGGAATCAGTTTCCCGGACCTCAAGCTGTACTACAGAGCAATAGTATTAAAAACCGCATGGTATTGGTACAGTAACAGGCATGTAGATCAATGGAAAAGAATTGAAGCCCCAGAAATGAATCCACACTCCTATGGTCACTACACAGAGAAAATCAGTTTCAAAAACCAAAAAAATAAAAATTAAAAAAAAATTAAAATCACCAATTTGGTATCTTTAGAGAGGCAGCTCAGCAGCTTGGTGCCTTAAGATATTCAGCTCAGCAGTTTGGTACCTTAAGAAAGTTAGCTCAGTAGCTTAGTTCCTTCACAGACTCAGTCCAGAAGCTTGGTGCCTTCAGAGAGTCAGTGCATGGCAGTGGTGAACCATCCCTTAATATCAGCATTTGTGAGGCAGAAGAAGGAAGATTTCTGAGATCGAGATCAGATTTGTCTACTGAGTGAGTTCCAGCTCAGCCAGGGTTACACAGAGAAATCCTGTGTCAAAAATACAAAAATAACAAAAAAGAATATAGAAAAAAGAGTCACAGAGATGGCACCGAGCCAATGCTGCTGGCCGTTGCAGTCATACAAAGGTCTGAGACTCGATCACAGGACAGCCTGGCCTCGGCCAAGTAAGTTTACCCCACCCTCTGACTCCTTCTGAGATGCAGGAGGAGTTGGTGACTAGAGCAGTCTTTGTGCATCTGCTCCCTGCTCTGAGGGTGTAACTCTAAGCTGGGATTCTTGGGCTTTGAAGCACCCCGGGACCCCTCTGGGCAGATGAGGGAGCACCATGTGGACTGGCTTTGTTCTTGAGTTTAGGTACACTGAGTTTAGTGCTCTGGGCAGCATCTGGAAAGCCTTGGTGGAAGATCCTCCTGGGGGACTCGGAGGCACTTTTCTGGGACAGAACGCTGCGAAAGCAGAGAGGTTTTAGTGAGGTGCAGGTGTGAGGTGTTTTGAACTATATCATGGAGAAAGCATGTCCTGCCCTGTGGATGGCTGCTTCGGCTCCCCAAACTTAACCATTAAGAACTTTTACTATTACAGATGTTTCAAACAGACAGGCTGACCAACACACAAAAGCAGCAAAACCCCTGCATTTTGGAGTGTGCATTGGCAAGTTCTCAGAAAACCACAGGGCCATTCTTTCTGTTCTTCATTTTCTTGTTCTGTTTTGTTTTTCGGGGCATGTTCTCTGTGCGTAGCTCTGGCTGTCCGAGAACACACTCTGTAGAGCAAGCTGGCGTCAGACACACAGAGGAGATTCCACTGCACTCTACCTCCCAAGTGTTGGAAATAAAGGCGTGGACCCCATTGCCTGCGGCCCATGTTCATTTTCATTGCTCTAGACTCTAGATTTCTGAACCAGCGGAGATGTGAAATTATGGTTATGATTATTATTACAGCACTGATTATAGATACAGAAGTCTCACAACAGCAAGAAAAGTTACTCTGCCACAGAAACATGTATTCCCTGGAATAGTAAAGAAACAATTAAACTTAGGTCTATTTAAAAGAAATAATTTGATATACCAAGGTCTGTAGTAAAACAAAATGTGCCTAAATCTAGGAAGTCCTATTTTAAATTAGGTCAGATGCTATTTATTTTCAGAAACGTGTTCATTTGGGTGTTTCTTTATCCTTGTACTTCTTGTTATTCATACTGAAGTTCTGAAGTGGTAGATATCATAGTTCCTATTCCCCACATTGAATATTATGTTCAAATACAGTACATTTTTTTGCTGATTTTTAAATCATATGTAGGAAAAGTTAATCTCCCTCTAGAGTCTAGAATGTAAAAGAATGACCTAATACCCAAAATAAAGCGTGTTCCCTCTCCATTTACCATTTTTCATAATGACACAATATATGAAGGTATATTCAGTGAACCAGGCATGGAGCTATGAAATCAGCATAGCCATTCCTATGTGTAGAAATTCCTAGCTGAATTAATTTCTGTGAGGCTTTAGGACCCTGCTTCTTCTTTGGTTTTGTTATTGTTCTTGTTGTTGATTTTTCCCAAAATAAGTGTTATACACCCAATGCCCTCCATCCTTCATTTGCAGGATGCTGATTTTACAGGTCTATGCTAACACATCACGCACTGTAGAACTATATTTATACTTAATTTTATGTTTTAACCTTGTGTGTATGTGTATTTTGGTGTATGTGTGTGCGTTTGTGTGTGTGTGTGTATGTGTGTGTTTGTTTACACAAAGCATTTGTGTGTAGTGCATTATGAGAAGCACAGTGTACATGTTTTTTTTCTTTGTTTTTTCAAATCTGCGTTTCTCTGTGTAGCCCTGGCTGTCCTGGAACTCACTCTGTAGACCAGTCTGGCCTTGAAATCAGAAATCCTCCTGCCTCTGAATTCCAAGTGCTCAGATTAAATACATGCTCCTCCACTGAAAAGCCACAGTTTGCAACTTACTCATCAGACAGAATTTTAACCTTGTCTGAGTTGAGGGGTCTCTCTGCTGTTGTACTGCATTCACAGGCGAAAGCTCTAATATCTCTCTGCCTATACAAATGTAGCAATGACACATGTACTCCAGGCCCTGGTTCACTCCGTGCTTTCCAAGGAGTGGAACAAAAGTTGTCAGGCTCACAGGGGTGGTAATATATATCTAGTTACACACCTCCAAGATCCTAGGTATATAATAGGAATTCTTGCCCTAATACAGATTAGCTCCAGTGGGGACAAATTATAGAAAGGTCCAATAGGGACTGCAGGGTATTTGTTCCTGGTTGCACTAGTGTTTTGGTGGAAGAGACAATTGCATATCAATCATATGGAGAGAAGCAGGATATGTCGTTCCTTTGGATTGCAGGCTTTGCTCCTCTGAGAAGCCAGAGCAGGCCTTTCTGGAAAGAGAAAGCTCTCCTGGTTGTATCAGAGAAGAAGCCTCCACGAAACTTGGCAGGGAATGGGAATAGGAAAGCAAGGACAGGCTTTTCTCATGGAGGCTATTCGAGGGGTCTTCTTCCAGCAGCTGTGACATCGGATTTCAGCAGTGCAGGGGTGATCCTCTGGAGAGTCTCAGTGTTCATGACAGAAGGGCTTGTTTTGTGGAGAGTGAAAAGTGTTTCCAACATGACCAAGGAATACATCATCTGGTATCCTGAGAGTCCCTTCTGCCCTGGAAAGTGTTCCTGCAACTGTTCATATTGGTAAGCCAGAGGCACATCTTACTAGGAGTTGCTTTGGTAGGTAGGAAGGTAGTTTGGTGGCTATGTAGGTGGCCAGAGAGTTGTTATGACCCAGTGGTAGTGATCCCATGGAGAGTATGTTTCATAGCACCTTGTGATTGTCCAGTGGGGCCCCGAGAGGACGTTGGTGTTAATGATGTTATTATTCTGTCTTTATTAGTCATTTGAAAATATTTCAAATATTTCGATTGTACTGAGCATAGAGGGAAAAGTAAAGTTTTTGTATCCCAGAATGTGTCACCTCTTCTTGGCCACTGTTCAGTAAGCTCTTGCAGCTTTTGGGAAAATGGGTCCTTCTGGATTATTGTTCATGAGTTATGTCTTTTTAGCCTCATATAACTCATTGGTGTCCAGCTATGCTTCTGTTGCATCATCTTCTCCACTAGTTTCAGTGTTAAGTCAATAAAAACCATCTGGGATTCATGTACAGGCTCTTACTCTTCCCTGTGCCCTATCCACTTCTCTGATGCGTGTCTAAGATGAAGTCTCTGGCAGAAAAGTAAACATGCTTCTTTTTAAGAGTCTCAGGAAATGGCACTGAGCAGGGTAAATTCCGTTCTTCTTTTGGAATGACTGAGTGCCTGTGCTTGCATGCTTGATTTAAAGCAAGGCCTTGTCATGGTCAGGTGAGCATTTTCCAACTGACCAAATCTCTAGTCCTCTGAATTCTTTTTATATTGATTCCCCTTTTCTTCTACCAATGGATGAATTGGTAATACCTATTGGTATTTTATATGTCACATCAAATTTGTTGAATTATGAATTTCTAACTATTCGTAAATTTAAAAACTCCTTTAAAAATTAACATACAAAATAATTGGGTTCCACAATGGCTTTCTTCTTTCTTCTCTCTTTCATTCTTTCTTTCCTTCTTCCTTTCCTTATTCTTCCCTTTCTTTCTTTCTCTTTCTTTCTTTCTTTCTTTCTTTCTTTCTTTCTTTCTTTCTTTCTTTCTTTCTTTCTTTCTTTCTTTCTTTCTTTCTTTCTTTTCTTCCTTCCTTCCTTCCTTCCTTCCTTCCTTCCTTCCTTCCTTCCTTCCTTCATTCATTCCTTTCTTTCTCATAAAGATAAGGTAGTATTCTATAACTCAGCCTGCCCCCAAACTCCTCATGTAGCCCCTTGTCTTTCTTGGACTGAGGGCATTCTATTCTATAAATGGATCATTGAAAATATTTTTATTGAAAAAAAATAAGTGTTTCTTTATGGTACAGGGGGGAAGGGTTGAATTTTTAACATCAAAATAAAAAGGCCAGATTAAAATGTAAAGAGGGCTTTGGACTGGAAAGTGTGAGGAAGTTAAAAAAGAGGAAGGATTCACGTTGAAGAGTGAAAAAGGGCAGAGTCAGGGAAAGGCTTTCAGGCAGAATTGAATAGTCACTGGAAAGCATGGCTGTGTGGGATTTTCTCGACCATATTTACTTTCTTGGATCAAGATTAGAGACAACACTATGGGTGAGGAGCTGAGATTTTTTTTCCCGACTCCTAGAGGGAAAAAAGACAGGGTGAAGATTACAACATCTGTGGTCTCTGGGATGGTAGGGAAAGATCTGACTGTTTGAGTGAGATAATGCACAGGAAAATTGTGGCCAGAATGGAATGTAATATGGAGTAATAGCTAGGAGGTAATGCAAGCTGCCTGAAGCACGGCACCTATAGCCATAAATGGCATGGGCAGCACTAAACTCATATTGTAAGGACACAGGGTAGCCTAATAGTATTAGTATAGAAAGCAAAATCTGTTCTTTCTTCCTCTTCCCAGTAAGATCTTATGGGGAACCGTCTATTAAATCTTGTTCCTGATCAACAAAAGGATGAAGTATCTGAGAAAATCAGTCTGAATCTTCCATTGGCAGATATAGGTATGTATACATGGCTTTGTTTACTTTTTAATTTTTTGAGCTTTGAGGGCCAAGTAATAAATACTAAGCTGAACAATTTCTTGCTCTCTTATCTCTAAGTAAATTTAGAAAAAATATTAGTGTAGCTGCTGATTGTATATTCATCTAAGTTTATGGACTATAATTTCAAATGCTACATTTCTAACATTAAAATTTTATTTCCTCTGGAGAAATAGGGAGGACCTCATGGGCCCTCACTCTCTGATGAGGATTCCTCACCCTCAGTAGAGGAGCTTGAGAGAGCTGATGGATGCTGGGTGAGAATGAGGAGTGTTCTTTAAGGACATTGTCCCTGGCAGACTGACCATGCTCTAGCAGTGGTTCTCATCCTTCCTAATGCTGAGACCCTATAATACAGTTCCTCATACTGTGATAATACCAAAAAAGTATTTTCATTGCTACTTCATAACTGTAATTTTGCTACTGTTATAAATGGTAATGTAAATATCTGATATGTACATGGTCTTAGGTGTCTCCTAGGAAAGTGAGTTGTTCTATCCTCAAAGGGCTGAGAACTGTTGCTCTAGTGGAAGGATATGGGTATCACACATTGGAATTGTAATTTTTTTTGGAACACAAAGTTGGGAAAGACTGAGTCGATATGTGGCACTGAACCTGAGAGAAGTTTAAGGGAGTGTGACATAACCATGATAAAATATATCACATGCATAAATGAAATTCTCACAGAAACAGTAAAATTATTTTATTGAAAAATTATCCCCACCCTGTCTTATTCTTTACCCTAAACACTAAATACAGCAGCATTTCTCTAATATTAGTAGTGTTATA
Organism: Tokudaia muenninki; assembly: GCA_036184385.1. Classification (NCBI taxonomy): domain Eukaryota; kingdom Metazoa; phylum Chordata; class Mammalia; order Rodentia; family Muridae; genus Tokudaia; species Tokudaia muenninki. Next base: position 425,562 of record BTHS01000676.1, read on the forward strand.
TGAATACCTGTATTTTATATTCTGGCTAGTGCCTTATTATACAGATATAACAATGGTATCTCTGTGAGTTCCAGCATTCATGGAAAGAAAATTTTGTTCCTTAAAATGTTGTCTTGACTAAGGAAGACTATTATCATTTGAAATAATCCATTAGACTACATAACTTTATTCGTATCTTGCTTTCTTTAGTGGGAAGCCTAATTGAGTTTTGCTGTTATGTAAGAAAAGGAACTGCTAGTCAGAGTGGCCAAGGCAGATATCGTCATAGGACCAAAGACCAGGAGAGAGACACATAAGAGTATGTGAAATTCATCTTATACCTACAGGATTCTTATGATGGTAAGCAATCCTGCTGATGATATTTAAGTGACGTTCGTGTGTGTTGTATTCCCTGATTATTAACATACATATTCTTGAATTATCGTCAATTGTAAAATCTCTGATACTGCTACACTCACATTTTCTGGCTACATTAGACATTTAAAAATAATAGTGAAATATATAAGGTGGGCTCATATAGAAACATGGATGTCTATATTGGTGGAGGATATCTCCTTTTACAAAATTAAATAATTTTTAAAACCTAATCAAAAAGGTTTAATGCACTGAATAGCTTAAAGGGAACTCCATGAGTAACTTGAATTAGTTACAGATGGATTTTGTGGTTTGTAAATCATACCACAAATTAGATTAACTGGAGTCTATAGATCTAACATCCTATCAAGGACCAATATATAGAATATAAACACTAAAGCTCTACACACTAACCGGGGAAAGAAGTCATTTCTCTAAAATTTTCAATAGATAAAATTTATGTCAGGTGTGCTATGGGACCTGTTTTTTGAGTGTTATGAAGTACAAGCTATATAGTTAAAATTAATTGCTTTGGAACCATAAAACATCTGAGTTAATCAGAGGTAAGTTATATTTTGTGTTTCAGGTATTCAAATGCTTCTTAATATATATCTCATGTTCCTTTCTTGAGTGTTAAAGGTGAAACATCATTAAAAATCACTTGGACAGATGCAAGTATACACACACACACACACAAACACACACACACACACACACACACACACACACACACACACACACATTTCTTTTAGAGACTACCGCAAGAATCCATAAGGCAAAAGCCAAAGATTGACATCAGCACAAATTCACATTTGATTTTCCATGTGAATGCCTCATATTTTGGTGGTGACCATCTGGGGAATCTGGGGAGCTTAGTTGGAAGGGAAGGAAAATGATGAGAAGGCCAAGGCTCAGAATCTTTAAAAATGCCAGTGAGGTGGAAAACAGCATTGTGATGTGTCAGTTCTCTGCCTGCTTGCTTAGCTAGTATGCCTTCTAATTTAATTGCCATTGTGTCTGTCACCCTTAGAGTCATTTGTATTTTTCGAAAACTATGGTCCTAATAGCAGAAATATTTGCTCTTCTGCTCCATGGCTGTTATGAGAACAACAGTACTATCTTGTAGGAAACATTTCTGTTCTTCGTACACTGGATGAGTCAGTGAGTATGCTGTATATTTCTCACACATTGAAGGACACATCATTTTCACTTTCAGCTACTGGATGTCAGTACACAAACACTGAGTATTCAGTAAGGAAAAAATAAATTGTATATTTCTGTTACAACGTGAGTTTTCATGTATCAAGGTCTCTGTCCTTCCCCCCACTCACACCCTTAGGTAGTTGATTGTAAAGGCTTTTTACAACTCAAGGGATAAAATGCATGTGGCAGATGGAAAGTCCTTTAGTTTATGTTTTTAATAACATGTGATACTTTTCATGTCCTAGATACTGTTGTAAGAACCAGGGGAGTACATACAGGCAGCCAATATACAAAGCACTGATGACAGGTGTTACAAGAAAGTGAGTTGATGATCTGTGTTGAATAGGGTACCCCCAAGGATAACAAAGGCAATCTATACCAAGAGCACATTGACCACAATTTGGAGAGTTGAAGGAATGAAAATGGATTATGTGACTCAAATAGGGGGAAAGAGGGAAGGGGATCGTGGAGACAGGCAGGGGATAGATTGTACAGAACTTTGCTCACTGTAGTAATACACATAGAATTTAGGCCAAGTACACTGCAAAGCAGAGGGGAATATAATCTGGACTGAAATCACTAGGCTGCTTTGTATGTGGAACATGAAGTATAAAGAAACAAGAAGGGAGGTAACCAGATGTGAATGGCAGGAATCTGGACTAATTGTAGTCAGAGGGATGGAAACTCCAGGATTTGGAATAAAGGGATACAGGAAAACTATAGCATTGTAAACTGGGTAGTGTTTGCAGCCTAGGTAAAGAGTACAGTTTGGCCTGTGGACTATGTTTCTACTGTGATGGCATAGTAGATCACATAGTAGATACAATTTTAGGATAAACCACTTCTCCATATTGAAGACAGTGAGGAAAGTTGTATAGAGAAAACTGAAGATAGCTGTCCAAAAGTAGATAACCACTAAAACATAAAGATAGCATCAAGAGTGGCAGGTGGCAATAATCACTATGCCTTAATCTCTCTTAATATCAATGGTCTCAATTCCCCAATAAAAAGACATAGACTAGCAGACTGGATACGTAAACAGGACCCTGCATTTTGCTGCATGCAGGAAACACACCTCAGTATCAAAGACAAACACTACCTCAGAGTGAAAGGCTGGAAAATAATTTTACAAGCAAATGGCCCCAAGAAACGAGCCGGAGTTCCCATCCTAATACCAGATAAAATTGATTTTCAACCTAAAGTCATCGAAAAAGACACAGAAGGACACTACATACTGATTAAAGGAAAAATCCACCAAGAACAACTCTCAATTCTGAATATCTATGGTCCAAATCAAAGGACAGCCTCATTTGTAAAAGAAACTTTACTAAAGCTCAAAGCACATATCGAAACTCACACAATAATAGTGGGTGACTTCAACACTCCGCTCTCTGAAACGGATCGTACAGGAAAGCAGAAAATAAACAGGGACACAGTGAATCTAATTGAAGCCTTGGACCAAATGGAACTAACAGATATATATAGAACATTTCATCCTAGAGCTAAAGAATACACCTTCTTCTCAGCACCTCATGATACCTTCTACAAAATCAACCATATAATTGGTCACAAATCAGACCTCAACAGATATAAGAAGATAGAACTACTCCTATGCCTACTATCAGATCACTATGGAATAAGGGTGATCTTCAATGGCAACAAAAACAAAAGAAAAACCACATACACATGGAGGCTGAATAATGCTCTACTCAATGATAACTCTGTCAAGGTGGAAATAAAGATAGAAATCAAAGACTTTTTGAAATTTAATGAAAATGAAGGCACAAAATACACTAATTTATGGGGACACAATGAAATCAGTGCTAAGAGGAAAATTCATAGCCCTGAGTGCCGCCAAAAGGAAACGGGAGACAGCATATACTAACAGCTTAATGGCACACCTGAAAGCCCTGGAACAAAAAGAATTAAATACACCAAAGAAGAGTAGAAGGCAGGAAATCATCAAACTCAGGGCTGAAATCAATCAAGTAGAAACAAATAAAACCATACAAAGAATCAACAAAACGAGGAGTTGGTTCTTTGAGAAAATCAACAAGATAGATAAGACCTTAGCCAGACTAACCAGAGGTCACAGAGACAGTATCAAAATTAATAAAATCAGAAGCGAAAAGGGAGAGATAACAACAGAAACCGAGGAAATTCAAAAAATCATCAGATCCTACTACAAAAACCTGTATTCAACACAACTAGAAAATCTCGAGGAAATGGACAATTTCCTTGACAGATATCAAATACCAAAATTGAATCAGGATCAAATAGACCATCTAAACCGCCCTATAACCCCTGAAGAAATAGAAGTTGTCATTGGAAGTCTTCCAACCAAAAACAGCACAGGTCCAGATGGTTTCAGTGCAGAATTCTATCAGACCTTCAAAGAAGACCTAACACCAACACTCTTCAAACTGTTCCACAAAATAGAAACAGAAGGAACACTACCCAACTCCTTCTATGTAGCCACAATTACACTAGTACCAAAAGCACACAATGGTCCGACAAAGAAAGAGAATTTCAGGCCAATCTCTCTTATGAATATCGATGCAAAAATACTCAATAAAATTCTTGCCAACCGAATCCAAGAACACATCAAAACGATCATTCACTACGACCAAGTAGGCTTCATCCCAGGGATGCAGGGATGGTTCAATATAAGGAAATCCATCAATGTAATCCACTATATAAAAAATCTCAAAGAAAAAGAAACACATGGTCATCTCATTAGACGCTGAGAAAGCATTTGACAAAATTCAGCATCCTTTCATGCTAAAGGTCTTGGAAAGATCAGGAATTCGAGATCCATATCTACCCATAGTAAAAGCAATTTACAGCAAATCGGTAGCCAGTATCAATCTAAATGGAGAGAAACTTGAAGCAATCCCACTAAAATCAGGGACTAGACAAGGCTGCCCTCTCTCTCCATATCTTTTGAATATAGTACTTGTAGTTTTAGCTAGAGCAATTAGACAACCAAAGGATGTCAAAGGGATACAAATTGGAAAGGAAGAAGTCAGACTCTGACTATTCGCAGACGATATGATAGTATATTTAAGCGAACCAAAGAACTCCACCAGAGAACTCCTAGAGCTAATAAACGACTTCAGCAAAGTAGCCGAATATAAAATCAATTCAGGCAAGTCAGTAGCCTTCCTATATTCAAAGGATAAACAGGCTGAGAAAGTAGTAAGAGAAATGATACCCTTCACGATAGCCACAAACCATACAAAGTATCTGGGTGTGACTCTAACCAAACAAGTGAAAGATCTGTATGACAAGAAGTTCAAGTCTCTGAAGAAAGAAATTGAAGAAGACTTCAGAAGATGGAAATGTCTGCAATGCTCATGGATTGGCAGAATTAATATAGTAAAAATGACTATCTTGCCAAAAGCAATATACAGATTCAATGCAATCCCCATCAAAATCCCAAAGCAGTTCTTCAAAAAGTTAGAAAGAGCAATTCAAAAATTCATCTGGAATGACAGAAAACCCAAGATAGCTAAAACTATTCTCAAGAGTAAAAGATCTTCTGGGGAATCAGTATCTTGGACCTCAAGCTGTACTACAGAGGAATAGTCTTAAAAACTGCATGTTATTGGTACAGGGACAAGCATGTAGATCAATGGAACAGAAATGAAGCTCCAGAAATGAATCCACACTCCTATGGTCACTTGATCTTTGACAAAGGAGCTAAAACCATCCAGTGGAAAAAAGATGGCCTTTTCAACAAATGGTGCTCTTTCAACTGGAGGTCAACATGCAGAAGAATGCAAATTGGTCCATTATTATCTCCTTGCACTAAGCTCAATTCCAAGTGGACCAAGGACCTCCACATAAAACCTGACACACTGAAACTAATAGAAAGGAAACTAGCGAAGAGCCTTGAACATATGGGCACAGGGGAGAATTTCCTGAACAGAACTCCAATAGTTTATGTTCTAAGAGGAAGAATTGACAAATGGGACCTCATAAAATTACAAAGTTTCTGTCAGGAAAAGGACACTGTCAAAAGGATAAATCGGCAACCAACAAACTGGGAAATGATCTTTACCAACCCTACATCCAACAGAGAGCTAATATCCAATATAAAAAATGAACTCAAGAAGTTAGACTCCAGAGAGCCATGTAACCCTATTAAAATTGGGGTACAGAGCTAAACAAAGAGTTCTCATCTGAAGAATATCTAATGGCTGGGAAGCACCTAAAGAGATGTTCAACATCCTTAGTCATTAGAGAAATGCATATCAAAACAACACTGATATTCCATCTCACACCAGTCAGAATGGCTAAGATCAAAAACACAGGAGAGATCAGATGTTGGTGAGGATGTGGAGAAAGAGGAACACTCCTCCACTGTTGGTTGGATTGCAAGCTGGTACAACCACTCTGGAAATCAGTCTGGTGGTTCCTCAGAAACCTGGGCAATTCACTCCCGGAGGATCCTGCGATACCACTTCTGGACATATACCCAAAGGCTTCCCCTTCATGCAATAAGGACACATGCTCCACTATGTTCATAGCAGCCTCATTTATAATAGGCAGAAGCTGGAAAGAACCCTGATGTCCCTCAAGGGAGGAATCGATTTAGAAGATGTGGTATATTTACACAATGGAATACTACACTGCAATTAAAAACAATGAATTCACGAAATTCTTAGGCAAATGCTTAGAACTGGAACATATCATCCTTAGTGTGGTAAACCAATCACATAAAACAGAGATGGTATGCAATCACTGATAAGGGGATATTAACCCAGAATCTCAGAATACCCAAGATGCAATTCCCATATCAATAGATTTCCAAGAAGAGGAAAGGAGAGACCCCTGGTCCTGGAAAGACTGGATGAAGGGGAATACCTGTACAGAGAAGCGAGAGGGTGTTGAATGGGGAACAGAAGGAGGGAAGGGGCCTTTTGTGACTTTCAGGGACATAGGAGCCCGGAAAGAGCAAATCATTTGGAATGTAAATAAAAAAAACTTAGAAAATAAAAAAGGTGAGTGAGATAGACAGATGAGCAAGGAAAGTGTAGTTTTAAACATAATTTGAGTATTTTAAAAATTAAAAGTAAAAAGTCATTCATCTGTGTTTATATTGCTGGAAACCAAAAATTATAATAAATGATAAGGTAGTTTCAGAACAACATATTGGTCATTTTTAGATTCATTAAAATTTTTAGCTAATATTTCTTATTTTGGCTTTATTTAGCAAAAAAATAATGTTTCAGCTCTACATTACTTACAGCCCTGATACTTACCTGAGGTATTTTATAGTATTGTCATCATCTGATTCAATAACTATAACATCTGTTTGAATCTTAACAGGTTGTACCTGCAAAAATTAGCATATTAGTTATCATTTTGGCATCTCTGAAAATTAAACCTACAGCTTTGTACAGAATAGAGTTACACCTTCTCCTAGACCCCTAATTGGCAATTCAATCTATCTACATGCTAGAAAAACTTGACGTTTATAGCATGCATTTCATATTCAAGTTACAACTAATCCAAATGTCATGACAGTTTGAGAAAGACACTAGGTTTACAGGAATGAAAATAAGGTGTACACATACAGTGGTTTAGCACAACACTAGTAGATCTAGGAATTTCACTTTGATTCCAGTTCACTGCTAACTATTTTATACCATCATAGTATAAAGTCTCCTCAGACTGCCATCTTTGTTCTCTTGATATTTGTTTTCCAATATATCGCACCACCACTGCCTGGCTATGAACTGGTATATAGAAACAGTATCCTAGGGGCCCAGAGAGAAAAACTAGGAAAACACAAATTGAATTCTTGGTGCCCTGATGGAGACTAGTGGTTGGGCCAAGCAAGATTTTTCTCTTTCGCAGAAGAGAAAACAGATATTGGGTCTGAGCCCTATATCTTTCAAGTCTACATTCTTGTGGCAGATGATAGAACACAGATCCCAGAGGGGAGTATGAAGGAAGAATGAATGAGTCAATCAAATCAGGCAGCTTCCTTCAGTTTTCTCCTCTATACAACTTACCTCACTGTCTTTAATACGGAGAAGTGGTTTATCCTAAAATTGAATCTACTATGTGATCTGCTATGCCATCACAATAGAAACATGGTCCACAGGACAAACAGAACTCTTTACCTAGGCTGCAAACACTACCCAGTTTACAATGGTCTAGTTTGCCTGTATTCCTTTATTCCAAATCCTGGAGTTTCCATCCCTCTGACTACAATTAGTCCAGATTCCTGCCATTCACATCTGGTTACCTCCTTTCTTGTTTCTTTATACTTCATGTTCCACTTACAAAGCAGCCTAGTGATTTCAGTCCAGATTATATTCCCCTTCTGCTTTCCAGTGTACTTGGCCTAAATTCTATGTGTATTACTACAGTGAGCAAAGTTCTGTACAATCTATCCCCTGCCTGTCTCCTCGATCTCCTTCCCTCTTTCGCCCTATTTGAGTCACATAATTCATTTTAATTCCTTCAACTCTCCAAATTGAAGTCAATGTGCTCTTGGTATAGATTGCCTTTGTTATCCTTGGGGGTACCCTATTCAACACAGATCATCAACTCACTTTCTTGTGACACCTGTCATCAGTTCTTTGTATATTGGCTGCCTGTATGTACTCCCCTGGTTCATAACACAGTATCTAGCACATGAAAAGGATCACATGTTATTGAAAACATAAACTAAAGGACTTTCTATCTGCCACATGCATTTTAATAACTAGCTTATCCCTTGAGCTGTAAAAAGCCTTTACAATCAACTACCTAAGGGTGTGGGTGGGGGAAGGACAGAGACGTTGATACATGAAAATTCACTTTGTAACAGAAATATACAAGTTATTTTTCCTTACTCAATACTGAGTGTATGTGTACTGACATCCAGTAGCTGAAAGTGAAAATGATCTGTCCTTCAATGTGTGAGAAATATACAGCATACTCACTGACTCATCCAGTGTACGAAGAACAGAAATGTTTCCTACAAGATAGTACTGTTGTTCCCATAACAGCCTTGGAGCAGAAGACCAAATATTTCTGCTATTAGGACCATAGTTTCCGAAAAATACAAATGACTCTAAGGGTGACAGACACAATGGCAATTAAATTAGAAGGTATACTAGCTATGCAAGTAGGCAGAGAACTGACACATCACAATGCTGTTTTCCACCTCACTGGCATTTTTCAAGATTCTGAGCCATGGCCTACTACTCATCTTCCTTCCCTTCGAACTAAGCTCCCCAGATTCCCCAGATGGTCACCATCAAAATATGAGGCATTCACATGGAAAATCAAATGTGAATTTGTGCTGATGTCAATCTTTTGCTTTTGCATTATGGATTCTTGCGGGAGTCTCTAAAAGAAATGTTTGTGTGTGTGTGTGTGTGTGTGTGTGTGTGTGTGTGTGTGTGTGTGTGTGTATACATGCATCTATCCAAGTGATTTTTAATGATGTTTCACCTTTAACACTCAAGAAAGGAACATGAGATATATTTTAAGAAGCATTTGTGTACCTGAAACACAAAATATAACTTACCTCTGATTAAGTCAGATGTTTTATGCTTCCAAAGCAATTAATATTAGCTATATAGCTTATACTTCATAACCCTCAAAAACTAGGTCCCATAGCACACCTGACATAATTTTATCTATTGAAAATTTTAGAGAAATGACTTCTTTCCCCGGTTAGTGTGTAGAACGTTAGTGTTTATATTCTATATATTGGTCCTTGATAGGATGTTAGATCTATAGACTCCAGTTAATCTAATCTGTGGTATGATTTACAAACCACAAAATTCATCTGTAACTAATTCAAGTTATTCATGGAGTTCCCTTTAAGCTATTCGGTGCATTAAATCTTTTTGATTAGGTTTTAAAAATTATTTTATTTTGTAAAAGTAGATATCCTCCACCAATGTAGTCATCCATGTTTCTATACGACCCCACCTTACACATTTCACTATTATTTTTAAATGTCTAATGTAGCCAGAAATTGTGAGTATAGCAGTATCAGAGATTTTACAATTGACAATAATACAAGAATAAGTATGCTAATAATCAGGGAATACAACACACACGAACATCATGTAAATATCATCAGCAGGATTGCTTATCATCATAAGAATCCTGTAGGTACAAGATGAATTTAACATACTCATATGTGTCTCTCTCCTGGTCCTTGGCCCTATGACGATATCTGCCCTGGCCACTCAGACCTGCAGTTCCTTTTCTTACAGAACAGCAAAACTCAATTAGGCTTCCCACTAACGAAAGCAAGATACGAATAAAGTTATGTAGTCTAATGGATTATTTCAAACGATAATAGTCTGCCTTAGTCAATGCAACATTTTAAGGAACACAATTTTCTTTCCATGAATGCTGGTACTCACAGAGATACCATTGTTATATCTGTACAATAAGGCACCAGTCAGAATATAAAATACAGGTATTTATATAACACTACTAAAATTAGAGAAATGCCGCTGTAATTAGTGTTTAGGGTAGTCTAATGGATTATTTTAAATGATAATAGTCTTCCTTAGTCAAGACAACATTTTAAGGAACACAATTTTCTTTCCATGAATGCTGGTACTCACAGAAATACCATTGTTATATCTGTACAATAAGGCACTACCCAGAATATAAAATACAGGTATTTATATAACACTACTAAAATTAGAGAAATGCTGCTGTAATTAGTGTTTAGGGAAAAGATTACGACAGGGTGGGGATGATTTTTCAATAAAATAATTTTACTGTTTTTTGAGAATATCATATATGCATGTGATATATTTTATCATGTTCATGTCACACTCCCTTAAACTTCTCTCAGATTCAGTGCCACATATCTACTCAGTCTTTCCCAACTTTGTGTTCCAAAAAAAAAAATTACAATTCCAATGTGTGATACCCATATCCTTCCACTAGAGCAACAGTTCTCAGCCCTTTGAGGATAGAACAACTCACTTTTCCTAGAAGTTACCTAAGACCATGTACATATCAGATATTTACATTACCATTCATAACAGTAGCAATATTACAGTTATGAAGTAGCAATGAAAATACTTTTTTGGTATTACCACAGTATGAGGAACTGTATTATAGGGTCTCAGCATTAGGAAGGTTCAAAACCACTGCTAGAGCATGGTCAGTCTGCCAGGGACAATCTCCTTAAAGAACACTCCTCATTCTCCCCCAGCATCCATCAGCTCTCTCGAGCTCCTCTACTGAGGGTGAGGAATCCTCATCTGAGTGTGAGGGCCCATGAGGTCCTCCCTATTTCTCCAGAGGAAATAAAATTTTAATGTTAGAAATATAGCATTTGAAATTATAGGCCATAAACTTAGATGAATATATTATCAGCAGCTACACTAATATTTTTTCAAAATTTACTAAGCGATAAGAGAGCAAGAAATTGTTCAGCTGAGTATTAATTACTTGGCCTCAAAGCTCAAAAATTAAATTAAAAAGAAAACAAATCCATGTATACATACCTATATCTGCCAATGGAAAATTAAGAATGATGTTCTCAGATACTTCATCCTTTTGTTGATCAGGAACAAGATTTAAGAGACGGTTCCTCATAAAATCTTCCTGGGAAGAGGAAGAAAGAACAGATTTTGCTTTCTATACTAATACCATTAGGCTAACCTGTGTCCTTACCATATGAGTTTAGTGCTGCCCATGCCATTTATGGCTATAGGTGCCGTGCTTCATGCAGTTTGGATTACCTCGTAGCAAATACTCCATGTTACAATCCATTCTGGCCACAATTTTCTTGTGTATTATCTCCCTCACACAGTCAGATCTTTCTCTACCATCCCAGAGACCACAGATGTTGTAATCTTCACCCTGTCTTGTTTCCCTCTAGGAGTCTGGAAAAAAATCTCATCTCCTCATCCATAGTGTTGTCTCTAATGTTGATCCAAGAGACTAAATGTGGTCGAGAAAACCCCACACAGCCATGCTTTCCAGTGACTATTCAATTCTGCCTGAAAACCTTTCCCTGACTCTGCCCTTTTTCACTCTTCAATGGGAGTCCTTCCACTTTTGTACCTTCTTCACACTTTCAAGTCCAAAGCTCTCGTTACATTTTAATCTTGCCTTTTTATTTTGATGTTAAAAATTCAACAATTCCCCCTGTACAATAAATTTTTTCAATAAAAATGTTTTCATTGATCCATTTATAAAATAGAATGCCCTCAGTCCAAGAAAAACATGGGGCTACATAAGGAGTTTGGGGGCAGGCTGAGCTATAGAATCTTTATCTTTCTGAGAAAGGAAGGAAGGAAGGAAGGAAGGAAGGAAGGAAGGAAGGAAGGAAGGAAGGAAGGAAGGAAGGAAGGAGTAAAGAAGAAGGAAAGAAAGAAGGAAAGAAAGAAGAAAGAAGAAAGCCATTGTGGAACCCAATTATTTTATGTTAATTTTTAAAGGAGTTTTTAAATTTACGAATAGTTAGAAATTAAAAATTCAACACATTTGATGTGAAATATAAAATACCAAGAGGTATTACCTATTCTTCCATTGGTAGAAGAAAGGGGGAATCAATATAAAAAGAATTCAGAGGACTAGAGATTAGGTCAGTTGTTAAATGCTCACCTGACAATGAAAAGGCCTTGCTTTAAATCAAGCACGCAAACACAGGCACTCAGTCATTCCAAAGAAGACAGGTTATTACAATGCTCAGTGCCATCTTATGAGACTCTTAACAAGAAGCATGTTTTACTTTTCTGCCAGAGACTTCATCTTAGACACACATCAGAGAAGTGGTTAGGGCACAGGGAAGATTAAGAGCCTTTACAGGAATCCCAGATGGTTTTTATTGACTTAACACTGAAACTAATGGAGAAGATGATGCAACAGAGGCATAGCTGGACACCAATGAGTTATATGAGGCTAAAAAGAAATAACTCATGGACAATAATACAGAATGACCCATTTTCCCAAAAGCTGCAAGAACTTACTGAACAGTGGCCAAGAAGAGGTGACACATTCTGGGATACAAAACCAAGTTTTCCATCTATGCTCAGTACAATCGAAATATTTTCAAATGACTAATAAAGACAGAATAATAGCATAATTAAATAGTGGAACAATAATAAAATGATAGCTTTATTTCTAAGCATATAAATTAGTATAATAGAACACAGTAAATATATTCCATTTCTTATGTATCAATAAAGAAGGCACATACTTAATCAAAATTCTATTATTCTGCCTTCTACACAGAATCTACTTAAACTTAAGCATGAGATATTTATCAAAAGATGTGTCACTTAGACAAGTTTCAGTGTACCCACAATTAACACTAAATTTTCTATCACATGCTAGGAAGGTTCATTTCTGAGTGTAGATTGTCATTATACATATTTTTCTAATGTATAATGGACTGATATACAAACAAATACTTCCTTGTAGAGAACATTTACAAATATTTTAAAATATATAAATATGTTTTCAGATGTGATTCTATAAATTTCATTAAGGCTTCTTATAGGTGCACGGATGAGAGGTTCCATATAAGTGTATGAGTACATTTCCAATGGCTACACCTAGAAAAAAATGTCTCTCCTTCTCTTAGTAACTGTCAATTACCCAGAGACCCTTTGGAAGAGTTGTGGACTCATGAGCCATTCTCCCTTAACTACTGTTAATTTGTGTATTAATTCTCAGGGATTGGTTGGGCCTCTTGAAATTCCCCTTATCCAATCTGTAATAGTAGAAATGGAAAGTATTTTGGAGGAGAAAAGGGGATATGAGAGAAGTGGAAGGACAAGAGAAACTAATGGAGTGTAATATGATCAAAATGCATTATATAAATGTAAGAAAATGCAATTGTGAAACTGATTATTATATGCGATTAATATGTGGTCATAAAATATTGAGCTTGCTTATAGTAGGACCAAGCTTATTCTAAAGTAAGAGAAGCAAAGTATTTGCCTACTTTATTGATATGTAAGAAATGGAATACATTTACTGTGTTCTATTAAAATAACTATTATATTATAATATCTATTATATTAGATGACTATGAATGTTATGTCCTAAATCCACGTATGTTAGAGTCGTGGGAAACTTGTCAGTCACAGATGACTCAGAGATTGTAAATAGAGTAGATGTGTGTTACCAGATAGAACAAGAAATCAGAAACCATGGTATGAAGTCAGGTTTCCCAAAAGGTGACATTTAGAGCATGTGAAATATCAAAATGTTATCCAGCTAAAGGAAATTTGGATATATGTGTGCCTGCCTCAGTATCACCTCTAAGAATAGGACAAATAAAGCTAGGCTCCCCTAGGAAGTACTAATCAGATGTACACATTCACTTAAATTAGTGTTGCAATCCAGACACTGCTTGTGTGATCCTCAACAACTCCAAAATTTATATCAAAGCAGTTCTTCCTTACCCTGATCTGCAATAAAATGATTATTTTAAAAAACAAGCTCATAGAATTCATGCAAATAGATACTTGCAAATAACAGGATCTCACAGTAAAAACAAAATGGAAGTTCTTTGAAAAAAGCAATACTGGTGATAAATCTCTGATGAAGTTAATTATATCATGAAAAGCACAATATTTTAAAAATATTTTTTATTTTGTGTGTATGAGTGTTTTCCCCCTGCATATATGTCTGTACACCATGTGTGTGCCTGGTACCCATGCAGGCCACAAGGCGGCATCAGATCCTTTGGACCTGGAGCTACAGACAATTGTGAGCTGTTGTGTGAGTGTTGGGAATTAAACCCATATCCTCTGCAAAAGCAGCTAGTACTCTTAAGTGATTATCCATATCTCCATACCATAATCATTAATGAAGCAAAACACTAGTTTCAAATATTCTTTTAATACTTGCTGTGGTTTGGAACTGGTTTGAGTATATATCCTTGCCCAAAGGTTCATGCAAGAGAAGATATTTGTAGCACATAAATAGCAAATGCCCAGCTCCTAGAATCATTATGTGTTAATCAAAAATTGTATGCTACTTTTACTGATGTCAGAGTATTTAATCAAGTATTCTCCACATGCTAGACAAGTACTATTACTGAGCTAATACCCCCAGCTACAATTGAAAAACAAAAACTTCAACTTTTTTTCTTAGTCAAAATAATGGCTCAAGCTGTCCCTGTTGCCACAAACCCTACTCTTTTTTTCATTTTTGTGCTTAAAAATTGCTATGTTCATACTTAGGGCATATGTGTGGCTTGAAAACCTTCTCTAAGAAAAGATTTTCCAAGGAAGTTCTTAATACCAGACAGAAGCTAAAAGGTGGTAGAGGAAAGATCATCCCGGCTTCAGAGCACACACCCAGCGCTTGTGCCTACAAATATCCATGCAGTTTATAGTCAGCCTCTAGAATACTTTGAATATGTATTTGCTGTCATAAAACCATTGACAGACTTCAAATGATATATCTGGAGGCCTGTTCATAGCACAAATCTGAGTACATAATACCTACTTTTTTTTTTCTTTAGTAAAATTGCTTGAAAGGATAAAAGATATCTTCATGTGGCTTAGGTTTCCATCTAAGAATGTGTATTTTTATAACATTTGTTGAATTATTGTTTGAAGTCCTGTGCTTTTACAGCTGTACTTTAAAAAATGATGTAGTACAGCTTCCATTTTATGTGATCCACATATAAAGAACATAAACAACAACTAAAAATACCCTTACCTGAAGAACCATCTTATGGTATTCTTCATAGGTATTAAAAACAGGAACATTGTTTTGTTCATAAGTTGTTCATACACTTAACATTCCTTTGCATAAAAGAAATGACAGGGATTATATTAAAATAATTATTGATATTAGATTCCTCGAGCTTACAATTTAGAGAAATACTTTATTGTTTTGTATGGAGGTGCTTATGTGTTCCATAGCTCATGTGTACAGGTTCAAAGATAACTTTTGGGGTTGATTCACTTCTTCCATCTTTATATGTGCGCTGTGGATTGAACTCGGGTCATCAGTCTTGCATGTCATGTGCATTTAACTACCGAACCTGTTCTCACAAAGAAATGATGAAATTGAAAACCAACCAACAGCTTATAGTGTTCCATTTGGGTCTATCAAAATTCAGGATCCACAATATGGCAGACAAGTTTAAGAACTCTATATAGACCCAAATTACCAGTCCATAGCTAAGAGCTAAAATTGTACTCTTTTCATTTCTGGACAAATGTCTTTCACTGGAGGATTGTCAATTCTCAACTATTACTGTTCTTTCTCCTGCTCCCCGGTCTGCTCAACCTGCAACATACCTGATCATGTTCTCTTCCTGTCCTCACAGCCCTCTTCATTGACCTGAATCAGTAAAGGAATTCAGTTACAGCATCCCAACTCAGTGCTTTATGTAAAAATGAATGAGCTCCTCTACTCAAAAGAAAAAGAGATTTTCCCTTGTGCTGGGTAATTCTGACCTAAGGGAAGATGTCTCACAGCATGCCCTCAGAGTGCATTCTTGTGGGCTGAGGAGTTCAAGTACCTTCATAAAAGAGGCAATAAGAACAGGGTTTGTGAAGAATTAGCACAATAGGATGAAGAGTGCTGGCAGCTATAGCCCTTTTGAAGAGGGTTTAAGAAGAAATGCAATGCAATATGAGGGAGTAGACATTGCCTAGGAAATATGTTGAGAAGTTTAGCCACAAAGAGGGAATAAAATCAGGGAAAATTCTAGAGGAATAATGAAGTTAAGAAAATAGTTGTTGCCGGGCGGTGGTGGCACACGCCTTTAAGCCCAGTGCTTGGGAGGCAGAGGCAGGAGGATTTCTGAGTTCGAGGCCAGCCTGGTTTACAAAGTGAGTTCCTGGACAGCCAGGGCTACACAGAGAAACCCTGTCTCGAAAAACCAAAAAAGAAAAAAAATAGTTGTTTCATCTAAGATTAAGAGAGTATGACTATATGTTTGTGGGCATAAAGCCATCACATGTCCTTAGCTAAATGTGTTCCATGATATAAGCATTGACTTACAAGTCCACATAGACATTACTCTTGTCCGTTTATGCTTCTAGTAAGTTCTATTTTTATAAAAGTCTCAGGAATATTTTACACATTGAATATATGTCTTCCATCAAAAGCCTTGTAAGTGTAGAGAAACAAACCATGTATGTAGCCAAAGATATGTCAAGGGCTTCTCCAACCAATTCTCTCTCTCCTCAGCCACTTGAAGCATGGTAAGGACTCTGATGCTCTCAAGTCACCAATGGTACAAGAAAGAAATGGATTTAAGTCAAACCTCTTGGAGAAGGTGCAGAGTCAATAGCAGTCTCACATCTTGTGGATCATGCTCTAAGTCTCTTTTTGGATGGTCCATATCCAAATTTATTCATCAGTTTCTGTGGTCTCTTCAGCAAATTGCTACGATCTTCATGGGTTGTCTTTGTGTGAA